>OW386288.2:161470745-162069431 GCA_936432065.2 Rutpela maculata
GTAAATCTATATATTAAATTGTTATTGCAATTTCTTAATAAATATATATTTAATGAAATTTTGCGTATTAAGTCCTGATGTGCACGGTGTGCTTCAACCAAATTTAAATCAAAGTTGATGACCAGACTTGTGTATCTTTATGTCTTTGGATCAGCTAAAACCGAATCCAAAGTCAGAATTGTCAGATTGGCTCATGTTTCACACCACAAAATGGTCTCCAGCTAACAATTTAGGTGTTATTCGACGTCGATTCGATGTCGAACAGGTGACGCCACCAATTTCGATACGTGAAATAGGACATACATTCGACGTCGAATCAACCTAAATGGTGTTTTTTGACACGTCGATTCGACGTGGAAAACAAGCTGAATAGGTGTTATTGGATCTATTAGGTTAGGTTGTCAGACACCTTTTTTTATGTCGAAAATACATTAAATCTACGTAGCGGATTACTTATTTTCTACCTTTTATACTTGCTTTAAAACTGCTTCGTCAAAGAGGTAAAACTATATACCTATATAATGGTAGATAATAATAACTACCTACTTATTAACTACTTATGAGACATATTTTTATCCTTGACTATTGTTTAATTTGCACTGTATATACGCAAGAATTTACTAGGGAATGATTTTTTTCTGTTGAAATTAGGCATTGTACCTTGAAATATTACTAAGCCCTTTAAAAATACCTATTATTATAAAGAAAAAAAAAACTTTTAACTATATAAAATTTTTATTTTCAATTTTTGACTTGGTATTCTATTTTTTCAAGCTTATTCAATAATTCTCAATATGTTCAATAAATACTTATGAATTTAATTATTTCCAAAACAAAAGTTTAAATTTTCATGGCGAGTTTTCGGCGTTCCCTATTTTCGAATAAATATGGCTACTTCCTTGCAATGTTACTTAATAGGTGTCAGAACTTAATTTCCACCAATATTTTTGACTTCATCTTTAGAGATTAGTGAAAAACAAGCTATTTTTGCCATCTATTAGGTAATAAGTGTCTAATATTACAAATATTTGTTTACATAATTGTAATTACTTCACCTAATTACGTTATGTTACACCAATTGGTCCCGTTTTAATGTATCTACTTAGCACTTAATATGTCGTTAATTCTACGTAAATCACTAAATTCACCTATGGGGGGTTATTCTACAATCTAACAGGTCTCGTTTTAGTGGCTATTTCATACATAATAGGTGATTTCACCTATTAGATCTTACATGAACCAACAAGTTACTTTATTCCATTGTTAGTGTTTATTTGTGCTCAGACTATTCCTTTAGTGTACTTATTTTTACGTGAAAAAATAGGTTTCTATGTACTTATAAAGTTATATTTATTTTATAAACCATAACATGGTCATGCATGTAACAATGTATAGAGTATTGGAAAGTGTACGTATTGGGATGGCAATAAGAGCAAGAGAGAGCACGGCAAGCGAGAGCAATCGTGCAAAAGCCTCTCTATGGGCGTGTCCACTCTTTACCTCTGTTAGAGTACTGGTAGACGTCTCTATTGGGCGGTCGGTTAATAGCGCAATGCCAAACGAAGGACTTTCCGATTTTGTATAGTGTTCATACAAATTGGATATTTCGGAAAATACAAACTGTTTTAAAAAGTGGTTTGATAATTCAGTTGATTTATCGATCAAACCAGTGCCGGTTCTAAGGCAGGGCGAGCGGGGCGATCGCCCCGGGCGCCATAATACAGGGGCCGCCGGAAGTGCCAAAAAATTAAACAATGAATCAACTTGAAACCAAAATTATTACTTGTTCAGAGTTATTTTTTTCTAATTTTAACTAGTTTGCTGATTTATCTGAACTCTGATTTGCAAAATGAATGTTTTTTTAGAGCATAAAATAATGGGTACAGTAGGCGACTAGTGAACGAGTTTGTGCCGCCCAATACCTCAGTTGTGTCGGCGCGGCGGCACAAAAACGTAGATGTAGATGGATCTTCAATATCTGAACGAGATGATGAAGCATGTAGATTTTCTGCAGTTTGTCCTATCACGGTTTCACGGATAGCTTTTACGGCTTGTGTACAAGAGACGTTAAGAGAATAATTATAGCTGCGCACAGTTTTCCACTGTATTTCATTTTTACTTCTTATTTTCTTAACTTGGCGATAAAAATCGGTCGTGTATGTCACTTTTCTTTTACTCATAGTGTTTTAAAGTTATTACGGAGAAAGTGAAATGAAGGAAATGGCAACACAATCACACTGGACCACAGAAACATGAATAATGATGGCAAGTTCTTAATACTATACGCAATTTCCTGCACATCACTTATGTTGGTAAAATTCGACAAAATAAGTAATTAATAATTTTGACCAATAGGTGCAAATAACTTATTGGTTGAATAATAAAGTCATTTCGACTTTTTGGTGGAAATATAAGTATTTTTAGGGTCCCTATTAGGTATATAAGAAGCTTTCTTCAATACATACCATCACCTATGTAGTCATTTCAATACACTTCACTAATATCTCCTATCAGGGTATATTGATAACGTCAACAAAATTACTTAATAAGTTGTTAACGAAAATATTACTTATTAAGTCACAAATATTCCCTTATTTACATTACCAAATTGTTTCAAATAGGTCACTTTTCACCTACTCCCCCCCATTAGGTGAAAATAGTTACTAAAATATTGTTCATAACCTATGAAGTCATTAATTTCACTAATAATTTACCTGTACCTAATAGGGAACACAGCGACTTAACCAATTAAACTTTAAAATTACCTAATTTCGACCTATTTTGGTCGAATTTCCTTTAGCTGAAGTCGCCGACACCCAAATTGTTAGCTGGGTCTGATGGCAGACCATTCCAGTGTATCTTTATGTATTTGGTAATGATACACACTAGTCTGAAAAACTGAAAGACGAGCCAATCTGACAATTCTGACTTCGGATTCGGTATCAGCGGGTCCAAATACATAATACACTGGTCTGGTCCGCAGGCCGAACCACTTTTTTATTGTTTCGGGGGTGTTTTTTGGGGTTAGAGGTGAAAAACGAGCGAATCTGACAATTCTGACTTCAGATTCTGTTTCAGAGGGTCCAAATATACTGGTATGGTCCGCCAGACAGACCATTTTTTTGGGGGGGAGGGGGGGTGTTTTTTGGGGTGAAGGGTGAAGGGTGAAAAACGAGCCAATCTGACAATTCTGACTTCGGATTCGGTTTCAGTGGGTCCAAATACATGAGGATACACTGGTCTGGTCCGCAGGCCAGACCACTTTTTTGTGGCTGTGTTATTAAACAAAGTAAAATGCTCGTAAAAAAAAAGTCTGCGAGGAATGATTTTAAATGTCGTGGAAATTGGTTCTATATACATCCAAGAATGTGTAAAAAAAGAAAATTCTGAGTGGCGTCAACTTTGATTTAAATATGGTTGTAGCAAGCCGTGTGTGTCAAATGTCTACCAATCTTTAAAGTTTGTAGAGGCCCATCATAGCTTCTCAAATAAAATTTTAGCTTTCTTCTTAATATCACACCTGCTCTAATGGACAAACTTATGTCACTTTGTCCTGTCGTTCGTCCTAGGATCAAATCCTTTATAGTGTTATATTGGTTTTCATGCTCAGATTGGCATTAGTAGGTTTGAAAAGATGAGACCACGATAAATTCTATACCTAGTATTTTTAATATCTAAGCATATATTGCGCTTAAGAGCAATCCGGAGTGCGATAAGATCGCCCGATTTCTATAATATGTACTTTAAATTATACCTCACATCAAAACATTTGCTAAATATCCATGGTTTTTTTCACCTCAATATTTTATCTTTAACCTTTTCAGCACAACTCTAATGTCTGATTTCTAATGGTGGTATATAATTTTCACAGACTACGGTAGTGAGTGGTACAAACTAATAATATTTACTGAATTACACGATTCATTTAAAGAAAATAATTACAAGTGATAATAATTTACTATTTACCGATAATCGCACAGATAAAAATAATATATTTTTGGAATAATGATCTACAGTATATGCATTAACATTATTTGAAATTTTTGTAAAATCTTAGACATCACATAAAACTGAATTCTTGCATAAAAACACACTATTCTTTCTTCACTTGTAGAAAAAATGTCCTAACGGATTAGTTAGTTTCTACAATTCGTGTAAAATTTTTAAGTAGATTCTGAATGTGAAATCCACAAATTATACATTTTCTTCGCTAAAGAAGCTGTCATTCAGTAATGCATTAAAGGGGCGAGTTGTAATAACACACGGTTAGCCCCAACCCTGTCTTAAAGAGGGGTCGAGTTGTACCAATACGCTAACCTTGAATTTTAAGGTTATCAGGCGTGCATAACCCCATAAAACTTAAACTAAGTCTTGGGGTGGTTTAATGCGGGGTTAGTAAAAAAGTCATTTCAAATTTTGACATTTCTGTCTTGAATATACAGTGTACATTGTAATTACTTAATAGTTTTATCAGCCCCTATTTCTTTAAAGAAATAACGCTATCGTAAGTCAGATTTATTGATTATACAAAATTGATAATAAGTATGAATAACATTGAAACAACGGATCAGACATTTTTCTGCAATTCAAAAATCTTTTCAAACTTCTAGCAGCTGTAATGTTTTAAAAATTAACCGTGGAGGAAAATTATTATAACAAAAGGTTTGGTAAATTTTATGATCTACAATTACTATATAGGAGGAACATGGACAGAGATAATTGCAAAAATATGCAGCGAAGTACAAATTTCCACCATTATGAAGGCTGTAAGTTGTAAAATATTAATAATAGAGAAAAATAGTTTGAATAAAAGTCGTAGCTTTTTTTATTTTCTATAATATTGGTATAATATCTCATTTTACGGAAAACTAACAGGGAAGGCTATTTTGACTGTCATTTTTTCAATATGACGGCCATAGCGGACACGATATTTTTGTGGAAAACATCAATTAATGATTGGAGCAAGCCCCTCTATAGTATAAAAAAATAAAATCCTCGTAGGAATTATTCATGGGTCAAATGACAGAGTGATTGTACTATTAGTTTTCCACAATGTATTAATTTGAAATTTCTAAGTTGTACATTTTATTCTGCCAATGGTACAAACCTCGGTACAAACAGAGAACAATATTGTTTGAGGGCCCCTCTTGCTCAGTCCGGACCTGCACAGAACCTTCACAGAAATATTTATATAGTATAGCCATTTAGTACAATTTATATCAATATCCTTTGAACTTTAGTTATATATGTATTTATAACACACCAAATACAGTTTTACATATAAGTTAACTATTAACTTAATGAATTATAATTCTTAGAAGTGAATAATTTATCCTTCAATGGCGGCGTATACCTTAAAAGAAAAATTCTATACCACCTGTTAGCGTATCAACAATGCTTAATTATTATTCTGCAGTATTTTGTGAATATTATTATCTTGATAATGTCTATTATAAATGAAATCAGTAGTAGACTTAGGATTTCAAACAATGACATCCGGAATGAATTAGTAGAACAAAAGAATAATATGGATTAAGCAAATAAATGATTACAATCTTGTACTAAACATTTTTAATGCATAAAATAATGACAAACATTTTACCGAGCATTATGATTCTCGTTGAATTTTCTTTTTTACTTCATTTATTTTCATTTCGTAAAGGTCTGTTAATGGCAGCGTTTGCTTTCTTCATTACTTCGTCTGATCAGATTACAAAGTAAATGTAAAGCAACTAAATTGAGCTATGCTTAATAAAAAAAGGTTCCATAAAAATAATTTCTAAGCTACGACTAGTGTAAGGTGAGCAAAATTGGAAATTATTTTTTTTTTTTTTCGAGAATTTTGTGAATGCGCTAGCGATAAAAAAATTATTGTGTTGATCGATTGATTGATTTACCAGCATGCGGTAGGCATTACTGCCTCTCCCAAGATATACCGCTGGGCCGGCTGTAAAAAAAGTAAAAGTAAAAATAAATTGAGGCCTTTGTTTCTTGTATACACATTAAATCACAATTTTATTTTTTTCACCACCTTTAATAGTGGGTTAGGGGTGGAAATAGTGGTGGTTTATGGCAAAAATTTTGTATGCCAAAAATTTTTTTGAGACCTTAGCTTCTCTTACCAATACCAATTCTATGTACTCCCACTTGCTTGATTTACCTATTTATCCCAATTTACACTAATTTACCCTCCCACTTCAACAGAATAAGATCAAAATATAATCTAATTGCAGATCTCGTTAAAATACATACATGTACCAAATTTCAATTATCTTAAACGGCTCCAGAGTAATCGTGCGCACAAGAAAAGTTACAGACAGACCGACAGACAAAATTTTTCTTTTCCCAAACTTAAAATCTCGACGTTTCATGACATTCTAAGTAGTGATGCAACGTTATTTACTTTTACGATTTACGAATACGATTACGATTATCTAGAAAACTTAGTTAAATTTTATAGTATAACAATAAAAAGCACTTGTTTTTATTAAAACTATTTTATTATTAATTACTGAAGTCAACCACTTGTTATGTAAAGTCAGTTTACTATTCAAATTAAGGGATTAAGGTAAATAATGTAAATCAATATGCTCCACTTAAAAACCTTGGTGGATAAAATAAAATATAATCAAGTACTTATTACAAAAAAACTCAAAATTTTTTAAAATGCGTACAAAACTGAATTGGAAATTGTTTGTATGAGACCAGCAGTGGAAAACAACCTCTCTGATGGAACACTAGAAGCCTTAGATGCAAAACCACCCTAACTGTACGTGCACCTCCCTATCCTTGGGGACAATATTTTTCATAAAGATTAAAGCCTAAGAAACGATTCTAGACATGTCCCCCAAAAAAAACTGGCTGTACTTTCAAAATGGGGTCCGTTGAAAAAGAATTTTGCAAAAATTGTTTTTGTTATTTAACACAAAACTAAAAAAGATGGAGAAAAACTTTCTGCACAAAAAACAAAGTGCATACAATTTTCTACAATTTTGTTCCTATACAATATTTGGATAGGAGTTACTATTTTCCAGATAAATGATTCAGCTCTTAAAATTCAATATAAAACGTACGCAACACCTCATTCGCTTTCAGATTCACTATCGCTGTCTCCTGATACATCGAATATTTCTTCTGTCTTCTTCCTCTATTGCCTCATTTATGATATCGTTAACATCCCCACTTTCGTCTATGATGATTTCAGTAAGCGATTGAGGCAGTATTTTATGTGCTCAACACCAAAGAGGTTCTCCATTTTCTTGCCATCCACAATTATCCCAAGGCTTTGGAATATTGTGAATACCTTCGCCGACTAATTGCCGAATATGCTCGATAAGGCAAGCTCTTGATGGTGGAATCGAAGAAAAATCAACTTTAGGGTCAATTGATAAAAACAAATCTTTGTCACCACATTTATGTGTAATGGCAATTAGTAAATGAATGAAGGCCCAGTAATGCCGAATATTTTTGAGGTCCATACTCTTCTGCTAATGCGGATATGTCAATAAGCCTTCTTATATTGCCAAATCCGGTATTAAAGAGTAATTTACATTTAATTTTATTGGAAGCGTGAAATTCATATATCGGTAAATCATTAAGAGGAAATGTTTCATAGGATCGTGTCTGCAAATTTTTATTATTATTATTATTTTACTACATACTCGACATTTAGAGTCGGATGGACAAATCAACTGAGGAAGAGTTCACTTCATCCAGTAGATTTTATAAAGACAAGAATTTACGGACAATGTGGCATGTCTGTAGGATAGATGCTTTCTGCATGATCGCGAAAAGACCATGGGCTAATCCTGTTGAATTAAGGTTGGGTTTAAGATGTTTTGTAACAACTCCATCTACAGATACGATTATTATTATTATTATTATTGTTATTATTATTAATTTTATTCAGTTTATTTTATTTTTTGTTATGTTAATAATATAATAATAATATATTGTCTTTATTCAAGTATTATATATAAATACAATACCTAGGGCGAAGTCTAGCCGAAGTTATATTATACGCCTTACAATAATTGTCACAGTTATTTCCTCTACGATTTACCGATATACGAATTTTCATGTTTTTTTTTAAATTTTGGACTCATTTATCTGGAAAAGGGTAAGTCCTATCAAAATATTGTATAGGAATAAAATTGTAGAAAATTTTATGCGTGTTGTTTTTGGGAAAAAAGTTTTTGTCCATCTTTTTAGTTTTTGTGTTAAATGACAAAAACATTAGCCATTTTGAAAGTACAGCCAGTTTTTTTTTGGGGGGACATGTCTAAAACTGTTCCTTAGGCTTTAATCTTTATGAAAAACATTGTCCTCAAGGATCGGGGGGGGGGGCCGTACAGCTAGGGTGGGCTTCCCAACTATAAGTAATTAAGAATATGCCATAACCAACATTTAGACAATAAATACAAACTATGCACGAGACAATTTTAAAGCATTTTTTTAAATGCAAAATCTGGTGCGTTATGGAAATATTTACATATTTCATAAAAAAATATATATTAATTTATCATACTGTATATTATATTATATAGCAACATAATATATATCATCTATTAATTTTTTGATTTATTACAAGTCCATAAATTACCGAAATAAACAGATGTACTTAGAGTTATTATTCTCATCGTCTATCATTACTAAATATTTATTTACTAATAATAGATTAAAAAATGCCTAAACAAGAGAGAATGGAATTTATAAATATGATTTTATTACTTTCATCAACTTTCACCTAAAAAATACAGGTACATGCCAGAGACACTATCATGTTGATAATTTTTGGAGTTCCATACCGAAAGTTAACAATGGAACCCTTATATGACGACTAGCTTGTCCGTCCATATGTCTGTCACAGCGATTTATTTCCGAAACTATTATAGCAAAAATACTTTGGAACTTTACATGCAAGGATTCCAAGAATATTTTCTTATTTTCTTCTAATATATTCATTAAAAATATATTCATTTTTACTATGTTCCCCACAAAATATTTCCGAAATTATAGGTAGAGAATTCTGAAAGGAATATGAAATATTATGGACTATAAAGATATTTAGGGAAAATTATAGCGAATTTTCTATTGTTATTAATATTTAAGTCATTAATAAAAATATTTCATAGGTTCTGAGAAGATTTTATGTTATTTTCAAGACAACTTGCAATTTTATTCGTTGCTATGTATATATAAAATCCGACGAAGAGTGTAATATTTCAATTAAAGTTTTATTTCGTTCAGCTCATTTAACTTAATTGGATTTATAACAAGTATAAGTTACTTTTTTAATTCCTGATAAAAATGTTCATTAAAAATTTTTACATCAACTTTATTTCAGATAATTATTTATCACTTGTGGTCACGTAAATTAGAATTTTTAGGAGAAATAATTTATAAAGAGTTTATATTTCGAATATGTACTTTCAATGGAGGCAAGAATACAAAAAATTAAATAATTAACTCCATAACGGCTAGTTTACAGAAAAAATCGTTAAGAACGAAATTGTAGTGCGAAATTTCCTCTACAACGATCATGTATCGAATTTTTTTTTACAAACAATTCTTATTAGTTTTCCTGTTTTTTTGCAAACGTGTATTTTGTTATTTGAGGTTATTTTCACATCACTTTATGGGATAGAGCTCTTGGGACGTTTCTTTTAAATGGCATTCACTATGGATCTTCAAAATCCTGTCTGATTTTATTCGTGGATGGGGTCATCTTTAGTTAATTTTTCTTCGACTGCTGAATTTAAGCACCATTTCCGATGACAGTTGGAGCACATACTATAAGGGACTCACGACCTAACTTGCTGGAACTAGCATTGTCGGTACGCTTTGAAGAATGCTGGAATTCCAGCAGACAGCACTTTTACGAATTGGCATGGCAATTTTCAAAGTGTACCGAGAAGGTTGGTTGGTTGGATCGTCTGTAGATTCCTTAGCACTGCAACTCAAATGAAATTGTTTTTTAGACTGGTCAAAAATTGCGTGATACCTTCACGAAATTATTTGTAGACATGGAGCCCACAAGTAACTCTTTCATTTGCGAAAATACGTTGCTTCGTTTCCTCTCTCCTTATTTGATGAAAGAGAATTAATATGATAGTCATACGAATGGAAAGATAATAATGGAAGAAGAAACATAATATCTGAGGCATGATAGCCAGTTACATCTTGTATATTTATCAATGATTGTACAAGGTATATTGCATTTTAAAATTCTATTCTATTTTGTGGATTTTTCTAAATCTAAATGATATAATAATTTATCTCTTATACTCAACACCATTCGAATGATAAAAGAAATAGCGAGCAGTTCCATAATTTTTCGCAAAGAGCTTTATTTATTTGTGGTTGCTATTTCGTTTTAAACAATAAATAAATAATCAATTCTTCACGACAGGACATTACATATCTATGACTACGCTTCACAGCAAAATTAACAGATAATTGCTATATTCATTTTATTCTAGATACATAATATTTACGCTGGTATAGAATACGGTTATAAAGCGTAGTTCCACATCTATCACTAAAAATGGCTTGAAATTAGGACCTCATACTCAAAATTAAATTTTTGACCTCATCCTCCCAAATAAGGAAGGAAAATCGCGAAATATACCTTAAAGAAGAAACACCAAGCAGCTACGGACACATGTTTCGGAATTATTGTTCCTCATCCCAAATCTCTGTAAATTTTTGAGCATCAAATCAGGATTTCTTGCTGGTCAATTCATTATTATTGGTGTACCAAATTCTTGGAACTATTGACGTACCATTCGGGTAATCTTGCATTATCGTGTATTAACATAAAATAATATCACATAATTTCACTACACGAGGTTCTACAGTGTCGAAGTTAGGCTTCGTACAGATCTCAGCACAATGGCATTAGAAACCGAATGCCAGACCGAAGTACGAATCATCCGAGCTCAATTCCAATCCTTGATTTTATCTATTCTTTAAAAAAAACGTGCATTTTTGTTCGACTATTGCCTAGTTAATTATTACCTAAAATCGATATTGGAGTCAGTTAAAAATTCATCTGAATCGGTTATTTGTTCATTTTTACATCAACCTCAATATCGATATTAGGTAATATGGTAATTATGGACGCCGACGGTGATATTTTGTTTTTAATATTTACGTCCAAAGGAAAAAAACGCGAAAAAACGTATATACCCGGTGTCAACGGAATTATTAGGCAAGCCACAGTTTCCAGAGTTTTCAAAATATAAGGCAGGGGTAATATAGCTTTAAAATTTTTGCGACTACTTGATTTTTTTAGGGCTATTTTAATTTTTGCATAGTACAGTGAATACACTCAAATCAATCAAATGGACCAAAACAATAAGAGAAAAATGTAAACATGAGATTTTTCGAATTGGTTTAGTAGCTACGACAAACCAAAATTTCCGAAATCATTAATTTGTAAGGATATCAACTTTTTCAAATGGCAACATCTTTTAGACACCCAGTAGTTAAATACTGATTTTCACGACAAATCCGTCGATACCTCCAAATCGAAAATCGATTTGATATTAACCCAAATACACAAGTACTTTGGTGGGTAATGATTAAAATATCGAGAAAGCACGCTTATCAAGTATGCCGTGGAAATTGAATAAAAAACCGCTGCCCAAGGAATCACTACTTCCAGGTCCAGTTTTTCTATCCAAGTCTCTCGCTACGAAAAAAATTTGTATGTGGAAATAATTGTTTATGGAACTTTGATAATATAATATTTGAAATCGTCTACCCCAAAAACCCATAAAACGATATCCCACATCGGTAGGGCTGTGGGTGGCTGAAGAAAACAGATACTTTGAGATTTTTGGTTCTTGTGCACACACTAAATCACATTTTTTTTCATCCCCTTTAATAATGGATAATGGGGGTGGCTAATGCGAAACATTCTTTTCAGACCTTAGCTTGTATATACTAAATACCAATTTTATGGACTCTTACCTGTTTGATTTACCCCAATTTATTCCCCAACCCTTCGACGGAATAAGATGAAAATATAATCTAGTTCCAGATCCCGTTAAAGTACATACGTGTACCAAATTTCAAGTCAATATCTTAAACGCTTCCAGAGTAATTGTGCGCACAAAAAAGAGAGACAGACCGACAGACAGACAAAAACATTTTTTTTGCTCAAATCTCGACGTTTCATGACATTCTAAGCCTATTTGAACAATAAAAATTTTCAAAAATTTATTTGCCGTTACTATATTCCACTGGATGTGGAAGTAATTAGATTCAAAACATTAATTCTGTCAACAAAACAAATTTAAGACTTATATCTTGAAAACTCTGGATTTTTCTAATGATTCCGTTGACACCCGGTATATGTATATCTCAAAAAACATGTCTTTTTTTTCTGGGCATAAGCAAAACATTGTTCTAAAAGTTGAATACTTTCCATGCAGAGAAACTCCTGTTCAAAATGTTTCCCCACTTTTCTCCTAATTTGAGTGGACTAAATTTTAATGCAATTTTAATGTAATTCGACGAAATTTGAATTCTTACATTAGCCAAATTTGCGACTAAAAAATCTTGTTTCCAGTTTCCTCTTAAGCCAATCCGTGGTAATAAAACATACATACGACTCGAATCGAAAACCTCTTGTTTAAATTATTTGAAGTCGAATAATAAAAATAATTTTTACCTGAGTAAAATGTCAATCAAATAAGTAATTGACATCGGCAGCGTTCGATTATCACTTGTCATTAATATATACTACTACCATTATTATTAAACATCAAACACGCTAGACTGAGAGGCAATTTCCAATAGTATAAAATTTTTATATGATTCGAGCAGGTGAGCAGTTGAAAAATCTAAATCTGTTCTGGCATTACACATATTATTATACTACAAAGGTTCTAATGTATAAATGCCAAGTCTAGCTATGCAAATTAGGTGACAAGCGTGTCCAAATTATAGTCTGTTAATGATGCTACAATTGAGAAATTACATCCCTGCCAGTATTTCAAAACATATCTGATTTATACGGCACGGCAGTTCAGTCGGATAAAGCGTATTATATAGCCAATATGCTGGTCATATACTGTCTATCGCGTATTGAGTTCGAGCCTCAGCCCCGGCACTGATAATGATAATGAATGTATGTCTGCGTTTTTCCAAATGTGTAGCTCCCTTCCGGCAGCCTTGGCTTTGGATCTGGAAAATGTCTACTATATGTAATGTGTTTATGTTATATTTATAAAATATTCTGTCACAAAAAAATATTGTAAATTAATCTAGCAAATTTAATAAGGGAATTATGGGCGGAGATTTTACAATCGCAAAGTGCCTGAATAGTCCAGGGAAATGAGTAAAAAAAGTACCATGTTCGGGACTGTGACTCATCCAGGCAGAGACCACGATTTTTAGGTAGTATAGGTATCAATAAATGAAACCTATATAAAATCTGTGGTCGATTTTCTGCATATGTTTATTTACAGCCATTTTAATGCAAAAAAATGGAAAAAACGTGTTTTTTCACACTTTTTCACCTGCCAGTAAAAAGTAAACTATCTTACAGATAAATCAAATGAATCACCTTGTAGGAAATTAAAAAAGCTTTAAAATGGCGGTTGTTAAATGTCGATATAGTTAATTGTTGCTAAGATAATTGCAAAATGCAGAATTTTATTCAATAAACAATATCTTGTGTAAAAAACAATCTACTGTTTTGTTCTTGCGTAAATAGTTGACTCTCATAGTGCTTAATATCTGGTAAAATTTTCAAATCGATTCGTCAAATAGTTTTTGCAAAATTGCATTAATTTATCCCAGAGACCTTTTTTTGCAACCCCACCACGTCCAGAGAAATCAAAATACAATGATTCTACGGCCTCCACCTGAAAGGGAAAGACTTGATTTACCAAAATGCTTTGTTAGATATCGAAAAAATTAATTTTCAGACCTGCAAAATGACGCTGCAAAAGAAGTCAGATTTTTACCTTATAAACAAATAGAATAATTTTTTAACAATTGATTGTAGAGCATCGATTTTTCGACATTTGAAAAGCTGATATTTTTACACGAATTTTGAAAAAAAAAAAAGGTCCTAGGTCAATTTGGGGCAAAGTTAGCAATTTTTTTTCAAAAATTCATAGCTCCTTTGTTTATAATAATTAAGAAACGTAACAAGCGCCATTTTAAAGGGGAAGAGTTCAACTTTTAGTGTAACAAATTTGAAAATAATTGTGAAATTAATTGTAATGACGACGATGATGATATTGACAATATTAATTTAATGTTAGATAACTTTGATCATTCTAATGTTGATGATAATGAGCCGATCCTAAAAAAAATACGAGTTGATTGATTGTACCTTATTAGAATGTGTATAGGTATATTATTAAGTAAATTTATATGTGAATCGACAAATATTCTGTATTATTATAAATTACAGCATTATTTATATCGAACAATGTGTTTCTTTTCACACTTTACAAATTCTATTGTTTATAACTTAATATAACAGTAATTTATATATTTAATTGTACACAAACCTTTCCTATAATTTTCAATAAGAATAATACAAAAATTTTGATAATGTATAAAAATATTTTTTTGTAAAATGTTTAAACAAATTACAGGTAATTATTACTCTCTTATTATTTTGGAGCAGATGTGTTGAACCATAGAAAGTTTCTACTGTATCATACAAACCATTATACATGACAAACGCTGTCACTACATGTACATTCACACGCGTGTTGTATACTTCTACGAAGGAAGTAATGGTTTGTTTTATTATTTATTAATAATTAATAATACGCAAATTAATAAGAGCACTTTTCATAAATTGTATGGTAATTTTGCATTTGAAAAATATCTTAAAAATGTAAATTATATCGAATAGAGTGTTTTTATTTTATAAATTTGAAAAATTCAATTGTTTATAACAATAAGATATATATTTACGTGTACATAAGCCTTTTCTACAACTTTCAACAAGAACAAAACAAAAAATTTTGATATTTTGCAAAAAAAAAATTTTTTTTAAATGTTTAAACAAATTACATTGTTAATATTAATGTTAATAGTTTAACAGATTGAATATTATTAACGTACGCAAAAAGGTACCCCAAATTGAAAAAAGAAACATCAAAATCGGTTTACAAACACCAAAGTTATGACTTATGTGGTCAGTTTGAAGATGCTGTTTCAATTTTTGAATGCGCGGATTTGAGGGTTCCCCCTCCACAACCTCCGAGCTAAGTTGATTCGAGCCTCATTTTAGAAGCTTTGCCAACAGTTTTGAGAAAGTGCAATCATTTTCAAATTTTTTACACTAAAAGTTGAACTCTTCCCCTTTAAAATGGCGCTTGTTACGTTTCTTAATTATTATAAACAAAGGAGCTATGAATTTTTGAAAAAAAATTGCTAACCTTGCCCCAAATTGACCTAGGACCTTCTTTTTTTTTCAAAATTCGTGTAAAAATATCAGCTTTTCAAATATCGAAAAACCGATGCTCTACAATCAATTGTTAAAAAATTATTCTATTTGTTTATAAGGTAAAAATCTGACTTCTTTTGCAACGTCATTTTCCAGGTCTGAAAATTAATTTTTTCGATATCTAACAAAGCATTTTGGTAAATCAAGTCTTTCCCTTTCAGGTGGAGGCCGTAGAATCATTGTATTTTGATTTCTCTGGACGTGGTGGGGTTGCAAAAAAAAGGTCTCTGGGATAAATTAATGCAATTTTGCAAAAACTATTTGACGAATCGATTTGAAATTTTTACCAGATATTAAGCACTATGAGAGTCAACTATTTACGCAAGAACAAAACAGTAGATTGTTTTTTACACAAGATATTGTTTATTGAATAAAATTCCGCATTTTGCAATTATCTTAGCAACAATTAACTATATCGATATTCAACAACCGCCATTTTAAAGCTTTTTTAATTTCCTACAAGGTGATTCATTTGATTTATCTGTAAGATAGTTTACTTTTTACTGGCAGGTGAAAAAGTGTGAAAAAACACGTTTTTTCCATTTTTTTGCATTAAAATGGCTGTAAATAAACATATGCAGAAAATCGACCGCAGATTTTATATAGGTTTCATTTATTGACAGCTATACTACCTAAAAATCGTGGTCTCTGCCTGGATGAGTCACAGTCCCGGCCAAAACCTCATTTCCCTGGATTAGAACTTAGACAGTTCTTCATGGGAGTTTGGCAAACCATAGGAATTTTCGCAAGCTTCAAGGGCAGAGAGACTGCGAAAAAACGATTTCGATATTTCTTTGAATCTCCTGATCCACAAATAAGCATACGAAGAGTTTCAGAAATTGTCAACATACTTCGCTCTGTGATAATTAAATCATAAAAATAATAATTTCAAATGGAAAGAATCGTGATAATAAGGGTTGTACCACATAGTATGGGTGTACCATACCACTTTTTTAAGTATTTAACGTCTAACAATCAGATTCTTACGAAGAAGCTACTTTGCCAGTGGATGTTAACGAACAAAAATATTTTTTCAAACAAATTCTGAACTGATTAGGCAATGTTCACTACGGTCCGGGCTTTCAATATGGATGATATGCATCATCATTAATGGAATGAAATATTCAACATCGATTTTCGGAGAATTTACGGTTAGAAATCATAGGAAATCAAATAATTGGTACAACAGCCACAGTATTCCCTAATCGCCTAATGCAAGAGTATTTAAACTTCCTCCAAAACAGTTTTCTGATAGCAGGGGAAGGTAGATCTTTGACAAAATGTGTATTTTAAATATGGAGGTGCGCCTGCTTACTTTCAGAGCATTGTTCGAACTTAGCTGAACACAAATTTTGTGCACAGGTGGATTAGTCGAAGTAATTCCTTAGCCACCTCGTTCGCCAGACCTGGACTCATTGAATTTTTATTTTGGGGTCGTATTAACTTGCTGTTGAATATAAACGAGTTAACAGATGAGAATACCTGCTTCAAAATTGCTTTAGTTGTCGGATAATCCCCATCGATCGATGCAGTTCCTGGTGAGACACCCTGTACAGGCGCCGTTATCTCAGGAAATTAAGAACTTACAAAACGTCATTCTTCCATTTAAAATAGGCAACGTAGATAATGACGAAATTAAATGTTCCGTACTTTTAGCGAATGCGTGTGTGTATGTGTATTTTAAACAATTGCATTAGTTAACGCCAACTAGAAGTCAACAACAGCAATTTTTGTTAAATTAAATTACCACCTTTTCGGTACAGACGCACTTGAACCAAGTACTGTTGCACTCGTATGTAACTAAATAACATGACCGATATAAAATTACTTTTAATAAATGGTTTTTAAAAATTTAGATTTATACAACGTTAAGTACTGTTAAATCATATTAATCAGGTTTTTATCTCAAGTTCCTAGTAATGGGCTTTGACATTAGATAACAAAGTAATTAATATTATTGCTCGTTATTTTGAATTAGTAGGACATTTATTATCTAATATATAAAAATCTCGTATCGTAGTATTTGTTATCGAACTCCTCCGAAACGGCTTGACCGATTTTTATGAAATTTTTGGTGTATATTTGGTAGGTCTGAGAATAGGTCGTAGGCTATTTTTTATACCCCTAGGTGATAAGGGTGGCCCTATCCAGAAATTTTATTTTTATTTTTTGGACAAAAATTTATAATGTATATGGCAAAACAACGTTTGCTGGGTCAGCTAGTAAATATACATTATACATGTATGCTACTGGAGAAAATTAGCGGATATTCTTTATTTGTCATTAATTGCCAAACCAACAAGTGTCCAAGTCAGTTTTTAAGAGATAAAATAGGAATTCTTAATTTTTGTTGAATATTTGCGCTTTTTATGTGTTGGCAGCAAATCAAAGATGGCGGTAAGGTATTAACTTTTAGATATTATTTTCAAAATTTAGTAAATTATTAATACCATTCTCCCATTAGGCAATAATTGATGAAGCAAGGAGCGGGGAGGAGGAGGATTTAAAAAAGAAATTTGTCTCGAAAACGAAAATAAATTAGCGGGGAGGGGGGTCAAAATAAAAATACAAAATATTTAAAAAGTACAAAATATTTTTTTAATAACCTCTCTGCACAAAGAGCACGCGACGCCCCTCATGCCCTAGCGCGCCCCTTTACGCATTGCCGCCCCTATAATGCAGGGAAGTTAGCCAAAAAAAGGAGGAGACCTGGACAAAATTAGTAAAAAATCTGAGTTTTGCACAGACGTTCTTTG
Organism: Rutpela maculata; assembly: GCA_936432065.2. Classification (NCBI taxonomy): domain Eukaryota; kingdom Metazoa; phylum Arthropoda; class Insecta; order Coleoptera; family Cerambycidae; genus Rutpela; species Rutpela maculata. Next base: position 161,488,986 of record OW386288.2, read on the forward strand.
AAGTGTCCCCAACCCAAATCCACAAAAATCACAAAAATCCCAACATGGCTACCCAAGATATTGAAGTTCTTATTTTCCGACCCCCCTTTCGAGATATTCAAGGTTAAAGTTTCAAAAACATGATTTCTCTCGAATATCTCGCGGCAAAAAAATCGCACAGCAATAAAGTTAACATGAAAGTCGTAGAGGATTCAATTATCTACAAAATTGGTATTTTGCATTTTTTCCCAAAACCTCGCCCTTTTCGAAATGTTCAAGTTTGAATTTAAAAAGAAGCGGTTTTCCGCGAATATCTCGCTCCCTACGTCCAATGCATAGGAAGCAAGAGATTCGCGGAAAACCGTTTTTTAAACTTCGACCTTGAATATCTCGAAAAGGGCGTTTTGGGAAAAAATGCAAAATACCAATCTTGAAGATAATTGAATTCTTTACAACTTTCATGTTAACTTTATTGCTATCCGATTTTGTTGTCGCGAGATATTCGCGAGAAACCATGTTTTTGAAACTTTGACCTTGAATATCTCGAGGGGGGGGGGTCGGAAAAATAAGAAATACAACTTGTAGATAATTTAGTTCTCTACAACTTTCACATGACCTCATGGGCATCCGATGCATAGGACGCGAAATATTTGCAAGAAACTTTGACCTTCAATATCTTGGGTAGCCATGTTGGGATTTTTATGGATTTGGGTTTGGGACACCTCAAAGAACGTCTGTGCAAAAATTCAGATTTTTGCTAATTTTGTCCAGGTCAAATGCTAATTTCCCTGGACTACTAGGCTATAGCCTAGTTAGCACTATGGATAATCAGGTATTCACGGTAGAAAGACCTTTCAAATCATGTCATTTAGAATGTTAAGGGTTGTGATTACAGCGCGAAGGGATGAAAAAATTTGCAGGTGAATTACATTGCAAAAGATGTCTACTTCGAAAATGAGTGTTTTTAAGAAAATCAATTTAAACTACCCGAAAACCCGTCCAGACCGTTATCACGGGCCCACCCTATATAAATAAAGCCCAATACAATAAATTAATTCACTTTTTCAGTTCATACGTTACCTATCATTTCTGTAACCCCATTTTTCCAAACGGAGGTCATGTGGGACATTGAGGTATAAGGTACTGTGGTGGGTAAAACGTCATATCTGGTCACATTATCATATGAAAAATTTACCGTTACCGAAAGCTCTAGTTCAACATAATTATTTGTTTTAAAAACAGTTTATTTGCTTTTTTTATACTTTTTATTTCTAAAAGAAAATTAAAATATATTTTTTACCATTTTTTTCTTCCTTTATTGGCTTTGGATGACCAATCAGACATCAACTGTTTGATGTATAATAAAATTATCATAAAAATATGTAAACAAACTAATCCTATGTAACCAGATTATCAATCATATCATTATCAATATAGTCTAACCCAAACAACGCTATTAGAAAAATATATACAGTGTCCCAGAATTACTTTTGCTTTCCTAAAACACGAGATTCGCGTAGAGATGTTCGATGTCCATTATATAGGGTACACAAAAATATAAAAATCTACTGTAGAGAGACATTTTTAAATTCAGAGGAAAATACTTTTCGTCTGCTATTTCTTTTTCTTCTTATCCACAGCGTCTTGGCAGACGTTTTAGGATCTATGCATTATTTTAGTTAGCTTCCTTTTCCTGTATGGCATACTGCGAATATTTATTTCATTAACATATTACTCGAATACATCATAACTTACTTTAAGTACACAGTCAATGTATTTTTTATTTTTATTATTTAAATTTCATTTGTTTCTTAATGCTCCTATTAAAAATACCTTAATAACATTTTAAAACATAAGTAAAGTTCCTTCAAACCTGAGAAATACACTGTATATTGTAGTTTCGATATCTTGCATATCTTCGAATCTTTGTGTGCTCAATCAAAAACCTTGGTAACATTTTGCTTTAAAACTACAATAAAACATAATTTAAAAAACATGATAGTCTACACACCTCTAGCGATAAGCCTGGATGACCCATATGCCCCAATTTCATTAGGAAGTATTTTACCATGCTGTTTTAGATTTGTTCCAAATTTTAAATAAGCCTTTATATCCAACGGGTCTACACACACTTACATACATGTAGACTCATAGACATTTTTTTTCAATAGTTAAGTTTAGCGTGTGAAAAATAGAAATATTCCACGCCCCACACAAATACGAACGAACGAATCTTTACGTTTGTGTACTCAGCCTCAACGGTCTTTTACATATCAGATCAGTGAACTATACTACATAATGGAATGATAACTGCGTCATAGTTGGAAAGAGATGGAGACGATAGCGACCTCAACCCGCCATTGTATTGCAATTTCCCTCTCCTTCTAATCCGGTAGTTAGACTTTCATTATCTAGTATAGTTCAATGTATCAGATATTTCGCTGGCTAGACCCGTAGATTGCAAGTAACACACGTGGTGTAGCGGCTCAAAAAGTCGCTCTGTCCATGGGCACCTATTGAAGCAGTGTATTTCTTCAGAGAGTCGGTCTCGGGAGGTAAATAAATGGTCATAGAAACGTTTAATTTTTGCGTGAAGAATCCACCGTGTCGTTTGCTATCATTTTCTGTAACATCCTGTATTTAAAATAGTTGAAATCGCTTTAGACCAACCTCCAAATTGAAGTATGGATAATTGGGGGCTCTATTATATCTTACATTAACACTTAAATAATGTTAGTCACTAGTTTAATCAATTCACACAATGACGCATAATTCTGATTTTCATCAGTGCTACCAATTGGCGCGAGTTTCGGTTCTTTGTTGTGTCGTTGACATTCAACGTGAGTTGCGAAGAATACCAATTACATCCATTATATCGTTACAGTTGTGATAATAACCACATTTACGCTCGCATGTGACACAAAGCCGTAAAACTTAACTTATCGTCTCAAACGATTTTATAAATAGAACCCATAACCCCATGCAGATTATTATTCATAAAATTGGAAGTTATAGGTTTACATCGTACATTCGAAATTTATGCGACATTTGTCGGCTTTAGGTCTATAAATATTACTGTAATCAATATGGAATATTTCGATATTTCTTCACACGCACAAGCAATACGTACCTACGTCGTAAATGTGTTTTTGTAGAGACGGGCAGGTGATTCTGATAATGGGACTAATTGTAATTAAAAGAACTGTGTTCCGAAATGGGCCATATCGCGAACAGCAATGATTCATATACCAGTGTGAAGGGTTGTCTGAACCCATTTATAGAAAAAAAAAAAGAAGCTGAATAGATCGTGAAGTTTTACAGGGTGTTGAAAAATGTATTTGAGCTTAATCGGCCTCGTTATCGGAGCTATCAAACGTTATAAAACCTTGTTCTATATTCTTAGACGGTGCTTTTATACTCTTATTAAGGTGCCTTGCATAACCTAGGTACCATATTATGATAGCTGTATGTACACAACATCCCACAATTCTAGTTCTATTTTTGCATGTACAATAATAAGCTTTTACGGCGTCTTTTCCTTCAACAATTTTCTCAATCAGTACTTATATAAACATAGTACTTTGTTTTGTTCACATGTCTTGATTGAATTCTACCTTTGATCAATAAAGGGTCAACAACAACTAGTCCATGTGAAGCAAACTCAATAGCTTTCGGGACTCATGGAAAAGTTTAGGGATTTCGGGACTAATCCCGAAATCCCGAAATTTAAGTAAAACACCCTCCAGTCCACACTCCACAGTTTAATTATCAATTAATAAATAAAAAGGAACCGTAACTACATACACATTAATTATTTTGTAGTAAAAAAACTTTAAAAAGTAAAGTTTACTTCTGTTTTCAATAATAAGAACAAATATTTAATGACTAATGAGTAAATATGTTAAAATAGTTTAAACTTATTTAAATTAAAGTGTGCCCTTAAAAGCACCAGTGCATTTAACGTCGAGTCTCCTAGGCGGGATCGAATTTTAGTAGCAAATGCAACCGCTGACGAGAAAGCCCTCTCCGACTCTACACTTGTCGGCGGAACAGTTAGTAATTTGTCAAAACATTTCTGCAATTGTAATCCTCGCATTTTCAAATAATGCCATTTCTTTCTTTACAATCCTTAAACATTCTCGTGAATTTCCACTTCTTGCTGAGAGATCAATATCTTCCGTAGCCATTGTTATAGCTTCTTCAAGTTTCTCATTCAAAGTTTTTGTTTTAGTTATCTTCTTTACATCAGAAAGAGGTATGTCATCGGCGTCATCGCCACCTTCTTAACTACTGTCAACTTCTACATTTCCTTTACCTTCACTGAGATGTGAGGATTCCCACATTTCTTTTATAAAATTTGCTATAGTGTTAGAACTGGGTAACTTAAAATAATCGTTTTCAGTTTGTTGCCTATTGAGATTTTGCAGGTACATTAAAACGTCACATAATATTGTACGACGTTCCTTTATACGATTTTTTAAAGCTATCAAAATCACTGGCCAGTACACTGTTTAATTTTCCCAGTTCATCAAATAAAAACTTAAAACTTGCATCAGCAGTACAGAGATTTGCGCCTCTTCTACAAATTGCTTCTACTGTTAACTTGACTGGTTCGAGGCAGCTAACAATATTTTCCAAGAGCTCAAATTCAGCGTCATTAATTATAGTTGGATTGCCTAAATCAATCAGCGCTTTTTGAATACAATCTTTTAATAAAACGAATTGTTTTAACATGTCGACAAGGCTATTCCACCTGGTTTTACAATCCAATATAAGCGAAAGTTCTTTTCCATGTTTAGCTTTTACATAATTCTGTAAAATAGGATTCTTTGTCGGAGAACGCCGAAACATCTTAACTACATTTCGAACTTGCTTTATTGTAAAATTAATGTTACTATAATTTGCAGTCAAATCAAGTACGTCTTCAATTTCAGGTTAACCTTCTTCTTCTGAATTCTCTTCATGCTCAATATCATACTCATTATTATCATTATCTTGAGGTTCAGGATCTTCTTCTATTACTGCTCTGCTTGAGTGTTATTAGCTTGTAGAGATTTCTTGTCATATAACACATCTAATACAGCAAGATGTATTCCGTGAGCAAAACACAACTGCTGTTGACATTTTACTAACCCGCCCAATTTTTTCATGACACTTGCGCCATCTGTAGTAGCACTGTCCAAATCAAGATCAAAATCTTTCAATCTACCCTTTAACAACTCTACACAAGCAGTGGCTGGCATATGACCTAAAATACGCACTAAGCCAATATTCCAAATCATTCCGTATAATCCATGCACGTTTACATTCATAAACCTCTTATTACTAATAGAAGTCCACTCATCGAGTGTTAAACTAAAATGGCTGCCTTTTTTATTCATTTCTTTAAACTGTTGAATATAATACTTTATAACTTTTTTGAAATAAGTTAGAATCCTACTGCAAATAGATGTTGACGAGTTGGGAATATCATCAAATCCTCTAGCCTGTAAGGACTTTCTCAGGTCAACTGATTTGACTGGTCCGATACAGATTCAGATCTATCAGTAGAATTTCTAGCGGAAGTGTCTAAAGTAGAGCACGAAGCCAATACCTGCTGAGAGGCTTCTGGGATTGTTTTTGGTTTTAGTTGTTGCTGTCGTTGCTGATGCGAATTATAATGGATGTGAAGTCCTTTTGTAGAACCCTTTCTGATGGAAATGATTTTCCTGCATGTTTTGCACTGAGCAGTCATGTAACCCCCATCTTCGTATTATTATTATCATTGCCCATTTCAACGGACGCGGACATCCGTGACTTCGACCAAAGTAGAATTCAATCTAAATCCTAACCTAGAAGTTCTGATATCTAATAATTTTAACAACCCTCTTTATTAAAAATAACTCACCAGTTTTTATTACCGCTGACCTGACCTGATATATTAATTATATTATGAAGTACAGATTACACAGAATCACATCACAATTATGTTGACGTTGATACGATGCGTTCATACACCAAACTGCACCGTGCCAGTGTTATTGTATCAACAGCAGAAAATTTAAAGTGTTGGTGTTACCCACGTCTAGGATCCGTGATTTGTAAATGCGGATAATACCGATCGTGGGTTATTCCCCGAGTCTCCGACCCGATCGACCCGCCGAACAACGACGAATTACTTCATTTCCCCTTCAGTCAGTGCTATTACTGCCATTCTCAGCTATTTTTTGTTACACGATACGTAAATCTGTTATTTTGATACGTTTCGGGATTTTCGGGATTCTACCGCGGAATTATCCCGACCATAAATATTGGGATTATCGGGATTGGAAACTCTAAGTACGAAGCTCAATTGTGAATCGCCCGTCAAATGCAACATGTTCTCCATAATATGACTTTGCTTGGTTTATTTGATATCGCCCGAAAGTTATTAAATAAATATTAAAATCAGGGAGGTCTTTGTCATTCATGGAATGGCACTGTTTCAACTTGCGGTTAAGATTGTTGTATTTCACAATGCCTTTTATCACATTTCTTCGATCTTTTCTTTCCATCTATAAGCGATTTCGCGAGCATCTGTGACATCTGAGATAAGTTCATAGTTAAATACATTGTGTAAAAGCGCAGTATTTTTCAAATCCTGCATTAAATGGGGCAGAGATGGCGTTTGCCAAACTCGATCAAAATATCTAAAACGTGTTTTCAAATGGCCGTTAATAACTTCAACTGCATATCTAATCTTTGTTACTATTCGAGATCTATACGCACTGAAATCACTCAACTGAGTCTCTCCGGTTGGAATTATTTCATTTTGGCTATCAAACCCTCGGATTCAAGATAAGGAACAAAGTCCCTAAATCCCATATTCACCTCAAAGACATCTCCACGTCCAAATTTTGATTTTACTTCTGGCATATTTCTGAAGATATCTGACAAGATACTGGCATCGTTTTTCAATTCTGGAAATAGCCCAATAACGTCAATTATATAACCGTTGGGGGCAACGCAAATCATCGGTTTTACTAATGGCCATAACTCATGCAATTATGCATACTATAGCTCTTCTGTTGAAAAGCATTATTCTTACTTTTGTAAATATAGACATAATACGTAATAAGAGAAGATCAATTGTCATCGCTCAATAAGTTGCTTGATAACGGAGTACGTTGTTCGGCTATTTTGTCTCGCATGATGTGTTCAAAACCTAGGTGTTTAGAAGTAAAATCCTTTTCAAAAGCTGTCCTCACTTTACTCAGGAGATCAGTCACAATATGTCGAGATTCATTAACAAATATTTGTGCAAGATGCTCATCAGTGTGACCTGTTTTCAACTTGCATAGGTAGATTGCCAGTGCCGTTTCTGGGTGGCGTTTTTCCATAGCTTTTAAAGTTGAAAGATTATTTATCATATGTTCGGATTGAGGTTTCTTTAAGCCTATATAATGTTCAACAATTACGTCTTCAAGGTCTTCTTAAAAAAATCAAAGTTAATTACTTGTGTTCTTTCTGAACTAATAAATCCTCTCAGAAGATCCACTGTATCAGTAACTTGTTTAGCAGTAAAGTATTTGTGCTTTCATTTGGGGTTTCACTCCAGTGATATTTATTATGTTTGGAACATACCTTTGCATCTTAAGGAATATAGAACCTAGTCTTGCAAAATTTGAGCTCTTGTCTTTTGTGAAATGCAAAAACGACCGTTTTTACACCCAAATACGCATTTAGATTGTGTGTTAGAAACTCTGTTCATGTCAAGTTGTAGAATGTCCTTATTAGCTGGTGGATTTTCCCCTTCTGATGGTGGATTTTCCTGTTCTGATGGTATATTTTCTTCTTCTGATGGCATATTTCCAACAGTACATATTTACATCAACAAACGAAATTGGTTGGATTTATGTTTGATTTGTTACTAGATGACGCTTCATTTTGAAAGTATAAATAAGTTTCCTCATTTTGTAGAGTGCCAGGAAGTGAATGTTTTGTAATGATTTTGGGTGTTTTTGAAGAGATACCGTTGCAAGAGCAACAACGCAGATTTTCAACCAAGCCAGTAATCCCTTCGGGGTTACCCCGTATCAGAGGCCGGCAGGACTCACCTGGTACATCCGCCGCTCTGTCTTCCACTCCAGGACAGACTTCAAAGGCATCAAATTGCATTCAAAAATCCGTAGAATATTACAATTGAAATTGAGGCTATAATGGTACATATGACCCCTTATATCATCATTGGGGTGGCCCATCTCTATAGGGGGTGAATTTTTTTTGCGTATTTTTTAAGTCTCACCCCACAAAAATATACTATTATACTAGGAATAATTTATGTCAAAGTTTCAGATAATTCGGTGAACGGTAACCCGTGCCGCATTCAGGTAGAAATTTGTAGATAAGATTTTATTACGGTAATACACTTAAATTTTACTTAAAATACAAATATCTACCTCTTTTCTCATAATGTTTTATTGATGTAATTATTTCCTAGAAATTATTTGTTTTGGAAGTTTGGAAATATAATGCACCTACGGTAGGTTTTTATGTCAGTTTGCAATTGTGTTTTACAGTGGTGACATTATAAGTTCTAGCATACGTTCCTTTTTGAAAAAACATTTAACGATGGCTGATGTTAGATCCTTGCGAAAGGATACTTTCATTTACTTAGTTGGACACTATTCGTCACAAATCATTGGCAATAAATTGCCGACTAATAGACAAGTATTACAAGTGATCTTTTATAACATTCGTGAAGTGAAGCTAAGTGTACATGAAAGTGCTAAATTAACAATAAAAGAGGTGTCAGTTTTTTGGGATAAAGCTCGCATTCCGACACGTCAGGATTTTCATTGTGTTAAACAACTAGATAAACTTTATGCAGAGTGGAGGAACTTACAAAAATCGGCTAAAAGGGCCAGTGCGGGAGTAAAGAAAAAAATTTCGTTGAAAAATTGGACGATCTCTTTGACATTTCTCATGCAAATGCATTGGAGTTGATGAAAATAGATGAAGATAAGCAGTTTTTAATTAACCAAAGAAAAAAGGGACGTCCTGGATTTATGCATGGTATTGATTACCAACTTGCTTCTCAAGAAAAATCAGCTGAGGAGAAATTACAGAAATTATCCGAACGAATGCAACGAAGTCAACAAGAAAAAGCTAGATTAGAGGAAACAGTCACCTGTCCATCATCAAGTAGTAATTCAGCCGACTCCAACGAAAATGAAGATGAAATAATCGAACATGTAACATCATCACACCAAAAATAGCCGCTGCATTTGATGCTTGCAAAATAAGCGACAGGTATGGAGTCCATATTTTGACGGCAGTAGCAGAAGTACTAGGACATGACACCACATCTTTGTCCATCAGCAGAACCACACTTCAGCGCTCTAGACAACGCATCCGCGAAGAAAGAGCTGAAATATTAAAAACTACCTTCGGTAATTCTGAATTGCCGGCCCCAGTCATCCATTGGGATGGAAAACTTTTACCTTCTCTCACTGGAATGGGAAATATCGATAGACTTGCTATCTTAGTTACTAGTGGAGATATTGAACAACTACTTGGAGTACCAGCTTTGCCCAATTCAACTGGAAGAGAACAGACTGAAGCAGTTTATGATGTGCTTTGTGAATGGAATTTGGACGAAAAGGTAATAGCTTTGTGTTGTGATACAACAGCATCAAATATGGGTTATATAAATGGGGCAGCCACACTATTGCAACAAAAATTAGAAAGAGATATTCTATATTTTCTATATTTTCCTTGTAGACATCATATTTTTGAGAAGTGTGTTTGACACAAAAATGCCTTCCTCATCTGGTCCAAATGTGCCACTATTTAAACGTTTTAGGGAATTTTGGCCTAAAATAGATCAAAATAAACTAAAAACTGGATTTCAGGTATCAAAAATTAAACACATTTTACAACCAGTTAAAGCCGAAATTGTAAAGTTTCTAAATGCAGCTTTAACTTTGCAACAGCCTCGTGATGATTATAAAGAATTTTTAATGCTCTCTAAACTTTTTGTTGAAGAAGAGCCCACTCACACGACATTCTATCAACCAGGGGCATTTCATCATGCACGTTGGATGGCCAAAGCCATTTACTGTCTAAAAATATTTTTTTTCCAAGATCAGTTCCAACTAACTAAAAAAGAAAAAATAGGTATTGAAGATATATGTCTCTTTATTGTAAAGGTTTATGTAAAGGTCTGGTTTACAGCGTCATTTGCTAGTAAAGCACCGCTTCATGACTTAGACTTTTGTAAAGAACTCATTAATTATCAAAATATTGACAAAGAAATATCTCAAGCCGCAAGTAGAAAAATAGTGAACCATTTGTGGTACCTTAATTCAGTAAATGTTGGCTTATCTTTCTTTGATGACGATATTTCAGTTACCTACCACTAAAAGAGAAATGGTTAAAGCTTTGAATAGGAAAGCACCAAATCAAGAGGGTATTAAACGACTTATGATTAGTAACATTACTGACGTTGAAAACAAGGAAATTCAGGACTTCATATGCGAGAACACTAAACAGTTTTTTCAAAAAGTAGGTTTGTCTATGGAATTTTTGGAAAATGATCCAACAACATGGAGGGAAAATGAAAGTTATACCCGATGTTTCAATATTGTAAACAAAATTAAAGTTGTAAATGATGCCGCTGAGAGAGGAATCAAACTTATTACTGACTATAATGACATTTTAACAAAAATGAAGACCAAAAACAGTTTTTACTCCAAGTTGTAAATGATTATAAATCACAGTTTCCAAATGTAAAAAAAGAAACCCTGTCGCATGCTTTGGCCTAGTGCAAAAAATATTGTTTTTATTACTATATGTCTTGTAGATTTAGGATAATATTTGGTACTATGTATGAAAAAAACGTTTCATAATAAAATACACATAACAAAGATAAAACGAGAGTTTTATTTCAAAAACTTCTAGTCTAGTTTTCTTAGACTACGAATTTACAGTAGTATGACACATGTCATAGTCACAACAGATAATTTCTTTGATATTTGTATGACTTGATCATTCTAAAGATAAATGTTGCTGATCAAAAAAAAACAATGCATTCCATTTACTTTTATTATTGCATAATAATGCATTCTGCCTTCAATTTGCCTCAATAATATTTTGAGGGGACTGTTTTTTCTTCAAATGGAATCATTTGCAGGGGTGAGAAATAAAAAATTTCGATTTCGAAAAAGATGGGCCACCCTAACCAACATATTGCTTCAATCACTCTATTCTACATACAGATATTTAAGTCTATGCTGTTCGTTAATGGCCCAGAATCCATACAAATTGGGACACAGTTCTTTTCTAAATAGATCAACTAGTTTTTGCAACTAGCCCTACATGTAATATATTTGTAGATACACATTGGCAAATGAAGCCTGTGAAGGTGATGACCGACCTGAATCTCTTCAAGGCAAATTTTCATTACCTCCGAAGTAGTTTCTTCAAACACCAAAACACTTGAAGACTACAATTGAATACTATCATCACTCGACGCGCGATGTTGGCATCATCTCGAGATTATTAAAATTGATTTTTATCAACTAGTCAACTCAAATGGCACCAGTTTTATAGAGCAAGCACATGCAATATTTTCATCTGAAACGAGTCTTCACTGGTCGATGTCATAAAAATTGGAATTGTTTTAAATTTTGTTTAGTTATTAACAATTATAGCAACAGAATAAGGGGGCTTTTAATAATTTTTCGTCAATATCTTAAAAAGTATGCGAGAGAGGGCAAAGCACTATAAGTTCACAACTTTTTGATAGAGCATAATATTCTCTAAAATATTGGTTATAACAATGAAAAAGGCACAGCTAATAGTTAAGTTTGTTCTGGCTGCCAAAGTCTCAAAAATGGAGTTCCGAAGGGCTTGTTTCAAAAAAGGAGTAGGTTCTCAATTCGATCCGCATTATGGTATGTTTTTTTTTTATATTTGTTCACTCATTACTCTGGATTGGCTTAAGCGATTTATATGAAATGATTCTCAAACTGCAAGGTATGGCTCGATGGTGGTTCCATAATAATTTCATAAAGCTATGTCTAGTACAAGGTGAGCAAATATTGGAAATAAGCCTCTTTTACTTGAAATTTTGGAAAAAAATTGGCGAAGGCGCCGGGTAAAATTTCGTCGGGATTGCATTAAAATTGATAGTAGGTATTATAACCGAATCTGATCTCAAATGTTAAGAAAAAAAATCAATATAAGTCAGCATTTATATTACATGAAATTATATGTAAGAATTTCTATGGTTTTAAGTGTCAAAGTTTGGCATAAATAGAACTGTCCGTTTGTAGTCCAATCAATGAACGCCCAAAAGGGGATTGTAGAGAACATTTGGGAGGGGAGAATTTTCCTCTTCAGGGATGTGTTGGGGGGTAGTTAGGAGGTAAGAATACTAAAAGTCCCCGCCCCTAGCCCCGCCGCTTCAGGGGGGAGGTGGGTGGAAAGGTTCCTTTTTCGATTCTTTGTTTATAACTCGGAAACAATGTGTCGTATGGAAAAAGGTAATCTATGCAAAATTAAACGTAACTAAATTTTCCACAAGAAAGTTTATATTCATTTTCTTCCTATGTGTCATAGTTTACGAGATACTCGCCAGCGAAAATCGATGATTAGTAAAAAAAAATCAATTATGCACCTAAATATTTCTGTCAAAGCGGTTTACCGTGGTTTGCTAATAAATCACAGTCACAAAATAATCTTTATTTTACAACACTCGACGTATTTACTAACGTAATATTTTGTCGAAATCTATACATTTCCTTAAATACGCAGTGTGACTCACTCAAAATGAAGATACCCTTATAACTTTTTTATTTTGTTTCCGATTTGAATAAAATTTTACTCAAGTATAGAATAAATTAGAATCTACTTATGACCAGAAAAACATTAGGTTGCTACAAAGGCAAAGCCACCTGCGGTATCAAAATATGCTGAAAAAAATAAAACATTTTGAATGTTAGAAATTCTAAAAAATGCATTGGATCAGCACCACAAACGTACATACACCAAAATTTGATTTGGTTATTGATGGGGGATTTCTCATACATAAGCTCATCTGGCAAGGGGATCCTCAATTCCGCAATTTGTGGTGTCTAAGTGAAATTCGTCAAGACCCATCAATATGATTTTTAATCTTTTTCCTCATATTTTGGTACCGCAGGTGGCTTTGCCTTTATAGCAAGTGAATCATTTTCTGGTCATAAATAGATCCTAATTTGTTTTATACTTGAGTAAAATTTGATTCAAATGGGAAACAAAATGAAAAAGTTATAAGTATACCTTCATTTTAAGCGAGTCACACTGTATATTTAAGGAAATTTATAGATTTGGACAAAATATTACGTTAGTAAATACGTTCAGTGTTGTAAAATAAAGATTGTTTTGTGACTGTGATTTATTAGCGGACCACGGTAAACCGCTTTGATAGAAATATTCCTCGAAATATTCAAAGTACATAATTGATTTTTTTATTAATTATCGATTCTCGCTGGCGAATATCTCGTAAACTATAACACATAGGAAGAAAATGAATACTACCGTTGTAGGAAATTTAAATACGTTTAATTTTGCATAGATTACCTTTTTCCGTACGACGCATCGTTTCCGAGTTATAAGCGAAGAATCGCAAAAAGGAACCTTTCCACCCCCTCTGCCCCTGAAGCGGCGGGGCTAGGGGCATGGATTTTTAGTATATTTACCTCCTAACTACCCCCAACATATTCCTGAAGAGAAAAATTCTCCCCTCCACAATGTTCTCTACAACTCTTTCATTAACTGGACTATTGTATGAAGCGAGTTATTGGGACTAATGCTGACTTTTATTGATTTTTATTTTTTTAAATATGTTCTACCACTTCGATATTTCTAAGATCTATTGGTATATATTACTAAAGTATGAAGATTATTTCATGAAAAATACTCTTTCAACTGCAACTATATTTTTTTTTTCAAAATTACAAAAAACTATTTTGGCTTGATAAAGTAAACGCTGCTTCTTGAAAATATTACCTGATATGTACCATTTCAACTCCCACAATATATTAGTTTGAAATTAATTCAAGCAGGTGTGTTAGAAAAAATTATTTTTGGAAAATAAAAAAAAATCCAAAAAATTGTCAACTTCTAGACTAATCCTTATATATATTTCAGAAAAGAATCTCATACAAGCAAGAGAACTTTAGACAATCTTTGTAGCGTTCTCATTGAAATCCTGTATAAGTATTTCCCCAAAAAAATAAAGTTGCCTTCAAGCTACTGTACTGGGAATTTTTCACTTAAAAAAAACGTCCATTTTACAAAAAAAAAATCAAATAAAAATTGTTTAGCAAGTAATTAATTATCTACAATCTACAACTTTTATTATTACCATTTCTTTTTGTTGGACCAGCCCTAGAGGTGCAAGAGGGCGTTGATATCCCACATGAACATCGTTGTAAACCTCGCCATGGTGACTGATATGGCGGGAGATTTAAACAATATAATAATAAGAAAGTAAATAAGGAGGCCTTATTATTATTAATAAGAGAGTAGTGATTTAAGTAACAAAGTTGTAGAAAACAAAATTTCAAGTATTATAAGAAGTTCTTTATTAACAGAAATAAACTCAAATTATAATTTACTGAAATTTTTAAATCAAAATAATAGCGAAGCATGTATGCAAAATATTTCATTCTGAAAATGTCTTAATCCAGTTAAATATAGCGGGGGGGGGGATAAAAATGAATTATTTTAACAACTTGATAAAATTTAATATTTTGTAATTCAAAGTAAAGGTGGAAGGTAAAAGAAGAGGTGGGGGTAAACATAAAAAAATAAGAAAATGAAAATCCATTTCCATTTACACAAAACATATTTTCCTTCACATTATTTTCAGTTAAAATCGAAAATAACGTTAAAAATCGCAATTCCAATTCCAATTCAGAACAAATTTATAATTAGCGACCTTGAAAATTCCCGGCTAAAAATTTTTTCCACGGAATTTTAAATATCACAGGGACACAAAATAAAAAAAAAGTCGAAACCCAGAGAGTAGACCCCACTACCCCCATGAATTTTGGGACGCTGAAACCGAATATGACAATAAAAAAGGTTTTAATTGTCCAATTTTCCACTAGCACCTCCTTACAACCCTCCTGGGAGATTGAAATTACACTTGTTCTAAAAATTTGAAAAGCAGGTTTTTGGTGCGCTGAAACCGAATATGATGATAAAAACTGATTTGAACCACCCAGTAATCCCCTAGCACCCCATAAAAGTCCCAGGAGCGGTTGAAATTTCACTTGTTCCAAATATTTAAAAAGTATGTTTATTCTTAGGTTTTTTGGTGCTCGGAAACCGAATATGACGATAAAAAATGTAAGGGAATGTTAGGGGGTGACTGGGTGGTTAAAATGATTTGTTATCGTCATATTCGGTTTCACCAAAATACTTAAGACTATACATACATTTCCAATTTTCATAAAAAGTGAAATTTTAACCCCCCTGGGGGGTTGTAAAATCAGTTTTTATTGATATATTCGGTTTCAGCGCACCAAAAAACCTACTTTTCAAATTTTTAGAACAAGTGTAATTTCAATCCCCCAGGAGGGTTGTAAGGGAGTGCTAGGGGAAAATTGGATAATTAAAAATTTATTTTATTGTCATATTCGGTTTCAGCGTCCCAAAATACATGGGGATAGGGGGGTCTGCCCTCTGGGTTTCGACTTTTTTTTTTATTTTGTGTGCCACATATTTTTAATAAAACTTTTTTAAATTTATTTGAAAACATAACGAAAAAGGAGCAAAAATCACGAAAAATGCACTTCTTTTGCATAAAAGTGCATATAAATATATGTTCCCCCACCTACCAAGCATCCGCGTTTTGATTTCCCGCTTGTGTAGACCTCAAACAAGAATTCAATGCCAAAAAAATCTAGATGGAGAAAAAATTTCGAACCCAAGTCCTATTATCTCAATTCATCAAGGCATTCACTTTTTATGTAACCATACATATACAGAAAAAGCTAAAAATATCTCTCCTACAGAACTGATGTCTTCTTTTGAGGCTGAAGGCTGATTAAAAACATTTACTCAGGAACATTTTGCATCACCGGGATTAATCCAACAAAAAAATAGTAATAACAAAAGTTGTAGATAAATACTTTCTTATTTTTTGTTAAACGTCTTTTTTTTGTCAAATGGACGTTTAAAAAAAAATCACAAACCGTATTTACCGGCATTATAAAGATGGTGCGGGGTCTATATTATAACTAAAATTAACCTGTACTCGTCATCGCACCCCCGCATGATGTTCCGCGCCCTGTAGTCTGCATACCCCTGACCTAAAGAAAAGTACAGCTTATAAAATAAAACAAACAATATGAATGGGAAGGATAAAAGTGGGTTTCCACCCACTTAACGCGTCGTCAAATTATTAACTGAGCTGAGAAAAATCCAAGGAAAACTAATGTAAAGACGTAGTAACGACGTAGAAGCTACTATTAGACCTTAAATAAATATTGAAAACGAAGCGAGAAATTATAAATAATAATAATAATAAAAGATAACTGTAATCAGGTCTTACTCTACTTAAAAATACGTTTAGTTATTTTGTTTCCCTAATTTAACATTGTCGTGGTGCAGGACAATTACAGTACGCGTAAACAAGAGGATAACATTATAGATCCAGTAACACAATTAATTCATTGTTCATTTAAATGAGAACATCAGTTCATCTATCATTCGGTGGTTTCTTTTGTTTCTTCCTATACACGACGTTTTAACAGACGTTTCGTGACTCGTGGTTTACTCCAGTTGGCCTTCATTTGAAGTATAATACGTCTGACAGCATCATGCTATATGTCGCAGTTGTGTGTTAGGCGTACGAAATGGCCTCATTGAAGCTCTTTTATCAGCTTCAGAAATCATAGTGTATTGCTCCCGGCACATAAAGTCGCTTACGCTTAAAAATTAATTATGTGGCAGTTTTGGGGCTAAAATCTGGCACCTATCGGAAATAAAAGCTTATGCCCAATGTATCTTAAACCCAAATTCGTCGAAAAATAGTTCTATGCATGCAAAGATATTCATCTAGTGTAATAGCTCATGACTCAGATTTTTTTTTGTTTATTTTTGAAAATGTTTTTTGTAGCCGTTTAATAGCGATTATTTCACTCATTGCACCAATCAAACGTCATTAATGATGGTAATCCAACCTAGATCAGCTTTTGACAGTACTAAGAATTTTTTGTGTCGCTGTAGCGGCAAATATTGTGATAATTTGTTGATGTTTTGTTTCGTGAAATGTTTTCGGCAAATAGGACAACTCGACCTTTTAAATTTTATCTATAAATATCTTCTCTAGCGTATTACTAATCGTTAACGTAAATTGTAGTATTGTATTATATACGTAGTAATATAATAATATAAAAATAATCTAAAAACACCACATACGTAAGTTGACAACTCCCAATTTCAAAGCGAAGGCTGAACCTTTATACCTAGGTTCGGGACAAGTTATACACAGCTTTTAATGACTTATAATACCTAACGTAATTACAAAACAATTTTCACAACTAAAATTAAATACAAATGCCTACGAAGCAAACAAATCAATGATTTAATGTTAATACACAAATGTACTTACGCATGGTAATTCATCACAAAACAGCCTAACACCTTATTCGGGAAATCAAAACGCTGGAATAAGAAGCACTATATGTTATAATTCGATGTACTTAAAGTTCACTCTACTTAAACAAGCAAACCTTAACTTAACCATTAAATTTCTTATATTAAAAATGAGGATTACATACATAAATTTATATTAAGAAACACTTTAATATAATGATTCTTGAGAAATTCACTTTTTACACAGTGTTAAGCTAGCGTTACTAGATGGCGGTACCAGTTCATCTGGTCTCCGCACCTTAGAACGTAAAAGCGAGAGATTGGTAAAATGCAATATTGTCTGGCTTTACTCGTAGTGTGGTTGGTCGAAGCATACTAGAAGACTCTTTGTTGGGAATACCAGTCTATAAGTTGCAATACCTATGGCTTAACTTATTTCAAGCTTATTTATTCGTGAAATATTCTCCCCAAATACCACTTGTGCTTTTAAATTTTATCTATAAATTCTTTCTCAAACTAAGTTGAAAAAATTTAATATAACTCGTGCAAATTGGCAGTTTATTATCACAGATTAAATCCCTTCCGCTAAAGCTATCGGGATTTAATCAGATAATAAACTGCCAATTTGCACTCTATATTACCAGGTAATAACGCTTTCGAAAAAATTTTCGATAAAATTTTAAGCACTAGTGATATTACATACGAAAAATTATAATAACATTGTAATATCACTGGTCCTTACGGGAGTGCACAACTTTAACTACTTTTATTTGTCTTCCAAAAGTTGTATCGTCTGCTGCATATAAAACACTAAAGAATGAGGAAGCTTTTGGTAGGTCGTTTACATATAAGAGAAGTAATAAAGGACCTAGAATGTTACCTTGCGGAACGCCATGCTCGATGGGTAATAAGCTGCTCAGACTTCTTTTGCAGCCAGTTGTTGTTTATTGAACAGGCACGATGACATTAATTTTAATGACGTACTCTCGAAATCATGGAAAGCCAGTTGCCAGTTTGTCTGGTTGAATATCTTCTGATACATAACCAAAAGCTTTGCATAAATCAGAGACAATTAGAGTCTCGCTGTTTCGTTTTCAAAACACCCCTCGCCAATGTCATTAATCAAATCAAATATAGCATCTAATTTACTTTTACCTTCTCTTAGATTTCATCTTCAATTATCAAAGATAAGTCTACATCAAGAACTCGTAGACCCAAGGAAGGAAAATGTGCCTGTTGTGGAAAGGTATAATCATCTTAGAGAAAAATGTCACTTTAAAAATTATTCACGTCTTGGTGGGCGTTTTATGATTTAGGCATTATTATAGTTCGTCTATATCTTGGCTGCATAGCACGTCTGACAGCATTCTACCATCTGTCGCGGTTGTCTGGTAGGCGCAAAGCCTCATCAAAACTCTTTTATTATTGGCGGACTGTCTAGCAAGTGTATGTGTTGTGGTATTACTTGTGTGGTGTTTAATATCATTTCACTATTTTTAGGCATTGGTCCAAACTGTGCATTCAATGTTGGGTGAATATATGATTTTAATTATTGGTTTATATTTAAAT
Organism: Rutpela maculata; assembly: GCA_936432065.2. Classification (NCBI taxonomy): domain Eukaryota; kingdom Metazoa; phylum Arthropoda; class Insecta; order Coleoptera; family Cerambycidae; genus Rutpela; species Rutpela maculata. Next base: position 161,508,147 of record OW386288.2, read on the forward strand.
AAAATATTTTTTTAATATTTCTTTACTATAGCCGAACCGAAATAGAAACATTCATATTTTTTATTGGACCAATATTAATTTCATCATTGGGACAACGTTTTTACAATATTAAACCGATATTGGACTGATACCCGAGTTGGATTTATATCCTAATTTGATAATACTTTAGCTAGAGTAACTGTGTGGTCGAACAACGTCATCTCTGTCTGAACTTGAAACATATGACACGATTCTTAATGCATATTGATTACAATTATTGTTTATAGATAATGACCCCTATAATGAATGCAATGTCTTGTATTTATTATATGGTCGATTATTTCGTGCCAATAATACTAATATTAGATAATTAAAGATTATTGCACGAATAGTTATTACGAATATGAATGTTGTAAACAAAGATATACAATTCTGGTATTTCTAAGTATATTATCTTTCAATGGCATATTATCTGCAACTTTACAACTAGTAAACTACAAAACAAGAATTTGTTGCATTTCGACATGCAACACTGAATTTCTGAAATTACACAGGCCCCCAAAAAAACTGTTGTATACTAAGGACCAGACCACCTTTTGTATTTTGATCTGCTGAATCCGAAGCTGATGTTAGAATTGCTTCATCACGTCACGATTTTTTCTAACCTCAAACATAGCCAAAACCATTGAAAAATCTGCTTTTTATGAGCTTTAACTGATCTGCTCATAAAAGTAATTCGAAGCAACTTATTTTTAGATATTTTCATGTGTTGATTCCAACTTCCAAATCAAATTGACTCTAATATATCCAACTATAAAAAGAGTACACTGAACTGAGGAAAAAAGAACAACGAAAATATCTAAATTGTTTTAGAGAAAATCAAACACACAGAACATTTTATAAAAATGGAACATTTATTTTTAACATTATTAAATTATTTATAGTAGATAACTAATATTAAATACATAATTCGTGCTTTTGTTTATAATTACTCATTATTAGCTACAACAAAAGCATACTTTGAGACATATCAAATTTTCCCCTGATAGTAATATGCAAAATTTTTCCTGCCATAAGAATACACGTCTTTATAAACTGGATTTTTTTAGCAGCCGACTTTATTGACGTTTTTCTTATAAACAAGTTTCTACTCATCCAATAAAGTCCAATATTATATTTTAGTTAAATAAATAGCTATTATTTATTTACAACATTGCATAGTTTTACATTTATGGCAACTCAACAGAAAACCAACAGAAGCAAAAGCTAGCATGTTATATTACAAACAAGTAAAATACAAGTTTATTATTATGTGATTTACAGCTCATTACTGCCATTATGTAAATAAAAATTTATTTGATGTATAAATAAAACAAAACACGTGGAGTTTGGAAATTTAAAAATGAAAAAAACTGCTTCAAATTTCTACTAGTTTGAATTTACATAATGGAGGTGTCCACAGTACTAAAGTAAACTTTATGTTGCGAATGCAAAAAACATTATAAAATATTATAAATAAGTACCTATACAATAATTACGTAAGAAACACATTTAAGTGGCACTGTTGGCAAATCTATATACATATGCAGAGTAGGGTGCATCGAAAAAATATATTTTTTATATTTAAACAACGACGGGTGCGCAAAAGTTGTGTTTTAGGGTTATAAGCAACAGGTAAAAATTTTACTGAAAAATATTAAGGTTTAGGTTTTATTAAGGGGTAGCGGGTGAGGGTTAAAAGTCCAATTTTTTTATTTTATGCATATCTAAAATGACAGTCGCGGAAAAGTTTGATATTGGGGTTGTAATTGGCTGGTAAAAATTTTAAACCAAAATTTTAAGACTTAAGAGTTAGCATCAAGAACCAAAAAGATAGTACAAATATTATCGATACGTATTAATTAGTAATATCTTTAAACTATTAAATTTAAATTTACTTATTATTACCTACGTATTTGTTATCTAATGTACGCATGCCCATAATACAGCATGCGCTGTGTTCTGCATACATAAAAACTCGGTGAACAGTGGACACTGTCAGTTTTAGCCGAAACTTTAGATAGATACGGTATTTCCGATAGAGCTGGACCACTGATTGCTTCTTCAGTACTCCAAGTTTTGGTTTAATTAATGAATCTAACACAACGCATGTAATTGATAAAAACAAAATTGGAAGAGTTAGAAGCAAGAAGAGAGGTGAATTATCATCATGTGGTACGCCAACATCATTACGTGGACTTTATTTCGATGGGCGTAAAGATAAGACCATGAAATTAATAGATAACCGTCGAAAAATAACAACCGAGGAACATATAGTTTTAATTGGAGAGCCCGGCTCATCATATATGGGACATGTTACACCTACAGTTTCAGCTGTAAACATCATCTCAGTTATTTTGAAAACTCTTGAATCTGAACTAACACTTTAAAAGTCGTCGGATGTGATGGAACGGCTACAAATACTGGTCCTAAGGGTTGTGTTATATCTCTACTTGAGAAACATTTTAAGAGACCACTTCAATGGTTCTCTTGCCAACTGCAAGCAAATGAACTTCCACTAAGGCACTTGATCGAACATATTGACGGAAATACAGCTGGACCTAAAGATATAATAGGAAAGTCGTTAGTCAAATGCGAGCAGATGCCAGTAGTTGCATTTAAGATTATTAAATCCGAAATTCCTGTAGTTAAGGTGAAAGATCTTAATACAGATCAGTTATATTTTTATGAAATATGCCAAGCAGTAATAACGGGATATATTTCTATTAGTCTTTCAAAACGAGAACCTGGCAAAATAGTCCACTCGCGATGGCTGACGACAGCAAATGGAATACTTCGCTTATATGTTGCTCAGCAGATTTGGTTATATCAGCAACGTATGTTGTCAAAGTGTATGCGCCAATGTGGTTCAAAATAAAAGCACATCCATCATGTCTGCAAAGTGCTTCAAATGTGTTGTAGACCATACAGTTATCCAGATATTTATCAGAAGAGCTGAAAGGAGTAGTTGATCCTATCATAATAGGAAATTGATATTTTGCGTACCCTGAGAACATACTACTGGGAATGCTGGGCGATGGAAACCAGTGTATTAAGGAGTTGGCCGTTCGAAGAATATTAAAAGCTAGAAAAGGCAACAATACCAACTTAAGAAAGTTTACATTTGCTCCGTTGAAACTAAATGCTACAAATTAGTATGAGATGATTGATTGACAAGAATGTGAATATAATGAGCCACCATTAACAGTTAATTTATCCGAATAGGACCTTAATCAAATTATAAATAATCCTGTATTGTCTATGATAGTCGAAATAAAGAAATTTCCTAATCACACACAAGCTGTGGAAAGGGGAGTAAAGCTTGTAAGTGGAGCTTCAGCGCTGGATAGATTAATTAGAACAACGATTAGGTCCCGTGACAAAATTCCCAAATTCAACAAAAAGAAAGATTACTACAAGGAAGTTACCATAATGTTTATAGTATTTTTATTTTCACTTTTTATTCTTTAATAAAATCAAGCTTGTTTTCACATAAGTACCTTTGTTATCGAACTTCCAATAACGGAATTAAAGTAAAAATAGAGTTTATTATTTCACACTAGATGATGTTAAAACAAATAATTCCCCTTAAAAAAATTGGACCTTTGAGCTTGTAGGGAATAGAAATGGATCTGATGCAGAACAAAGAAAATATCAAGTTGACTTTTAACCCTAACCCGCTACCCTTAAATCTTAATATTTTGGTCTTAAGTTTTTACCTCTTATATATTACTGTAAAGCACAACTTTTTCACACCTGCCATTTTGAATATATAGAATATCAAAAATGTTTACCTTTGACCCCCCGCTACCCCTGAGGGTTAATAATTTAATTTGAAATTTTAACCTATTATTTACAACCATCACACAACTTTTAGGCGCCCGCCATTTTGGATTAGATAAAAAAAATAAAAATCGATGCACACTAATGCAGAGTGTCCCAAAAGTAAGGATAACTGAATAACTCGTCAGGATAGCGAGATATGAGGAAAATGACCGCTATAAAAGTTGTTAATGTCATCGAGGGTCACCACTTGGTGACCTTGAATTTGACCTCGAAGCTCATTTTCAAGGTCCTTTGAAGGTCAAGTTTCGTTTTTTAAATAGGAACCCTATTTTGACCCCGGATTCTAAAGGCCAAATGTCTCTTGAAATTTTCAAGCTGGTATCTCGTCAGGATAGCGAAATATGAAGAAAATGACCTCCATAAAAGTTGTTCAGGTCATCGGAAGCACCATTTGGTGACTTTGGATTTGACCTTGAAGGCCATTGTCCAGGTCATTTGAAGATTAACTTTCGTCTTTTAAATATGAACCCATATTTTTGACCCCGGATTCTGAAAGAGCGAAAGATTTTGCATTTGAATTGTAGGAGTCAAATTGACCCTAGGATCTGGTGACTGAAGGCAGGCAATCGTGATCGTAATGACCTTACAGATAGATTTTAAGGTCAAATCGTGGTCAATTCATGATCGACTTCGGCGACTAGGGGGATCCCATTTGATAAATGAAAGTTGACCTTGAAAATATCTTCAAGATCATATTCAAGGTCACCAAATTGTGCTCCCGATGACCTCAACAGCTTTTATAGAGGTCATTTTCCTCATATCTCGCTATCCCGACGATTTATTCAGGCGTATCCATACTTTTGTGACACTGTATGTATATATTAAATTTATTATTAGATCAAAATTATAGCTTAAAATCAAAAATCCGGCTCGACAGATTGATAGAGAATTTCAAAACAAAATAAAAAAAAAGTTTGTGATAACATTAACTTGACGACCTGTAGACTGATTTAGGTGTCACAGTGGGGGTGGTACAGTGCGTCGGCATCGTCCGGTTAATCGTATCCCCTAACATCGATCTCGATGTCGATATCGATTGGTGTAAAAATTTGTCAAGTTTCGTTTTTTAAATAGGAACCCTATTTTGACCCCGGATTCTAAAGGCCAAATGTCTCTTGAAATTTTCAAGCTGGTATCTCGTCGGGATAGCGAGATATGAAGAAAATGACCTCTATAAAAGTTGTTCAGGTCATCGGGAGCACTACTTGGTGACCTTGGATTTGACCTTGAAGGCCATTGTCCAAGTCATTTGAAGATTAACTTTAGTTTTTTAAATATGAACCCATATTTTTGACCCCGGATTCTGAAAGAGCGAAAGATTTTGCATTTGAATTGTAAGGGGTCAAATTGGATCTGGTGACTGAAGGCAGGCAATCATGATCGTGATGACCTTACAGATAGATTTTAAGGTCAAATCGTGGTCATTTCATGATCGACTTCGGCGACTAGGGGGATCCCATTTGATAAACGAAGGTTGACCTTGAAAATATCTTCAAGGTCAAATTCAAGGTCACCAAATTGTGCCCCCCGATGACCTCAACAGCTTTAATAGAGGTCATTTTTCTCATATCTCGCTATTCCGACGATTTATTCAGGCGTATCCATACTTTTGGGACACTGTATGTATATAGTTTTATATTATTACCGTGTACAAGGTGTATTATATTTAATCAATGATGTAGAGCCGAAAACATGGCGTTTCATGGGTCATGACCATTACAACTTTTAATCACCAACTGTCTTTTCCCAGAATTATGAAAAATTTCAACCAAAAATGAATTTCCATGTATTTTGTGCGGGGTCCTTTGTGATTAATTTTCTATTATAAACAATTTGAGATAATAGTGAAGGAGTCTCATATAAATAATAAACTATTATGTATGTTGAACTAATTTAAATATGAATGAATGATCTACTGGTACATTAAATCATTATACGAGTACAGCGCTGCTACCTAGTTGCCAACATATTCCGATGTCAAAGCGAATACAATATAAGTTTGCGTTTAACATCTACTAACTTTACATCGTTCTCTGTGTCGTCTCATCGGCAGGTGTATTCCATATTTTCACATACGAGTTTCAGCTAATCATAGAAGAAGTTTCAAATAGAACAGTTGCCTCCATCCTTTACCTTTAATTCTTTTCAATATACATATTCCGAAAGATAAAAAAAGCTTACCGCTTGTTATACTTGCAATACTATCATTTTTAGAGAAACTATATGAAAATTTAAATCAAAATAATAAATGTGCTGGACTTTTTATGGATTTAAGAAAGGATTTCGATCTAATAAATCATTTAGTCCTTTAGTATCAGTTAATGGTACTAAATCTAATAAACTAAAAATAGAATTTGGCGTACCTCAGGGCTCAGTTCTAGGACCTTTATTGTTTTTGTTTTATATTAATAACTTACCAAGTTTCCTTGACGAGTTTTTAATCATGTTTGTTGATGACAATTCCTATTTGTATTGTGAAAAAGCTATAGAAAATACTTTAACCGCTTTACAAGGTAACATAGAGAGATATGCTGCATATTTCAAAACAAACAGATTATTCTAGAACATTTCCAAAACTGTGTTTATTATATTTTAACCTAGAAATTCTACATATGCCATCAGTCATTTAATCAAATTAGAGGGTAGATCTATAGAGCAAACCGATTCTACAAAATTTTTAGAAATATTGATAATATTATGATATTGATAATGCTCCAAATTGGGATATGCATATAGGAACTGTTGCCAAAAAAATATCTTCTACCTGTTACGGATTGTACCGATTATCAAAATTAGCCAGTCGACAAACACTGTTAAAGTACTATTATGCACTTTTTGTATCGAGAATATCATATGGTATTATTTTCTGGGGCTCGAATCATAATTCTGAAAGATTATTCAAATTACAGAAAAAAACAATTCGATAATATATTTTAGGAGTATCTAAATATGAATCCTGCAAAAAAATTCTTTAAAGATCTCCAACTACCTTGTATCTATATTTTAGATATACTTATTTATGTAAAAAATAATATTCATTCATGTTTATCAAATAATTATAATCATAATTACAATACAAGAGAAGGTGACAATTTGATGATCCATATACAGTCTGTCGAAGTATGAGGAAAATCTAGGGTATATGGGATTAATCTTATATGATAAGCTATCAAATCAGTTTAAAATCTTTTTAATTAGTAACTGTTTCTACTCAGTGAAAGAATATTTAGAGATGTAAATATTGTGGTTATTGGTATTGATCTATTTTATTTTAAAATTTGATTGACAAATGTATATGAAATATATATTCCTAGGTTGTTAGTTAACATATGTAATTTGTTTTTATTCAGAATATTTGTTATTACAATAATTGTGTTTTCCTGTCTATTAGCCGTTTAATTATGTGATAATCAGAGGGCACAGATGTGTTAATATCCAGTCATGTGACTAATCCTATACCATTGTATTTGGTCTTTCGAATAATAAACTATTATTATTATTAGAAAATTTTCATTTTATCGACATAACCTTAGGGGAAAAAAATCATATTTTCTACAATTGAAATTCAATAAGGTTTTATACCAATAGTAGACAAAGCGATTTGAAATCAAGTGGATTCTTTAAGGATTGCTATCAGCAGAGCGTTTCCGTATATACGTATGAAATGTTCAATAACAATTTTAGAACATAATAAAAATACAAATAAATCTAATAATGTTACCATTTGTTAGAGTAGAATCAATCGTTTTCACAGAACTATCGACTCTTTGAAGAATTAACCAAAATTAAAAATGACATTTATCAGCGAATTTAAGAGCTGGCGCGCTGATCGAGAAGAGAACACACGCCCAGCAGGGTGTGCAAAAAGAAACAAATTCCGGAAGGAAAAAGTTATCTACTTCAGAGATTGTGTGGAATTGTTAATTTTGGATATCTGGTCTCCGGTGGTGACGTCATGTGCTGCGGTGACATTCAGTTATTCTCTGGAGTTCATGATGTCATATCGAGATGGCATTGAATGGGGTTCAAGAGGACGGTGGTCACTTGATAAAACTGGTGGTACGATGATTCGACTGTTTAGCAAGTCAAGCATATACACTGTTATCTCAGTTATTGTTTTATAATTCTCTTTATACAATAAATCTATTTATTGTTATCATAACCAAGTATTTAAAGAACATTGTTTTTTTCGAGTTTGTCTTTTTGTGTGGACAGCTGATATATCGTAATAGTCTAAGAGTTAGTGAATTTTTTTTGGTACTAATTTTTTCAGTCAGCAAGCATCGATACAATTGTTCAGTTAGTAATTCTAAGTAAAAAATAATATATTATGTATAGGGGTTTCCCGAGTCAGAAAATGCCTTGGAAAATACAAATGCGTTCCACTTTTTTTACGGTAATGAAACTCAAGTAAAAATACAGTCTGGCTGATCAGTATGTATTGCAAATACATATGTCTGGCTCGTGAAAAGTTGAAAAATATTTAAAAAATAATTGCCCTTATTTTGGTAGTCCTAAAAATTTGTCACAGAACAATACTATCGACGTTAGCCAAATGGATAAATATGTACCAAAAAAAAATCACTAGTCCTTAGACTATAACCATTCTAAAGAGAGCAGAAATCATATTTCTTGTGTCAATAAATGGCTATTTATGACACTTGACCATTTCGAAGTGTAGAAAGAAATCTTTGATACTCTCTGTCTTCTGCAGTTTACAAATTATTTCTTGTTACTTTTTGGAATCTCAAGGGGGTTAAATCCCATTTAAATTTTTAATAATAGATTAATCGGGACTAAAGCCTAATTTTCATTAGTAGAGTTAACGGTCAAGTAATTTGGGCAAGTACTATCCTTCTAACTCTACCAATGTAAACGTAATTGGTAGAGTAGAGTAGGATTAAACGGTGGTAAAGAACTTGCCCACTGGACTTCTCGCGTACTCTCCCAAACCCGATAGAGTAGAGTTGTTTGGTTAAAAAGTATGCCAGTATACTTTACCGCTAACTCTACTAATACAGGGTATAATCAGTTTCATGTTATTAAAAAAAAACTGGTAATGGGGACCGACTAGACAAACAAAAAACCTTTATGACTTTTCCCCCTAGGGGCACTTTGAAAAAACTGACCTAGGTCAACAATTTGAATATTAGGTAGGAAACATTTGAGAACCACTGCCTTTCTGGGTCAATGGACGTGTAGTAGTTCCCAATTATACAACTTTTAAATTGTCATAATAAAGTGCAAAGATTACCGACCGACTCGTTCCGCCGGCCGGCGCGGCGCGGCGGTTCAGAGCAAAGGAGGGCGGCACCTTTGATGAGTGCCTCAAATAAAAATGTAAATAATTCGTTATCCCTTTTTGCAGAACTGCAAAGGCAAATGGTGGGCGTAGAAGTTAAATAGAGCATTTCTTAACATGTGTATTTTTTTAATTTAGAACAAAATATTAGAGCTTTTATTGTTGTTTATAATTTATCAGATTTAAATGTGGTTTATTAACATTTGTAACCCAACTGAGGGTTCTGGGCTAAAAGCTTAAAAAATTAATAATTATTGCATGACATTGGGAAATAAAGAGTTACACGTATGAGATACACGATAACAGGAAACAATTATGCGTATTTTAAGTTAGGAAAAAATCTGATTTATTTAACGAATTGCCGATCAGGTATCGAAAACTAAAATATTCGGTAAATTTAGAACTTACCAATAAATTTGCTGATTTACATAAATTGTTCGAAATGGCTTCCATCTGCATCAATACACTTTTCGGCACATACGCACTCCGTTCAACACATTTGGTAAATTAGGATCATTTTTTATGGTTTCTATGCACGTTAAAATACCACACTAAACTAATAACTAACGTTGTCAATAAAGAAAATAAAAATAAAAACTTGGTCCAAAATCCACAACAAACACAAAAAGAACGAACAAGTAGAGTCTGTACGTAATCAAGAACTTAACGACTTGAACGGTAAGTCAATAAAATAAATCTTAACTGTAAATACGTGGTCCAAAATTCAAAAGAACAAAGTAACATACAAAACAAGGAACGGCTTCCACGTGTGTACTTAACGAAATGTTCACAGAAACTAAAATACCACACCACTAAAGACCTTACCTTACCTAATTTTAAAAAGCCATAAAAAAGTGTGACTATCAACTCGTGTCCTCGTCGACGCGCGGCCTCTAACAAAGAACGCGGTACTTTGAAAGAGCCGTATTAGCGTATTCGATGGTTAGAGGCGCCGACATACACGAATATAAAAGCCTATCCCAACATTCCAGCAGTTCTCAAACGATTTTACTGAAAATTTTCGAAATTTTTGTTTATTTTTTTTTTTTCTAAAACTATGGGTTTTTGACCCCATGTTATATAAGGTTTTTTTTTTGTTCGTTTAGTCGTTCCCCACCACCAGTTTTTTTTGCATGACATGAAACTGATTACACCCTGTATAATGAAAACTAGGCTTAACGTGTAAACAAGCATTTGATTTGGCTCCAAGATGGCAGCCGAATCAACTAAATTTTATAAAGAACTGTAGACACTTAAAAACATGTCTACGATGTCATAATGTTGGGGTATTGGACCACAAAGGAAATTGTGATTTACAAAAGATGCTCAGTAGTTTCTACTCAAAATTCATCCAAGGAATTTTCAGAAATTCTTTTAAACGAAAGGATTCATTCTTTTGATTAAGTCTGTATGTTATGAAGTGATATTTACAAATATTGTACACTTAAATGTTTTTGTAGACAATATTTTGTCATTCCAAATAGAAATTATTACAAAAGATCGTATAAAAATACCTCTTGACCTTCGCTTTTGTGATGTTTTTATGTCACCTTATTACATATTTCTATGGACGCATTTAAACTATGCACTCCAAAAGTACGCAAAAACTTTTTCTAACGTTTTAGCAATCACAAGTGCTAACTACGTTAGATAGCAATAAGCGCATTTGTGAGCATAACAGAACTGTCGATATTCGTTCGCTAAAATAAAATACAAAGGAATTCATGACATTCACTGATGTTTCAGAATTGTCGTTCCTCCTCAGCACACCTTAATTAGGCACGTTGGTAAATAAAGATTTATATATCCGGAGTAAAATAAATTAGGGAACTCCTTGGGTCAATATACCTATGATTTTTATAACTTAGTGTTCCACCATCCTATTCAAAAACTTATTGAGCAATTACAGCGAATTAGTCTGTCCGAACGCACTATACTGCGCTTGCCGCAAGGGTTTTGGCTCTGCTCTTGAAACCAGTGCTCAACACCAATTTCTTCATTAATTGCTTGAAGAAAATTCTATAGAATATGGAAAAATAGCAAATTTTTCTGTTTTTTTTTTAAGAAAATTCGGAGTATTTTCTGTTAATACTTTTACACAGCTATTTTGTTATTTTGCTACTTACTGATGCACTTCATCAATGTTTACGTTGTTCATTATAAGCATAGCAAACTAATTATCGCAACGCAATATATCTAATTTGTTTTAACTTTTAATTTCCCATTTTCCCATAACCTATATAAATATTACAATGCAGATGTACTTGAAACATAACGCAAGTTATATTTTTGTATTTTAGAGTTTGTGTTGTTAAGCTTTCTGTAAGAATGTTTTTATTGTCATTGTTTCTTGCAGTGGCGGCTCGTGACAAGCTGAGGTAGGGCTCTAGATACTCAGGCACCTAGTTAGGTGTGTAATATCCCAGTTAAATTAGAACAAAGGATGAATATCCACAACATAAGAAAAATTCCCCTGAGCGTGCTAACACTTTGTTAGTGTTAGTGTTAGCTAGAGAAAGACTGGGGTTCTTTCTGAAAAAAATCGATCTGTAAATATAAAGGTTATGAAGTATTTTGTGAAAAAAATACGCGTGAAGTGTTGTAATCTTTGATAAGATCGTAGGTTTAAGTGCCATATTTGCAATTTTAAATACCATCTCGATTGTCGAAATGTTGGTCAGTATACTATGCAGTATCTTTACAGAATCTTATCAAAGGTGTTACAACACTCTTCACGCGCATTTTTTTCATGAAATGTTTCATAACCTTTATATTACTGATCGATTTTTTCAAAATCAATAGGGTTCTTCCTCTAGTTAACACTAACTTATTGTCCAAATTTCAATAAAACCGGATTTTTCTCTTTTAAGTTATCCTACTCACAAAAACGTGCCATACAGAAAGACAGAAAGACGAACGGACTGTCGACTGTCAATCATACGAACATAGGACGGACATTTTAAAGTTATTCCGAATTCTAGAACTAACATAATAATATGACTCTACGAGTGATATTCACGGTTTTAGAAACACGTCGATCAAATGCAATTTTTCTTATTTTCGAAGATATAATAATAGATACGAAAAAAATATATTATATTTTCTGCAGAGAATTTTATATACTTTATTTTTTATAGGAAACATAATTTCGATATCTCCAATGGTTAGCTAGATATAAGCAAAAAACTTTATCGAGGCACCATTTTTCCAAGATGGCGCACAGTGTGGCAAGACGGACAAAAATCGCTATGAAAGTCAACTTTTGAGTTTCTTTTTTTTTAAATACTTGTAAAGGAGTCTGAAATAGTGAGTCACTGCCGATGCCGCTTTGACGAATTTTATTTTTTTTATCGCCTTTAATAATAGTGAGGGGGTGGTAATGGGGGGCGATAACGGGTGGCTGATGCCAAAAAAAATTCTGAGACCTTAGCTTCTCGTACATACTCTAAATCCCAATTTTATGGACTCCCACTTGCTTGCTTTACCTATTTATCATCATTTACCCCCATTTACTCCAGGAATTTGATCAAATTATAATCTAGTTCCAGATTACGTTATAATATATAAGTTTACCAAATTTCAAGTTAATATAATAAACGGTTCCAGAGTAAACGTGCGCACAAAAAAAGTTACAGACAGACAGACCGACAAACAGGCAGACAGAATTTTTTTTGTTCATACTTAAAATTTCGATGATTCATGATATCCTAAGCCTATTTAGGTGTAAGAACAGAGTGCCATTAGGCACTACTGAACCTCGCCCAATAAAGTTGTCTGCATTTTGAACTGTTAATTTTGTTAATAAAGTCCTTTTTTATTATTATTATTATTTCAAGAAAAAAAAAACAAAAAAAAGTTTATTGCGTTATTATACCTTCACTCCAGTACGTGGATGTGGAAGTAAAATTCATCAAAGCGGCAGTGACTCATTATTTCAGACTACTTTGCAAGTATTTAAAAAAAAAAACGTTGATGTCTCAAAAGTTGACTCTCAGAGCGATTTTGACCGTTTTGCCACACTGTGTGGCGGCGCGAGCGCGTGAGATAGAGTTGGAGATTTTCAGTATGTTTAACAGTGGGCCCTAGTGAACATCTCTGTCAAGTTTCAAAACTTTATCTCTAATTACCTAACACCGGACGAATCCCGGTGGCCCGCTCCAATAGTGCGCCGCTGGCGCCGGCTGCTTGGCAAGATGACCGGCTAATAGAGTAATAAGTGGCCTGCGAGTTCTAAAATCCAGCGCCGCTAAACTGTTGTCAGTCCGCCCCTGCTGGAATATAAGGAATTTCCTACCTCGTCAGTTGAATAAATTTGTAGTCAACAAAATAATTTACCTATACTCCCGGTAAGCCAGTCGTATTTTTCCTAGTTTTGCTGAAAGACCGATTTGATTTCCCACCTACACCTACCTTAATTAGAGATTTATTTAAATCTGGAACTGGACGCTTCAACTCTTTAACTACGTATAATATATTCTCGTACATGAGACTCGAAAAGACACGTTTATTTATTAAAAAGTCGACAATATCGGGTTTGTTTCTAATATTTGTTATATTTACGTTTACCTCGACCACGATTTTCATTCCATTCCACTTTACCAATTTCCATTTCCAGTAATTATGCCCTCCTAAACACTTGTCACTTAGTCACTATCACTAATCGATATTATGCACAAAAATAGTATATTTTACAACGAGAGATGAAAATATTGTTTTTTTCGTCAGATGAGACGAGCGAAGCGAGTTGGGCAATCTCACGAACGAAAGAAACGTATTTCATCTCGAGTAGGAAAATGGTATTTTTTCCACTCATACATATATAAATATCATTTTTTCCACTGTCTACTCTATATGAAAGTGACATTTTTTTTGCTCTGGAGATAAAAATATTTTCATCTGCAGACGGAGGACTATTCTAAATGGGAATACCTAACGAAAATGTATTAATTCCAATTCAAACTTATATAAATTGTTGAAAAAATAATACAGTTTATACAATTACGAATTAGATACAGATTTACTGCAAAGGGCATAGCCGGGTAAGCATGGTGTAACTGCCCCCAAGCGTCTGGCGCTTATATTTGTGCAGTAGGAAGCAATCTTGGAAAGTAGCAACTTCACAAAATATTAGCCCGAAAAAGGGACCGGTTTGGGGTGAGTAAGGGAGGGTTGATTTTAGCAAAACTATTTTTTTTCTAAGAAACGGCGCATCCAATCGTTTTGTAAAAAATATATGTTAAAGACCTAATGAGAAAGTACTTAATAAAAAATCACGCTCAAATTCCGAAAACAGATACAGTAAAAAAAACAAATATATTATTTTCAAATTTTTTTTAGAGTAACTTATCTCTGGGGTACCAGCCTGATTTTTTTTTCTGTAGCATGTCTAGGGACTCACTTATGTTGTATTTTTTTCCCAGTCTTGTCCGAAGATTACGCCATACTTAAAAAAAATGCCGAAGTATGCAGTGCCGTCTGCATATTTTGTGGCAATTAACCCCTTGCAAGTAAAAAAGGCCAAACTGCAAAGTAAATATGGATACCTGAGTAGTGTATACATCCTAGTGATTAGTGATTAATTATGGAGATGGTGAACGTTGAAAGAGAAACCAAAATAAAGCTGCAACGCTGACAGTTAATTAGGTGATCAATAGAGTTGAATTCTCTTGCGCCGCAAAAATCAGTTTATAGCCGTAATGTTAAATATCATTAAGAGTAAAAACTAAAATCACCGGTACTATGGAGTACCTTGTCAAAGCCTGTCATTATTCACATATTACCGTCGGCGGGGATAAGAGCTTGGTTTTAACAGCCACGTGTTGTTAACAATTTGCAGCACTAAATCGTAGCATTATTAACCTGAGAAGGATATAGATGTCAATCTTCCTCACTGTCATCTGCAATCACTGCACTCATGCTATCCTTCTGGAACAATAGGGAGAGAATTTCTGCCGGTTTAGGTATGCTCGCTAGATATCGTCTGTACGAAAGGTAATATACGACAGCAGCTACATGGGAACAACATCTAACACAGTTCGATACCCATTGGCACATTCACAGAAATGTCTTCTAACACCGAAACATCCGACACTGTGGGGAATATAGTCGATGAAACACCGATAAACCTTCGTTTTGATGTGACGTGTGAACAAACTTGTATTTTGAGTACATTAGACTGGTCCTTAACGCACTGAAGATTAAGTGTTCCATTTATGACTTCGAGGTACGAAATCGTTTGTTAATATTGATACGATCCGGTAAAAAACAATTTTAAATCCGTCATTTCTGGAAAGTTCAGTACATCTTTGCTGGAAATATCTACAAAGGGCAGTTTTGCAATTTCTTTGAATGTGCCAATGGGAATCGAACTGTTGGATGTTGTTCCCATGTAGCTGCTGTAGTGCATTATCTTTCGCAAGGATGATATCTATCAAGCATACCGGCAGAAGTTCTTTCTCCATTGTTTCAGAAGGATAGCATGAGCGCAGTGATTGCAGATGACAGTGAGGAAGATTAACATCCATATCCATCACAGGTTAGTAATGCTACGATTTAGTGCTGCAAATTGTTAACAACACATGACTGTTAAGACCAAGCTCATATCCCCGCCGACGGTAATATCGATAGTACCGCTGACTTTAGTTTTTACCCTTAATGATATTTAACATTCCGGTTATAAACTGATTTTTGCGGCGCAAGAAAGTTAAACTTTATTGATCACCTAATTAAATGTCAGCGTTGCAGCTTCATGTTGGTTTCTCTTACAACGTTCACCATCTCCATAATCACTAATCATTAGTATGTATGCACTACTCAGGTATACATATTTATTTTGCATTTTAGCCTTCTTTACTTGCAAGGGGTTAATTGTCCACAAAATATGCATACGACACTGCACACTTCGGCATTTTTTTAAAGTATGGCGTAATCTTCGGACAAGACTGGGAAAAAAATATAACATAAGTGAGTTCCCAGACATGCTACAGAAAAAAATTCAGGTTACCCTAAAAAAAATTTGAAAATAATATATATGATTTTTTTACTGTATTTGTTTTCGGAATTTAAGCGTGATTTTTTATTTAGTACTTTCTCAGTAGGTCTTTAACACATATTTTTTACAAAACGATTGAATGCGCCGTTTCTTGGAAAAAAAATAGTTTTGCTAAAACCAACCCTCCCTTACTCACTCCAAACCGGTCCCTTTTTCGGGCTAATATTTTGTGAAATTGCTACTTTCCGAGAGTGCTTCCTACTGCACAAATATAAACGCCAGACGCTTGGGGGCAGTTACACCATGCTTACCCGGCTATGCCCTTTACTGGTGAGGCACCGCCTAACCTGCCTCATAGGACAAGCCGCCACTGGTTTCTTGGTATGTTCATTTATTTTACTTTCCTTACATGAAATTTTAATTTAAAAAATCAGCTGATTTAAATCAATTAATTTAAATCAAGTCAACCTCGGTTTATATCTAGTTTTAAATATAAAAATTGTTTAAATACCAACACTGCATTGGGAATTATTAAAAAGGTTCAATAATCAGTTAATCTCTCTCTCATATCCATATATTAAATTCCACAAAAACATAAACAGAAGTTCTAATCCTACTAAGAACTAGGAATTAAAAGATAAAAGTGATTAAAACCAGACGTAGATGCTTCAAACCAAAACAATGTTTTGGTACCTACCTTTAATCAAAATGTAGAGATGTTGATTATTTTAGAGATGATAATGCACTACAACTAATAAAACAATTAAAAATACATTTTAGGAATAGTTTAGATACGGGTTTCATCGAAATTGCCTTTTTCAGACTTAAAATTAAAAAAAAAAACAACAGTTTCATTTATATACTTCATCATGTCATACTTGATCATGGTTGTTCAAATTTTATGAAACTAAAGACAAAAACTGACCGCTTGGTTGAGACAAATTCATTAGTTTGACATTTTGACAGAACTAAGGCGTCATCAAAGCACACTTCAATAAATACAATTTTTCCTTTTCAAAGAATTTTTGAGATCTATCCGGCAGTTTTCTCGAAAACGATTGGAATTATCAAGTTCTATCAAGTGTACCTTTTTTACGCAGAAATGACCCCTGCATGAGATTTTCTAGCCAAAAGTGCCACTACGTTTCGTAAAAAAAAGAGAACAAATATTCATCATCAGATATAGCTCATGAGGCGCCCTCCAAGGGCTAGCGTGATAATACAAAAATTATTGTTTCTTAGCCTAAAAAATGTTTCCTTACCAAATTGGGAGAAGATCGGTGAAGAGGTAGTTGAGATATTGCAAAAAAAATAAAAAAAACTACAATTTTGACACCCTGTATCTTTTTCCACGACAACAATTTACTAAAGCATGTTTGGTTATATCCTCATATTTTGATCCAAAGAATCTACCCTTAACTATGGCCTACTATTAATGGTCCACCTTGTAGAGAGTTGGGAACATGAAAAATGTGAAAATAGCATTTTTCGTAAGAAAAAGATGAAAACTCCACTTTCGCAATTCCAAATCAAATCGCGACCTCAAAAATATGTTTTGTTGGTGTATTACATAGGAATCAACTGTCTCTTTTGTATGTTCGAGAGTTGCGTAGCAAGTGTCAAATTCAGCTCTTCGTCTATATGTTAAATTAATAATAATAATAATTTTATTTACCACTGGGATACAGAAATGTACATATGGCAAGTCAGTTTTGTAGTACAATATAAAATAAACAATAATTATTACAATATAAAATTAAACAAAACTATCTAATAACTAGTCAAATTGTATAAAATAACATAAAACAAGTAAGTAAAAAATACAACACTGATTATATTAAAGACAAACAACTTTAAGATTATCAAAGGATAATTATAAATAAATAAATCTTTGTTGATCCTTTGTATATTACAAATCATTGTAAATGGGATGCGTCAAAAGCAGTACAGAAAATACATTAATTGTGTAACAAACAACATTGTAGAGACATGGCAAATAAAAGAAATAAATATCACACCGTTAGGGACTGTTTTTACAAATATAAAAATCAAAAAAAAAATGACATTATCAGGAAACTTTGTTTTTTAAGAATATCGTAAATTCATTAATTGAGTAAAATGGTTCTGTAAGAAGTTTTTTTAAACGTCTTTTGAAAATAATTAAAGAGACACTGTTTCGAATGTCTACAGGCAGCGCATTAAAAAAACGAGAACCTGCATACACAGGTGATTTTTCATAGAATTCATAGTCGTGTTTTAATGATGAAATGTTATCTTTACCTCGAGTGTTATACGAGTGAATATCACTGTTAGTAATTAGTTTATTTTTGTTAGTGTATGCGAAAGTTAACAGTTTCCAGAGATATATTGAAATAATAGTAAATATTTTGTTAGCTTTAAAACAATCGCGACAAGACGACTGTTGGGGGTATATTAAATATCAGTCGTAGAATTCGTTTTTGAAGAACAAAAACTCTACCAACATCTTTTGACTGACCCCACAAGACTATGTTGTAAGCTATCGCCGAATAGACAGATGCATAATAAAAATTTAACAAAACCGTTTTGCCTACTGAGTTTTTTAACTGAGTCAATATAAAAAAAACTTTTATTTAATTTGCTGCATACCATTTCAATATGCAGGTCCCAGGAAAAGTGTTTGTCGATAAATATCCCTAAAAGTTTAGTTGAAGTACTAGAGGTCAATTCGCATCCATGGAAGTTAAATTTTAAGTTATGGTCAACTTGATATTTATTGTGAATTGGCAAGCATATTGTTTTATTGTGATTTATCATAAGTTTATTTTTTGTACACCAAAGGGAAAATTCTTTAAGAACAATATTAGCCTTAATATTAACATTTTCTTGTTTTGGGTCTGATATTACGATAGTTGTATCATCCGCGTACATAAAAACACGCCCTTGTGAGATGTTTGCAGGAACGTCATTGATGAACAACAAGAAAATAAGCGGTCCAGGGACACTGCCTTGTGGAGTGCCTATGTTCATATTAAATTCATCTGACCGTACGTTGTCAATCTTAACATAAAATTTTCTGTCAAATAAGAAAGATATGAACCAACTATTTAATTGTCCTCTAATACCCAATGCATGCAACTTCACGGAAACAAATTCTTTGTCAACCGTGTCAAGTGTTCGAGTAAGGTCAAAAAGTAGTGCCATTACTATTTCATTTTGATCCATTTTATCATAGACATATTGAACAAAGTCTGCGCAGCCAGTTTCTGTCGAACAACTTCTTCGAAAACCGTGCTGGCATGATGATAAAATGTTATTTTTATGTAAAAATTCTAGTGTTTTATTATATACGACTTTTTCGAAAATTTTTGAAAAAATGCTCAACAGAGCGATAGGTCTATAATTTTCAATATCATGGTGATTACCTTTTTTATAAATTGGCACTATGGTTGCGTATTTTAGGAGATCTGGAAACTTACCACAAGCAATTGATAAATTAATTAGATCTGCCAGAATTTGAGATAATTCTTTACAGCATTTTTTAATAAGGTTAATAGGGATCATGTCAGGACCTGTAGATTTTTTATTTGGCATTATTGCAAATTCGACATCTGCCGCAGTTACTGGAGATAAAAACATTGAGTTACATATATTATAGGATGTGGTGCACTCTTCAGAAATATTTTTTCCAAAATAGTTCAGGAGTTTTTTATCTATTACATTAGATACATATTCTCCAAATATGTTGGAGATCTCGTATTTATTCGTATAGAGTTTTTTTATTATGTTCTATGCACGGGATAGGCTGTCTCTTAAATTAAATTGCTAATACAGTTTTGATTTGCTTGATTGAAATCGAGCAATAAATACAAACTTTTACTAAGGTGTTTAGGTTTGAAATAAGTCGCACCGTATATTTTTAGAAAGTAGATATGGATTTTTTTTTCTTCTTTTAAATACTAATTTTGTATCATTTATTTGTATTTACATACATCAACAACTTACAATATATACGCTATCTATTTATCCACCTATTTTTTGCTTTGCATCAATTTTGGAGACATCTCTGCGAACTGTATGCTTTACAACTTCAGCTTGAAAAAAAAACCAGTTCAAGCAGATGATCAATAAAGGCAAAGGTCTTATTATCAATGCCAATGTCAAAGATAGTGCGTAGAGGAATTTATTTCCGTAGCATTATAAACACTATCTGTTGTTCGAATAATGGGTTAAACTTGGGCGAAGTATTTGGTGTATAAAGGAGATGCCGAGATAACTTCCATTCGACTAATTCAAATACATAAATTAGGAAGCAGACGAAAATAGAATCAGGGATTTACACATTACATACAAACGAACCCCGTTTCTACAAAGCACCAGCGTAGCTTCTACGACCACAATTTTAATGAACATCTACAGGGTAATCCAAAGAATGTCCTCTTACTGCTGACATATTCTAGAGAGAAAAATTATTTTTTCTTCGCTTATCCTACAACCGTACAGATATGTTTGTTGCAATATTTTTTACAAAATAATAATAATTATTTGATAACGCTATGAAGGGGCAGGTCGAGTGAACGGATGTGCGGCCAAAACACTGTCATATAAAACGCGAAATACCGTTAAATTTGATAAAGCTTAAGTGAATTGTAGCCCAAAAAATTCCGCGTAAATCGGTGTGTCATTACAAAAGAACAAAGTTGAAATAGAATTAATATTTGAAAATAACTAATACAGTTATTTAATAGCACCACTCAGCTGTCAGCAAACGAGCAACACGATAAAACATGATCGACCAGTGCAATTCAACACTCGGCACTTAAGTGGGTCCAACATGTGGCAAATTACAAATTTCATATACAAGAAATTTTTGTGTAATAATGAGTTTAAAACAGGTCTAGATATGGAGAATCCCAATACCGAGGTCTGCCCACATAAAGTGAAGCGAAACAAATGGCATCATATACCTACAGAAACCCGAGCAAGAACAGAGATCAGATAAGTCCTTATATTCTTAACTTGTATTATTAAACGTACATTTTCTTATAAGTCAATAATTTCCTAATGATTTTTCATTTTTACTTTACTTTATTTACTGTAAATATTGAATCTGAACTGAGGCCGAACTGGTCAGTGGCGTACTATTAGTTTACTGGTAAAACGAAAAAAGAAAAATGCCCATTATAATATTAGGAGACTTCAACGCACATATAGGAGAAGACGACCGCACAAAGGAAGATAAAAGCATCATTGGAAACATGGTCTAATGAAAATGGAAACGCGTTGAAAAACCTAGCCCACATGTTTGACTTAACAATAGGAAGCACGTGGAGCAAAAGTCAAACCTGTCTTGACACTTGGAGTATCCTACCTCACAAACAGATCATACACTGGTAGATAGAGAGATAAGAAAAAGAATCAAGAAAATTAAAGCAAAAAGGACACCAGAAGTCAATACTAACCAGAAAATCCTATACGGAAAATTGAAAATAAAAGAAGAGAAAAGACGTAGGAAACAACAAAACACCACACAGTACCTGGAATAGCTCTCTACTACAGTACCAACGAAGACTTACAGTGAAAAATTAGAAAAACAACTGACAGGAGAAAACTGGACATCAATGGGTTCAAAAACAAAAATTACGACAAGAAAAACTTTAAAAAGGGACAGCCTGACGGGAAGAGAAAAAAAATAATAACAAGTACGAACAGCTAGAAAAGATGAGACAAACAACACCAGACGTGGAACATAAATGGAAAACTAAAAGAGGCATTGGGCAGGACAACAGGGCATACCTTCGTATGTCTGGAAAAATATAGAAGAAACAATAATACCCACAAAAGAAGCAGAAACATAAAAAGAGGAGCATAACCACTCCATATCACGGCACAATGCGGCAACGCATCTCACAAACACCTACACTGCCCGCCGTCCCACACTCCTGTACCATGCGTCATGTGGCTCTCGCTGCTGACTACAAGCATGAACCAAATCCAACTCAGCGTGGATGTAGCCGGCCCAGCGGTATATCCTGGGAGTGGCAGCAATGCCTACCGCATGCTGGTAAATCAATCAATAATTATTATTTGATAAAAAATGTTGATTGAACTATATTCATACTTCAATCGATAGGTCAAAAAAGTTAGTTCATAATGCAAAAATAAAAAGTGGAAGTCATTTTCAGTCATTAAATTCTCTACAAATTCCTTTACAGTCTCTTTAGAACTAACTGTTTTCGTTTTAAAGCGCGTCAAAATTTGAAAAAGTACAGTCCGTCAATAGCTAAAAATAATAGTTTTTTAAAATATCTTCTAAACTATTTCTCGTAGACTCAAATATGTTATTATCAACCCTGAAGAGCACTAATTCTCTACAATTTCTTACTATACAGAGTAAACATGTATTATTACAAAAGAAATAGGCACGTTTAATGTTTTATTAATACAAAACTAATAACGTTATCATGAATTCGTTTACACTGTCTTATAAAGTAATTCTTAAAGTTTACATTGTTAACTCACAAGAGTTCAATATGTGCTCCTTGTGTCACACGGCACACATCAAGGTGATAGTCTAGTTCATTCCAAACCCGCTGAAACATACCTGCATTGACACTAACCACAGTTAAAAAATATTATTTTGGGTATTCAGCAGATAACTTTCACAGCTCGCATGATCCGTTGTCTTAACTCATCTAAATCATTAGGAAACAAAGAGAAGCAAACCTTGTTTTTCACAAATCCCAAGGAAAAAGTTGAGGTCTGTTGCGCTGTAGAAGTGTTTTGTCCAGATATTTTCTAACAGTCAGGTGCCAGTGGGGCGTTGCCCCCTCCTGTTGGAAGATGAAGTTCTTCCGTCTTCACGCAGTTGGAGCATGAACCAATTGATCAGCATTTGCTGATATGCAGCTCCTGTTAATGTAGTTTCTTCAAAGATGAAGGGACCATACACCTCCGTGTGGAATACAGCACAGACTACATTCACTTTTGAAGAATCTCTCACATACCGCACTAGCACTCTCGGACGTTCAGTCCTCCATATTCGGACATTGTGTTTATTCACCTTGGCACTTACGTGAAAACTTGACTCGTCACTGAAAATTATTCTCTCGCAAAAACCATCTTATTTATTACTTTTCAGCATTTGAAAGCAGAAATTTAGACGTTTCACCTTGTCACCTTCACGTAGATGCTGTAGTAACTACGATCTGTAAGGCGTCATTTCCAGTCGCTTACGTAAAATTTACCACACAGTTTGTTGTGGAATTTGTAGTTCCAAACTCGCACTTGTTGTTGACTTTTGTGGACTTGGTAAGCAGCACGAACATATTCCACTGTTTCTTCTGACACGCGAGGTCTTCCTAGACTTTTGCCTTTACATAAACATCCAATCCATTTCAAATTATAGTTTGACTGTCTAGTAGATGGTGGTCCTCTAAAGCGTGTTCGAAAATTACGTTGGACACCAGCTGCGGAGTTCGTTTTGGCAAATTCCAGCACACCATATAATTTCTCCACATTATTTGCAGCCATCTGTGCTATGCTTGCGCAGTATTAGCAACTCTCTTATCGAAACAACTACAATTCCTCAATCTAACAGCCCAAAATTCATATCGATATTACAGATAACTTTTGTTTTATAAAAAATTGAAAGTATCTACTTCTTTTGCAGTACATCTGTACAGCAACTCCAATATAGTTTTTGTGCATAGTGACTGTCATGATTAGTGTTTGCAGATGCTTGGAGCGTCTGCCATGAGTGCTTGCTCCGGTTTGTATTTTATTAGATGACTTGCTTTCGTTGAAGCTGACTTTACATTTCTGACATATACAAATCACTATATTAATGAACGTGTATATTTTGCCAAAAAGAACATTTCTAACGCTAAATCGAAATGACACTACGCATAATTGCTTTAAATTTAAAACTGTCTAAGAATATTTCCTCATATAGATATCTTTCAATGAAACTTTATAACCTACCTACTCCACAAATGGCAAAATGTGAGTAAAGAGAAACATGTGAAAACTTTTCCCAAAGAACATGTATTTTACGAAATACAGGAATTTCATGGTCATTTCAAAATATAATATTTTAATTTGTAAAGGTTCTGTCTATACAGGGTGTGTCACCAGGAACTGCATCGATCGATATAGGGAAAAGTATGCACCAGAAAATTATGAAAATTTAGGGAGCTACTAACGGCAGTGTGGCCAATCCAACTAAAATAATTACAAGCTTCTGGCACTTCCAGTTATACCGGAAGTCGATACCGACTTGCTTATTTTAAATGGAACACCCTACATTTTTAGGGTTTCCGAAAAGAGCATAAAATTCTGAGTCATTTCACAATTCTTGAATTTCTAAGAAAATCGCAAATATTTCGAAAAGTTGTAACTTAAATCCTCACAATACTTATATCAGAAAAAGAGGAATTCAATTTTACATAACTTGATGTAAAAAAATATAGGATGTTCCATTTGACCCAAACAAGTTTTCGCGGTTTGAAGTTTACAAAATGTAACGTTAAAAATGGAACACTTGTTATACTATTATTGCATGTAATTCAATTGTAAAGTGTAGCTCTTCTTATGTTCTTTGTACATGCAAAAAAGCAAATGAGTATCTTTTACACGAAGAAAGTTATAAAGGTTATTGTAAACCATTACACCTGTCAACCATTGTCAAATTTTTTCTTAAATGTCAAGTATCTCTGAAACGGCTAGGTTTAGGCATAGGGTATTCTACATGTTCTTGACTCAGAATTCTTTTCGAAAACCTTAAAATATATAGGGTGTTCCATTTAAAATAAGCAATTTGGTATCGACTTCCGGTATAACGGGAAGTGCTTGTAATTATTTTAGATGCTTGTAATTATTTTAGTTGGATTGGCCACACTGCCATTAGTAGCTCCCTAAATTTTCAAAATTTTCTGGTGCGTACTTTTCCCTATATCCATCGATGCAATTCCTGGTGAGACACCCTGTATATTATTGAAGTACTGAATGTCTTAGAATTTCATTATGTGACTTAAACCACATCATCTTATCTAACTGTAATTAAGTCTGACTTGTAAATTTTTTCTTTTTCTTTTCTCTTTAAATAGTACTTTTATTGTAGTGTGTGCTCTCTCTCTCTCTCTTAAAAAAATTGATTGGTTTACGTTATTATTGCAAAAAAAGTACCTATTGATTGTACTATTATTATTTTGTGTGATTTGCGAATCTCATTTGTTACTACTTATCACCTCTAATGTGGTATTTTTATTTGACAAATGTAACATTTAACTTTCTTTGTTAATCCTGACACCTCGGATATCACTAAAATATGTTAATCATTTTGTTTGGCTATCATGACGATAAATTACGTTTTCTGTTTATTTTCATTAAGCAAGTTATACGTGCTGTGTTGATGTTCCTGCCTACTGGCAGTCTAAAAATATTTTTCGAATATTATTTAATTGTATAGATGGAGAATGTATTGTGCATTACTCACTATTGCACGAGGAAGGGGATAAATTTAACAAAAAGTAAAGAAATTAAACCTGATGCAGTGGCGTAGCAGGACACTTAGAAAATGGTAACTTTAATTAATAATAATAATAATAAATCGTCTTTATTAATTTTTCTGTCTTGGCGGAGTTCAGACTAGCTGCTCTTCTACCACTCTACCAAGACAATTCATACAATAAATAATAATTAACATTTCTAGACAGTTCTAGACAAAAAATGCAGAGCAGAGAAATAAGAAAAGAAAAAAATACAAGTGTTCATATTTAGAATAGCATAAATACTAAATCATTGTTCACTCAGATACAATTTTTTTGCATTGCTTTTAAAAGAAAGTATGGACAGTGGTTTCACTTCCTCTGGCATAAAATTGTAAGTGGTTGTAGCTTGATAAGAGAAAGATCGTTGGAATAAGGCAGACGTATGTTGGGAATTTTGGGTAAATTTTAATAAACGATTTGCTCATTATAAGGTATTACCACGCCATACCACAGTTATCAAATGGCTCGGTTATTTGCGTAAAATAAGGGGCCAATTCATTTGGTCAATTATGCAAACTTAACTGTCGACCATCTTAACTTTTGGTCACACCTTCATATTTGTGAATCATTTACAACACATAACTCTAACAATTTATGTTCACAAGGCCGTTTTTATAAATTTATAAATATATAGGATGCGTCCTACTTTCAGATAATTTGCCACAATTTAAATAAATTAAGTGATACTTTAATTTTACTGAATAAACTAACGTGGGAAACTGCGATATTAAAAAAGATTCATTTTTTATTTTTTTTTATTTAATTAAATATTTCTAAAAAAAAAAACAAACTATTTAAAAAATGATTGGTTTTTTTCGAGGGTTTTTATAATGGAGATATTATGGTTAAATCAAAGGAATACGTCCACTTATATTACTACCATTCATGTTTTTACATAGGTCTCTAATATATTTTAGAGGTATCCAACGATTGTAATTTTTAAAAGTTTCTTTTGTTTTGGAACGGCGATATTAAAACTAGATGAACATTATACTGCTCGTCGGCAGTTCATACTACATTTATAGCGCTCTTAAAAACCACGGGAGTCTATTAAAATAAATAAAAATACTTAGGTAACAATAAACTAATTTATTAACCAGAAAATAGAATGTCGATAGAGCAATGACACAAAAACAAGGTGTGGGCGAATAAACATGTGCTTAAGAAATTTTACAAAATCTTATTATGTATAGGTATACACGGAGAGACAGACATACGTGTACTGTACTATTAAACAATAATTCATAAATAAGGAAAATAAGGGAAATTGGCCAATTCTGAGTATTATAATATGACTCTAATAAGAAATAAACAAAGTTTTATTTATCTAATATAAATAGAACTGTCAAGAAGGAAATAAGAATGAATAATTAGATATCGCAAATGACTACTAATCAAAAGCGTTGCAACCAACTTAACTAAACGGTAAAAGGTTATATGCTTATAAACCAATTAACTTTTTACATAAGTTAATCAAGAAAATATCTACATTAGGTTTGAAAACCATGACAAAGCACTCGCGAAAATCATTTCGGCTGGCTGTTCAAACATCGGGATAAGTTAACAAAAATATAACAGTCCCACAAACGATAAGGACTCCAAATCAAATAACCGCACTACACACAACCGGTTAAAATGCGGAGATGCTGGCCAAATAAGCAGGGACATAGCGGAAATGTAGGTAACCTAGCACATAAGTTCTGCAGGTCACCGGTAAACACAATGCAGAAATATAAATGTTTTTCACACTGTAAACTGGTTACAAAAACAAAGTATAGGTTGTTATCGGGTATTGGCCAAATTACGAATCTTTACCATTTTATTGCCAACTACTAATCACTGTCACCATAATTGTACTCTACTGTTAAACTGCACTTTATGCAGCCACAAGTACCCTGTCACGTTTTACAGGTAATCTTCACTACTTTATTAAACAATGTCTGGTGGCAAACTTTATAAAACTAATTGGTAAAATTCACTATAATAGTTAAATCTCAATACTAATAAACACTTAAATGGCTCAAATTCCAGCCATAATTTAACGACCTCCAGTCCTGCAGCCTGTATGGCGTGTGTCTTTAAAAACAGAAAGTTGGAATTTATATTCGCGCCTGAACAAACTATTTTCGTTATTATTTATGTTATATTCATGCTCTCCTATTGGAGAAAATCCTTCAGTACCGGCACAGTTCCCGCGCTATTCTGTCTGTTAAGAATGTCGCCTCGTAAGCAACAAGCCGTTCGACAGGGCCGGCGTTAAATCTTTTTTTTTTTTTTTTTGGTGAAACTAACAACGTAGAATGCTTCCAACTCATCCTGTTCAACAGCAGTTGTAGACGGATATACTTGCACAAAATTTATTACTGTTGAACCTTAAGGAGATTATATCCTGTTCAGCAGCAGTTGTAGACGGATATACTTGCACAAAATTTACTACTGTTGAACCTTAAGGAGATTATCCGACCACTGGCAGCTCTATATCCGAGTATTGATGGAGTTATCTCTTTCGAGATCCAGAATCCTACTCCATAAAGCATATCATGCTTCCCGTCGCCGATCTAAAATGTCCGAAATCTCATAATGAATGCATCTTAGAAAGTCCTGCTATTTTGATGTTGAGTCTGTGAGTTCTTTCTCCAGCAGACAAAGTTTTCCCGGCTGCAAGAGTCCTCTGGGTTTCAAGTCGGATTTTTTGTTGAGCTGGTGGACGAACTCCCTGCGTATAGCAGCCAATTTCACAATGGGCTCACTGGAAAGAAGAGAGCACGGTTTCCAGCCGGAAAGCGAAGCCTGTCCGAGGCCTCGCTATCGTTCATTTTTCATGAAGCTCGTTGGAAAAATGAGTGCAGTACTTTCCACTTATTTGATGCACCTTTAGATTTGAAAGAGGAGATGGCTGATTGGCCACCGGGACACCTGTGGATCTATTGTGGCACTCCTTGTCTAATTTTACTTAGAGCTCCTTATCTAGCTTTGTCTTTTGTATCAGAGGGCTCCTTGGTATAGCTACCTGCCCTTGGTTTCTCTTCGCCAAGTAGTTGGAATCTCAGTCTGGCTAGGCCTTCGCAATGGCACAGCACATGTACTGAGGTTTCCTTAATACACCTTTAGTGATGGCCGCTCTCCCTGAGTGAGATGCGAGTTGTAACCGCCTACTTTAGGTGGGGTTAAAGTTGCTGCAACTGCGCTGTTGGGTGTCTGGCATCGAGCCTTTAAGTAGCATCGATGCAATACTGGTAGTATAGCTACCAACTACCATTTACCATAACCCTGGTAGAGGGACCATTATAGGTTACCACCTTCCGATCAGAGGGAAAACTGAGCTCTTGTGTGCAGACACGCTGATTTCCCTAAGTAGGATTGTCTCCCAAGTTGGGCCTTAAGAGATCTCCTACCCGCTACCTGCGTAAAACATCTATAGTCCGGTCAAGTTAGCCCTAAAAATAGCCCCAAAATTGCATAAATTTCCAAGAAGCTGAAAATTTACATGAATGTTAGGGATACCATTATAATGAAGTTGTGGAAAGTCCCCATTGATCCTGTGTGTGCAAAAAATTTTATGCGATGTCAAAGTTCGCAAAAATGGGTTTTTTGGATTTTTTAGCGAAACGGTTAGTTTTATGATAAAAATATCTTAGACAAAAATTGTAGATATTTCAATTCTCTACAAAAATGGTCTTTACACTTTTTTCCTAAAATTCACCTTTTTTGAGAAAAAGCCATTCTAAAGTTATATTCTCCATAATATGCACACGTTTCCACGCCACCTATGAGGTAGTGTACTTGGCGCGTCTTTTTTAATGTGGTTTCCCCGGTAGGCCTACTCCACGGTTTTTTATTGAAGTTTAATTTAATATTAGATCTTATTCTTCTTCTCTTCCGCCACCTTCTTCTTCATCTTCATCCTCCTGAGTTGACGTAAATTGTTCAAACAGCGATACATCAGTTGTTTCGTCGTTGATGTATGGATCATCTTCTGTTGGAGATTCAGTATTTGAACACGACTGGCCTTGACAGCTGGTGCATGCCGGTGAACAAAGTAAGCCTACTTTTTTGCATCCGCATTTCGAATTGCAAAAATAGTATTAAGGAGCTTTTCTGGTGCCGGTAGAAGTAGAGTGTGGATTGGTTCCAATACATTATTAATTAGCTTCCAACCCCATTCTTCTGGGTTCAGTTGATTACCAAGCCACACTTGAACCTGTCAATATACTCGATAAAAATGTTGATGAGCAGAAGCCGAGGTTGGAGGAAGACAAACTAATTGAACCCTTTTTTTTATTACGTGTATGTTTTGCAAAAGATACGTAACATAACTTATCTATGGAAGTAATTGCTTTTGGAGCTCCATATACAGAAAGAAGAAAGCGAATTCCATTGGTGATTAGAGTTTCTGGAGCAGAGTTCATATCTTCAAAAGCTTTTGCACATGTAATTAAATCTTGTTTTTCAAACAATTTGAAAACTGTTGTTTTACCCCTCCGGAACATTGCTGATGTTGTATCACAGCCAGTCATAGCATGTAAAAATAGAATATGAGGATGGTTGTTGAGCCTTGCCTGGTTTTAAAAAATAAATGGCATTTTCAATTGGAGTCCGAGGCCGAACAGCTGTCATAATACTATGACTAATGTTAGTACAGACTAATTTTAAATGCTCTAAATTTAGTCGTTTATTTTTTAAAATAATGTGTTCCAAAAAATAAGTCAGTGACAATATCACTGTTAATATCTTCAAACATACGACCTGGTGGAGGGTAATAAGAATTATCGATGACTACTGATTGAATATCTTCCCGAATGATTGCTGCCGCAGCTTCCAGGATCTTGAATCGCTCTTCTTTGTCAATACATTTTCTTTTCACCCCAAGCTTGATTCAAGATATCATAATGATTATTATCAATGAAACATATAAATGTCAATTGTCCCGGTTTTTCAGAGATTATAACTTTATTACCATAATTTAATTTCAATCGTAGTTTGATAGTTCTGTTATCTGCATTTTAATTTTTTCATACATTTTTCAATTCTTCCAATGTAAATTGATAGTCATCACTATTTTCGATGTATGTAAAAATTTTTTTCATGGCGAGATTTAATGCTTCATCTCGAGGACGGCCGGCTTTACTTCCAGTGGTCGGTTTTAAAAAGGAAACATAACAGTCATTATGATACCTGACCTCAGCAGCAACTAAATCACGCTCGAACCCGATGCGAGAAACAATAGTGTTTGCTGTGTCATCAGAACGCGACTGAGCTACTTGAAGAACTGATTCTTTGAATGAAAGTGTAGTAACCTTACAAATTCTACGCCGAAATTTCAGTGCTCGCTTTTTTTCATATTCTTCATTCAATTCATCGCCGCAAAAGAAACAACAATTTTTAAGGCAGAAAGCTGATTCACTTACGCGTGCTCTAGTACGAGGAGGACTTATTTTAGAAGTACTGGCTTGTTCCTCTTCATGTTGTCTCTTCACTGCAGCAATAGTACTCTTTCGAGTGTAGTTTTTACGACACTGCACATGAATTTTCACTGATTTTTAGTCTTTTAGGTAGTCAGTAAATTCATCACCTCTTTCAACACTTGCGTCAATCAACGTCTTCGTGCCACGATCAACAGTAACAAATTCACTTGCATGCAGAGGTTGATTACAAACGAAGCAAATTTGCGACATTTTTTAAAAACTGAATACAGCACAAATTTTAGTTAAGAATATTTGCAATAACCACGTGTTTTCACTACGAGGAAACGTTTAATACTAACGGTATTTCGTTGGGACCTTAGAAAAAAGAGCAGGTAGACGGACACTGCCACGTTCACAATTGAACAGCAGACAGATGTTGCTCAAGGCCACGTGGTCACATAAAATTAGGGACTGGGTTTCTTTTCATCTCATATTCTTAGAATTCTCATTCAATATTAATGTATTAGTCACGCAGACTAATAGTTTTACTTATATTATACGTCCATAATGTACATAGGCAGCGTAGTCATGCATATTATGGAGAATATAGCTTTAGAATTACTTGTTCTCAAAAAAGGTGAATTTTAGGGAAAAAAAGTGTAAGGACCATTTTTGTAGAGAATTGAAGGATCTACATTTTTATCATAAAACTAACCGTGTCGCTAAAAAATCCAAAAAAACCATTTTTGCGAACTTTGACCTCGCATAAAATTTTTTGCACACCCGGGATCAATGGGGACTTTTCACAACTTCATTATAATGGTATCCCTAACATTCATGTAAATTTTCAGCTTCTTGGGAATTTATGCAAGGGTGAATGTCTATTTTGACCGGAGTACTAGGAGATTAGTAAAAATTAGACAGCAAAGCAAGTTGTTTTGTTCAGCTCTATCAAACACATAGATCTATTGAACATATTTCCTAAATCTAAAAATAAAATACGTCTGATAAATTCATCGGTGAATAAAAAAACTTTTCCAACCTCAATTTCTCTATCAGTTTCGTAGAATAAACATAGACATGCAAGATAACATTCATCTACAGGTGATAAACAGATATCGGAGTCAGTGGAGAGAAAATTACATAAACTATAATTATTTTTTTAAACTCTTGCCTTTGATAAACACATCCTTTAAGAAATTCCGTCTTTGTTTCAGTAACTCGCTCGGAAGCCTTAAAATATTAATATTATATATGACCTAATTTGCATTTGTTTGCCTTTAGAAAAACATAATGCAAGTAAGAAATAGCATGGACCTGGATCATCTCTATTTAATTGAGTTTGCCATCTAAACGTATCATATAACTGAATGTGATATGATGTAAAAAGTAAATTTTTAATGGAGCAGTTTGATGCGAGTGAACACTTGTTTTCTTTTAACATCTCGAAGGGAAAAATTCAGCTGGACAGTAGTTCTCAGGCACGGAGAAATAGAAAATGCGAAAGTAGAGTTATGGTCCAGTCTCTGTTTTCAAGTTTAAATCCAATTATAGTGAGTGGATTTGAATCAAACCTTTTGTATCATCTTTGTTTTTGCTCAAATATGAATATATTATATATTTATAAAAGCTATTAATCATATGTTTACATATCCCACTTTTTTTATAAAGAATTCCTCATAACTTCGTTATTTTTAAAATTAATCAAAATGAAACTGTTGAATTCTCAAATGAAAGATAAATTAAATGTATTTTGAAAGGTTAAATAATAATTTTTTTATGTAAATATATTAGTGTTTAAGATTAAAGTGAAAAATTGGAGCTATCAAAAAGTGTTTAAACAATTATAACTCGGTCAATATTTAAGATATAGCGATCAGCCGGACTCAAATTAAAGTTCTTTTTATTAGCTACAAAGTTATTTACGGTAGTTATGTATATCTCTCATGTTTTCGAGTTATACAATTGTTAATTTATCAATTTTTTTAAATTACTTATTTAAGCAATTAAAAGAGCACACTTGAATTTTTTTAACTTTCATATTTGAATAAAAATAAAGACGGTACAAGGTCTCATTCAAATCCATTCTCCATATTTGGATTCCTATTTTGAACATTTGTAGACTGGACTATTAAGCCATATCTTTATGGAACGCCCGAGATGCTGGACTGCATTTCTCACGGGAAAGCAATTATCACAACTTAATGTGATCGCTTTTACATTACACTTCTAAACATTTAACCAAAGACATCAGTAGGTGTATCATATAAATTCTTTCTAATATTGAACATGCTGATCCGATTTTAAAAATTGTGGTCAAAAATATCTACAGAGAATCGTAGACAAACATCATATATCATCATAATTTTTATTATCAAAGTGTAAACACGTGAAAAATGTGTTAAATTTCCACAATTCTTTGTAAATAATTTTGTCTACGATTTTAACTGATCTAATTCTAAAAGAATTCATAATCAGTTAAAAAAATTAGTCTCCAGTGAAGTGTTCAAAATGGGTGTCGCTCGAAAAAAATATGCTCAAAACATCGCCATGACGTCAAGCGTCGTTAAACTGAAGTTGCCATTGTGGTTTGATTTCAGAACTTCAGACTTCAGAACTTAACAAATACGTATATCTAAGACATGCTTATATGAAATTTTTGTTGGAGTAAATTAGGTATAGTTCCTTAAAATCACTTGCAATTATCCACCTGGTGTACACCTTATTTATAAATACATACTATCATATAGTAGCCACTTATTATGCTATAACCTGCTTCAATATTTTACAGGTACAATTAATTTCTCCAGAATCTATTACTTAAAAAACTGACATTTTAAACTTTTTATTTTCCTCCTTATAATAAATTCTTATCAATTAATAGTTTGAATGAACATACGGTGCTCGTATTGGCATAACCAACTGCCAATTGCATTACCACGTAATGTTAAGCTAACACTATGGGTCAAGGGTCAAGATCTCAAGCATTATTTCTCATGTGAACGACAGACAGTGTCAATAAAACCATTCATTCATTATTATTAGTTGCACTTTTACGTCATTTTACTTCCACATCCAGTGGAAGTAGAGTAACGCAAAAAAAAAATTAATTTTTATTGTTTTTATTGCTCATGACATTCTAAGTCTAGAATGTCATGAAACGTCGAGATTTTAAGTTTGAGCAAAAAAAATTCTGTCTGTCGGTCTGTCTGTCCGTAACTTTTTTCGTGCGCACGATTACTCTGGAACCGTTTAAGATATTAACTTGAAATTTGGTACACGCATGTATTTTAACGAGATCTGGAACTAGATTATATTTTGATCTTATTCCGTTGAAAGGTTGGGGGATAAATTGGGGTAAATGTGGGGTAAATAGGTAAATCAAGCAAGTAAGAGTCCATAAAATTGGTATAGCTAAGGGCTCAAAAAATTTTTTGGCATTAGTCACCCCTATTGCCACCCCCATCCCATTATTAAAGGGGGTGAAAAAGTAAAATTGTGATTTAATGTGTATACAAGAACCAAAGGCCTCAATTTTTGTTTACTTCATCCACCCCCTCTACCTTTGGGCTGATTATCGTGATGATAATAATAATAATAATGTCACTCAAAAAGAACAAAATTACACGTTATACAGAGCTAGGTGTATAATAAATTCGGCATACATAAAAATAAAATGCCATTTTTAAATTGACCATTGTTCTTTCACATAGACCAAACAATGTTTTTTAAAAATGTTTTAACAGATGTTTTGGTAGCAGATTATTTGCCAACATTTAACATAATGCATCGTTTCAGAGATAAAATATTTAAACAATCTAACATGGTCCTGATCGGATTATACATATTGCGATTAACGCTTTGTTTTGTTTTATTTGAAAATTATTAAATTCTGTATTATTCAGTGGCGGGTCGTGATATTGTCTGCAGAGGAGGCTTGATATTTTGAAAGACAATTAGAGAAATTTCTACAACTAAAAGATATTAATTTGGAAGATTGGAAGATATGCTGCTTCTTCCAAAGGGA
Organism: Rutpela maculata; assembly: GCA_936432065.2. NCBI lineage: Eukaryota > Metazoa > Arthropoda > Insecta > Coleoptera > Cerambycidae > Rutpela > Rutpela maculata. The sequence continues at coordinate 161,543,266 of OW386288.2, forward strand.
GGCTCAACCTCCCCTGCCTCCCCTGACGAGCCGCCACTGGTATTATTTAACGTAAATAGAATAGTTGTACAATACTGAAAGGTGTAATAAGCGTATGATATATTAACACCTTTGTCTCGGTCAATTCTACAAAAAAAAACACTTTTCTTGTTAATTTTTTTAAGATATAGTCGGCATGATCTCTAAGTAATCTAATATTTTTATCCTCATCATTAGGCAAATTATATTTACTACTTATAATCATATATTTGGTACTTTCTAACTTTAATTCTAAATTATTTTCATTCAACCATCTAATATTCTGTAATTCTATATTTATTGTATTATATACATTTGTTATATGATCACCCGTGAAATAAATTAAGGTATCGTCAGCGAAAAGCATACAATATTTTTGGACCAATTTTACCATAACGTTGATATATAAGATGAATGAAATAGGGCCCAATAGTAATTCCTGAATCAACTGCACGCTTGTTCGATATTCGGTTTCCATATTTATCTACTTGGAATCTTTTTTCTAAATACGATTTAAAACATTGGTTTTTGTAACATTCATTTGAAATGTCCCGAAAAATTTTTTGCTTTCAGTTAAAGTAAAGCAAGAGATTCTAAGATGTAATCAATGCAGCCCTAGACATTTAATATGTATGGGATAAGGTAATGGTGACCTGCTTGATGCCCTAACATATCATTCCTTGCATTACCACCGACGCGGCCACTTAACTAATAAGAACATTAATTAATTTCAGTATACTCGGACATTGGACGTGCGTCCCTTGTCTCTAAATGTGTAGCCCCGCCACCAGAAGGTTCTTCTAGAACCTTCAAAGAGGGTAATATTACCTGTGATGTTTATTATTTATTATTATTATACTTCTAGGACGACCTGTATAACACCGTTTGTATTTAAATGTTCCAAATACATTTCGTGAATAACTGCATTGATTATTCAAATCATATTAAAATATAAGTAGATCTGCTCACCGATTCGAGAATTCGACAAGGACAGATTATTGAATTCAGAATCATATCGAGTTCAGCAATCTTTAGTAAATTTACAAGTCAATAAACAAAAATAAGTATTCCACTTTATAAAACACACGCATTTTATGATCAATAATTTTCCACATATTCAACGTAATGATAAGAATATGGAGTAAATTTCAATAAATATGCATATAAAATAAATGGAGAGGCTATAAATTGATTATACGGCTGGCTTCTTCTGAACATTACTTAAGAGGAATGCACTGTTAATAAAACCAAACGATAAAACGATAAAAGTGTGTAAATCGACGATTTTACAGTTTTTGAAGGTTTTTCTTTCAACGACCACTAACTAATAAGAGTTATAAATGCTTAGATATTTACAGTCGTTTATTTGGATAAATAATATAGACATGCCTTATATCCCCCTAAATAGATGTCCCGACAAACTTCATTCTCTTCATCAGGACTACAAAATATAATAAAGCAATATCTAGGTCGCATATTTTATAATTAATTTTCTAATTTATTGATCAAAATGTAGTTATTTCGGGACTATGAAATAACTACATACAAATTAAGTATTACAAAATTACCATGAAAAATATTTCATTCGGATTTTAGCTTAAATTCTTTCGTTTTCCTAAATACGGAAATGTTAAATTCGTTATTATATTTCGTACAGTAGATATATGAATACTTTTAAAATTACGTCTAATATGAGGAGATTCACGCACAAGAGACCACGACAAAAATGTGTATAATAAACATATTAGATCATAACGCAAGCGATAAGAGCTGTATTTCAATATAGAGTCACTTCTCGTGAAGACACCTCTGCATCTTTTTTATTTGTGGCCGAATTCATTTCAAATTTTTATTAGCTACACAACTCCATAAGGCGATTTTATTTAACGAGAGAACTTTTCTAACAAATGAAAGTCGTTATTGAAACTATTTATTAAAGAAAAGAAACAGTGTTTACAATGAATGACACTTATTATACTAGTATATTCGGCCCCATCCACTCTCAAATGTATGTAAGAAAACTCGAAAAACTCATTTAAAAACCGATTTATTTTCAAACACTATTTAACATAGAATCGTGAATAAGGGCACTTGCAGTCAGTCTGCCGTCTCGAGAGCAAGTCCTTTATATTTACAAATAACAACCACTATTTCCTATATTTCTTAATAGCCTAGACATAAACAAACAATATCCCTTAGCCAAGTCGAGTGGCAGGTCAGATCGTAAATTTGTCACTTAACGCCTTATTTTAATGTAGGCCAGCATGCGTGTGGTATCTCCAGGATTGATCTCCACCAACTACAGGGTGATGTGCTCACACGGCCCACCTGACATGTAATTCGCTCTCGAATTACCCCCGGCATAGGATCTGAAATAAGAAAAAAAAAGAACCAGCAGAATCGTTATAAGAATCTTATTATCAAACATTGTATGCCTGGCGAATCAAATGAGACACCTTTTATTTTAAGCTTCTGATTCATAAGACTGACAAGGCTATGTTTTCTTTTTTCTCTCTCTTATTTCCATGTTTTACTTTTAACACTCTTTATCAAATCAAGTGCAAGGCGTTCCGCTTTCAACACAACAATAAACAGTTTTTTAAAATATGTGCAAAGCGTCCCGCTTCCAACACGACAACAATTATTTTTTCAAAATAAGTGCAAACCGTCCCGCTTTCAACATAACAATACACATTTTCTCAAAATAAGTGCAAAGCGTCCCGCTTTCCACACAACAATACACATTTCATCAAAATAAGTGCAAAGCGTCCCGCTTTCAACACAACGATACACATTTTTTCAAAATAAGTGCAAAGCGTCCCGCTTTCAACACAACAATAAACATTTTATCAAAATAAGTGCAAAGCGTCCCGCTTTCAACACAACAGTACACATTTGATCGAAATAAGTGCAAAGCGTCCCGCTTTCAACACAACAATACACATTTTATCAAAATAAGTGGAAAGCGTCCTGCTTTCAACACAACAATACACATTTTTTTAAAATAAGTTTTAAAAAATGCAAAAATATGCTGAGATTAAAATGTCACAATTGCTCACACAGGCCAATATTAATAAACATGATGACAATTACCTATACAATTAATAAGCTTAAGAATCATCTGATATTTCACCAGGCCATAATTTAACCATATCTTTGGCCACAATCCTTTTTCTGTTTGATGTCAATTTTTTTTAACTCGTATCTTTCATTATCAAGAACTTGAGTTATTTCGAAGGTCTAACTTTCACAAATGACTATTGCCAGAAGGGTGATAAACATAGTCACCCACTTGAAACACTTTGTTAGACCTTCGTGCATCGAAAAGGTTTTTTCCTATATCTGCCTGCTTTCTCATACGTTCGTATGCCAGATTTCTGTCATTTAAAAGGTTACTTGGGATATCTTTTATAGAAATAAACTCTGTTAGCGACTTCACATCTGAGGTATTGCCTTCGACCCCCGTTAATAAATAGACAGGTGAAAATCCAGTTGCTTTTTGAAATGTTGTATTAAGTGTTGTTTGTAATTTATGAATTACGTTCGGCCATTCTGATTTATCTTTAATTTCAGTTCGCAGCAAATTAATGACTATTCCTACGTATCGTTCTACCTAACCATTGCCCCGTGGGGCACTTTTAGCAATAAAGTGCTGGTGAATACCTAACTCTGGCAGCATTTCCTTTACCTTTTTATCAGTAAAATTGGTGCCCCCAACACAAATTAATCTTTTTGTAATACCAAATAGGTTTAAGTGTAATTTCAAAGCATCACATGTTTCGGCACCCGACAGGCTCTTAAGTGGCACTAACAATAAAAATTTGGTAAAAGCATCAACCAGAAGTAATAAATATTTAAAACCCTCGGTAGACACCGGAAATGGGTCCACACAATCTGCATGAACAGTATGAAAGGGTATCGGCTTTTTATCAATAGGGTGGAGATTAGCTTATTTGGGACCAGTGTGTTTTTACTAGCAGTACATTTTAAACAATGACTACAATAATTTTTAACGAACTTCGCCATGCCAGGAAACCAAAAATAATGGTTTATTTTGGCAAACGCCTTGTCGTGTCCAATATGACACTGTTCATCCTGAAATAGGCGTAACAACCCTAAACAGCTACCTTTCGTTATAAAAGCTCGAAAAATAGGTGAATCTTGACCTGGGTTTATTTTCCTAAAAAGAATTCCGTTTTCATAAAAATAATCAGTAGTAAGTTTACCGTCATTAAATTTGTTTATAATGTTTTTTATTTCGCTATCCTTCTTTTGTGCCATTTTTAACCAATTATCCATCGTCATAGTTTGTATTTCAACTATTTCGTTAACAGTAGCCGGTTCAATAGGATTTTTACTAAAATAATCGACATGTTGAATATACTTTCCTTTACAATATTCAATTTCAAAATCATACGATTGTAGAAACAACCACCACCTGGCTACTCTTGGAATTAATTCCTTTTTATTTTGAGATAATTTAAGAGAATTACAGTCGGTGACAAGCTTAAATTTTATACCAAGTAAATAAAAACGAAAATGTTTAACTGCATAGTAAACAAACAGCCAATGTGTCCAGTTCGTACGAGTGGTATTTAGATTCCTCGTTCGATGTTCTTTTGGAAAAATAAGCTATAACACGTAATTGTGATTTTGTTAATGGCACGGTAGTCACAACACATTCGCATGCTACCTTTTTTTTTATGAACAAGTACTATAGGACTTGCATAAGGAGAAGTACTTTCGCGAATTATATTTTCCAATAAATCATTAATTATTTGCTTCACTTTTTCCCGTTCAGAGTGAGCCATACGATAGGGTAAAAAATTAATTATTCTATCTTCTTTTAAGTTTATTTTCAACCAGGCAGTAGTCATTGGTTGGACTGAAGTACCGGTAGTTATGTTTTGACTATATCTGCTAAGTAAATCTAATAAATTATCAAATTCTTGCCCTTTTAATGGCGTTTTTACGGCTTCTGGTGAAAGCGAAAAGCTATTTATCACTTTTGGTAATGACACAGTGTGGTCATCTTTTAAATAAACACAAGTGCCGTTGCTGTCAATATAAACTTGAATACCCTTGTGTTTGAAAATGCCGCGCCCTAAAATACAATCAGGGGCAATAACTGAATTTTCAGCTACATAGAAAAGGATCTCAAAAGCAGTGCCATTACTTTCGATATTTAAAACTGTATTTGTATTTGCAAACACAGAAGACCCTCCAACACCTTTTAAAGTTAAAAAAGCAGGTGTCAAGTTGCATGTGAGTTGTTTAACAATATTTTCTGAGATTAAACTACACTCAGCACCCGTATCTATTAAAGAATTAACAAATATCTCATTAATTTTAAATTTGGGGCAAAAATCATTGTCTAATTTGATGCAGCAAAAATTTACATGTGGGAAGTGTTAGGTTGTTCATCAATTTTATGTCCACGTTTATGAGAAAAACTACAATTATTAACATCATTACTCTTATCTCGGTTGAAATTACCTTTCACCACTTCAACAGAATGGTTCACGTTTCCTTTCTTTTTTGGACAAGCGCGACTGATGTGTCAAGGCTCATTACAATTATAACAAATTTTTGAATTAAACGGATAATTTCTCTTAAGCTTGTTAGAATGATAGCTTTTATTAATTTTGTAATTACTTAAAAGAGACAGCAAATCGCTAACCGTATCAATTTTACTGTTGAATGCTGCGGCTTTAATTTGAACATCATTAATATCCCCAATAACAATTTCTAGCAACTGGTTATCAGATAATTCAAAATTTAAAGATTTGAGTAAGGATACTTTTTTTTTGGCATACTCACAGTAAGAGTCCGTTCGGTCACTGGTTTACAGACTAGCCTTTCGAAGTCTCTTGCTAAGGTTCCTTTTGACTGGGTAGATATTGCACAATTCTTCCTTGAGGGCTTCCCATGTTTTTTCAGCTGGTTGCCAACTCAAAAACCATTCAGCTGCTTCACCTTTGAGACCAGAGACGCTTCTCGACAACAGTTCATATTCGGTCCAGCCAAATTAACTTTTCAATTTCAGCACACCACTTTTTCACGTCGTAATCGTCTGAATTCGGATTAAAGTTTGGTATTGAAACCGTAGTTGACACTGCACTTTTATTATTTTGTTCTTGGAGGCTTTTAACAGAACTCGCGAACAATTTAACAAATTCTTCCATCGTGGTACTTTTAGTGAGCGAATCCCAACTTCTGATGTAAGAAAACTCGAAAAACTCATTTAAAAACCGATTTATTTTCAAACACTATTTAACATAGAATCGTGAATAAGGGCACTTGAAGTCAGTCTGCCGTCTCGAGAGCAAGTCCTTTATATTTACAAATAACAACCACTATTTCCTATATTTCTTAATAGCCTAGACATAAACAAACAATATCCCTTAGCCAAGTCGAGTGGCAGGTCAGATCGTAAATTTGTCACTTAACGCCTTATTTTAATGTAGGCCAGCATGCGTGTGGTATCTCCAGGATTGATCTCCACCAACTACAGGGTGATGTGCTCACATGTAATACACTTCTCTATCCGCTTTCTGTTATTTATTACAACTCTTCGCAGTTCTTGAGCTTTAAGTTCGAAACACGTTTGCCTTATCCTTTCACAAAGCTGCTCCTCATTTTGAGGTCTGGTGATATAAACTTTGTTTTTAATATGACCCTAACAACAAAAATCCATGGGAGTGAGATCAGGAGATCTGGGTGGCCAATGTATTAGAGGGGTATTTCGTCTTATCTATCTTTAGAGAAAATTTTCATTCATCCTGCTGTTACTCTTACTACCGAATTACGGATAGATGCTCCGTGGAATTGGAAATACAATTGCTCCAAAGGAAAATCTACTATTGCATTCCAAAGATCATGATTTCAAAATTGTAGCAAATGTAACGCATTTATATTTTGAGAAAATTATTGTTTTGTATATTATTGTTTTTTACGCTTTAAAATCGTTTCTAATAGGTGATTTAGATAAATGAAGGGGTTTGTAAGTGCTTTAAAAAACTGTTTAAAATCCGTGGCAACTATATATGTGCCAGCTTCCTCGCTTGCTCTTTCATTTCACCTATCATATTTTCTTCATCAATCGGCCACGAAGAGCTGTATAAAAATGCGAGACATCCAAAGAGAAGGGGCCAGTCTTCGGCCATACTTTAACATCGAACATCTTCGGTGGAAAACGGGAGTACGACCATTCCTGTGGTATCTTATTGATTTGTTAATTTATTTGAAATTATAATCTATTGGTTCATTTCATTATATCAACTAATCACACTCAATATTTAATTTTTCAAGTAATTTGTTCGTTTAATGAATGGAAAGTTTTCTTTGAGTTTTAAAATGTTGTATATCAAAAGGCAAATAAATTAAATCAGTAAACAGAAACAAGTAATATCAAACTTTAATAAAACGACTATCACAATGTATCCATCCGTTTAGACTGAAGTCAACTGAATGTTGTTTCTACAGACCCAAGAAACTTATTCCATGTGTTTTGGTCCAGTTTCTGATAGGGCCGAAAACCGTCATTAAAAACCTCCTCCTTTGGGTTTCACTTTAAGAAATCTAGACGATCAAGTAAACTGCCAACTTTGTATATTTTTCTGCCTTTATCAAAAGAAAAAGATAAATAACACGAGGGAGATATGGGATGTTTCAATAAACTTAGCAGCATACTACATTTGCCCAATCTGTATATTTATATTGTTTAACATACCATGTACTCTTATTGTACCAACAGTTAATGGTAATATATATATATATATATATATATATATATATTTTTGTTAATCACACTTATAGTGGGTGGTTGCTCAGAGTCGCCAGATTCCTCAAGTCTTCCCTGTCGTCTCCTGTCTGCAGATAACACGACGGACCAACGAGGCTGTACACAGTTTTACTGCTTTCTGCATCCAGAGTATAGCGTTCTCCGCAACTATGTTTAGCTCTTCTCAGTGGATACGGAGCTTTTTATGAATGGTTCCCGTGGCGGACATTATTAGAAGTTTAATTTCCACTTCTTCCAGATCCCAGATTTCCTTCATTTCGTTGGCTAATGGTTCGTATTTGTCTTTTTTCTGCTGGTATACCCTGCTAAGGTTATCGTCTAGTGTAATCGCAAAATCGACGAGGCTGGCTTTTCTTTTTGCCATATCGATGACTACCATGTCAGGTCTATTGTGCTGTATGAGCCTGTCAGCCTATATCCCAGTATACTTTGAATTTTCATTCTCCAATATCCCGGTCGGGCTGGTATTTGTACGGTGGAATAAAACTTTTTTTAGGCCAGTTTCAAGAGCCACTGCCTGATAAACTATTTGACCCATGCTGTTAGGTCTGCTGTGTTGACTCTTCCTTTCTATTACACAAGCGGCACTTTGTCTGTTTTAGTATGTGCCTCTGTGCCTCTTATAATTCCTTGTTGACACTATGATCCTGAATAGCCATTATTGAGCCCTCTGTTTCAGGGAACCAATATCCTGATGTGAGGTAGGTGTGGGTAGGTTTTTCGTCTGTATCAGGTGGTTTAAGTGATGCGAAGTATCTGCCATGCAAAGCTTTATTTTTCCATTGTTCTTTGAAGTTGTACCAAATTTATTTCCCTTTCTCTATACGCAAGATTCAGCGGCGAGAAATTCATATTTTGTGCCTCTATAGATCGATAGATAGGCAGGTCTTTGTGAGGGAAGTAATGACGTAAACTTTTTATTTTATTTTATTTTTTTTTTTTTTGGTGGTTGTTTTGCATACAAACGTGTCCTCTACCTCCGTCCCATCTAGCTATATACAGTCTCTCAATTGCAGAGTTAGGGTGGAGTAGTCTCCGCTGGGTAAAAATGACAAGCAGTTTCCTGTCTATCTGTTGCAATTCTGTTTGTGACTAATGCAAGATTTCAAATGTATAACTGACGACACGTGCTGACTATATATTTATAGCCGTAATTTTGTTCTCAGCGTTTAGATTGGTATCCAAGACTATCTTCATTCTGCACCAGTATTCTTCTGTAATCCTTTCCTTTACTTTCCGTGATTGGCAAGCTTAACCCTTATAGGAAATCCAGATACTTGTACGACTCGAGGTAATGGTCATTTACTACGGGAGCCCACCCTAAGTGTCCACCACACCCCTCCCCCCCGATCCTTGGGGACAACGTTTTTCATAAAGATTAAAGCCAAAGGAACAATTTAAGACATGTCCTAAAAAAAAATGGCTGCACTTTCAAAATGGCGTCCGTTTAAAAAAAAATTTGTAAATATGATTTTTGTCATTTAACACTAAAACTAAAAAGATGGAGAAAAACTTTCTGCAGAAAAAACAAAGTGCATACAATTTTCTACAATTTTGTTCCTATACAATATTTGGATAGGAGTTACCATTTTCCAGATATCATTGTTACCGTTTTCGAGATAAATGTCTGCAAATTATAATATTATTATTATTATTAATTTTTTCAGTTTATTTTATTTTTTGTTATGTTAATAATATAAAGTTATATTATACGCCTTACAATAATTGTCATAGTTATTTCCTCATGTTTTCTTAATTTTGGACTAATTTATCTGGAAAATGGTAACTGCTATCAAAATATTGTATAGGAACAAAATTGTAGAAAATTTTATGCACGTTGTTTTTTGTGAAAAAGTTTTTGTTCATATTTTTTAGTTTTTGTGTTAAATGACAAAAGCAACATTGGCAACAGTTTTCTTTAACATATGGCCGCCATTTTGATAGTACAGCCAGTTTTTTTTTAGGGCATGTCTTAAATTGTTCCTTAGGCTTTAATCTTTATGAAAAATATTGTCTCCAAGGATCAGGGGGTGCACGTACAGCTAGGGAGGGCTCCCTGACTAAAAGTGAGGTTTACGGTGTTTATTAATATTATTATTATTATTAGTCAATATTTCGAACATAAGTAAGATACACTGTGTCACCCATCCCAGTCTAGTTCTTTTAGTATTGCATTAATGTCGTCATGTATAATTTAGTTTTTAAGGTTATGCAAAAAAATTCAGCAAATTATGTTCGGAACCGTCGCGTCGCACCGCGCCAAAAGTATTAATAATACCCACTAAGTCCTTGAACCATCTTTCTTGTACTTTTGGACAATGACTCAATCATTTGATTCGGTTTCCAAGCATTGTTAAACTTTGAACTGTATTAATATCGTGTTCGACGATCTTACGTGACAATTACTCTCAATTTCTCAACCTGTCTGTTTTTATAACGAATTTTAATTTTGATTAATAAAATCTTTTGTTTAACTAGAACACGACACACTACCTTTTGATTTGGTATTAAAATAATCCACAATATAATAGCCATTGTCAGATTTACCTAGTAAACGATTATCAGTTTATGATATATTGTTGGGTTAACTATAACAATCTACAGGTGTACCTGATCCCAGCACTAACGTCGGTAGACGATAGATAAAGCACCTGAGACAAATCAGTTTATGTACATTAGGATTTGAGGTGCTATTTATAAAATATATACATATGTATACTGGGTGAACCACTTTTATGGGGAAAATCCGTGAAAATTAAAATTTACCTTATACACTTTATTTCAAAGCCGAACAACCTACAGAGCGATGAAAGGCTATAGTCGGATAAGATGGATGAAGTTGCCCCCGCACGGATAGTGCTCATTTTTTTTGCTTGGATTGTTAATAATATCACTTACAATTTTGCCAAATTTCAGCCCTCAATATTAAAATGTTTTCGAATAAAAAAAAATCGAAAATTTTCGAAAATAATTTTTATCTATTGAACGGCATAACCGATTGAAATAAAATTTTTAAAAAATTATAGGTTAGAATTAGAATTATAGATACTATCAGAACATAACTTGGAATTAACTGGAACCGAATCTGACAACGGGAACAGTGAAAAAAATTCATGAATTTTTTTTGATTTTTTATCAAGTTTATTTTTTTATCAAGTTTCGGCACAACCACCAAATTATGTCTGGAGAATCATGGGATGGTTTTTTATCACACGAAATTTTTCTAAAGTAATCAAATGGGTACTTGGTACTTGAAAAAATAAAATCCATTTTTATTTTTTTTTAAATAATGATAGGGTACGCTGATGTTATAATTGTTATATTTTTTGTAACATCTTGGAATAGTATTTTAAAATCCCCAATTTTTTGACATCAGTAGGTCTTTAAAAAAAATAAAATGTCCTTTTTTATTTTTTAAAATTATGATACGCTGATGGTAAAATTATCACATTTTTTTTGTAGCATCTTGGAATAGTGTTCTATAATTCTCAATTTTTTGAAATCGGTATTATCAGTAGAAGATTCTTAATTTTTTTAGTTAATTTTTTAACTTTAATTTGGAGAAACTTCTTTCTTCCAATACCATAGAGTATATAAAACTAGATTTGCCGAATCTGTATAAATACCCAGTAAGCACACACACGTGTATTTAACGCGTATTTAACGTGTATCTAACGTCATTTGGTTGAATACACGTTAGTAGGTTGATTTTTACACTTGTAGTAATTGGTTGAATATTTAACTACGCGTTTTTTCAAAATTAATTAACGTTTAATTAACGCGAAATAATAATAATAATAATAATAATAATAATAATAATAATAATAAACGTCTTTATTGTTCGACATACAGAATTACAAATACAAATAATGAAATAAATGGTGGTCAAACAAACGGCGAAGTTTAGATTCTGCAAAATTGCAGATCTACTCTTACACTTAACCTGAACCTATAGTGCAGCACTTAACATCAGAGTTGTTTAAAATAATAATTGACAAATTCGTGTATATTTAGAATAAAGAACATACAATTACGAAAATATACTTATTGCAAGGGGCCAACAAAAAAAACAACAAACAACAAAAAAAACAACAAACAACAAAAAAAACAAGTAGGTAAATTGATTATTATTGATTATTAAATAATAAGAGTTTCATTTTCTTTTTAAATTGAGAGATTTTCAAATTCTTTAATATGTCTGGAATGGAATTGTAAACATTGCAAATTTGGTACCTATAAGATCGCTTAAAGTATTCTGTATGATGTACAGGGGGTGTTAACAAACCCTTAAATCTAACATTTAAGGAGTGAACATCCGTTCTGAATGTGATTTTCTGATATAAATAAGGTGCAGTTTTGAGTATTATAATTTTATGATACTGACACGATGCATGTAAGGACCTTCGATTAACCATGTTTAACCACCCCGTTTCTCTCAGCTTGTGAGAGATTCTTTCATGTTTACGTATGCCAAATATGAGCCGTAAACAACAGTTTTGAATTTTTTGTATTTTTTGTCTATATAGTGCAGTTAAATTAGGCCCATAAAGAACAGTAATTTAAAAGTGACAAAACCAAACTTTCACAAAGCAAAATTTTTGTTTTTTGATGTAATGCCTGCTTCCATAGATTAATTTAATAGCAGCGTATGATCTTTGTATTAATTTATTTATATGTGACTCAAACCTAAGGTCATTGTCTTCTATAACACCTAAACTTTTTGGCTGTTCCACGACTTCCAATTGATTATCATCTATACTAATTTTAACCGAGTTTATTACTATGTTACGAAGGTTTTTTGGACCGAAGACTATTACATTTGATTTACTCGTATTAATTACCAGACAATGGCCTCTAGCTGTGTCAATGAAATTAGATAAATCTTTATTTTCTCACAGGCATTATTTACAACTTCAGGAGAAAATGAATAATAAAGTTGACTATCATCTGCATAAAAGTGACTGAGACAGTATTTCAAACATTTAATAAATTGGCTGGTGTAAAGAATGAATAGGAGGGGACCCAAAATAGAGCCTTGGGGAACGCCAGATTTTAGCATAATGTAGGTAGATTCTGTATTATTTAAGGACACTTTTTGTGTACGGTTTGTCAAGTACTGAATAATTTAACAGTGGTGTCCTTTAATCCAATATAATGTAAAATAGCTTTAAGCACTTCAAGATTTAAAGTGTTTGACTGCTAAAATCAAGTAGTACTAACCCAGTGCACTGTCCTTGATCAGTTGCCCCCATGATATCGTCAACCACATGTAAGAGTGCCGTCGAGCAACTATAGCCAGGCCTGAAACCCGATTGTACGGATGGTATAATGTTATTTTCTTCTATATGTGCCCTAAGTTGTTTCTCTATTATTTTTTAATTATTTTAGAAAACGCAGGCAAAATACTGATACCGCGCAAATCTTTATACTCCTCTGGATTAGGCTTTTTAGGCAGAATAGTTACCACAGCACTCTTCCATATGCTAGGGAACACATTATTTGTGAAGCAGAAGTTAATAACATGTGTAAGGTATGGAAGAATGTGCGGACAGCATAGTTCTATTAATGTGATACTGAGGCCATCACACCCTGATGCATTGCTTTTGATCTGATTGACAGTGTCATAAACAGTAAACTCGTTAACTGGCTCAAATGAAAAGGTTGGATTATGCAGCGTGTTGTTTCTATAGAATGTTAATATATCATTTGATACAGTAGTGGGGGGAGTGCCGTTAACAAAGAAATCATTTATCAAGTTAACATCACTAAGTTGAGCTGGAATGTGACTTATCTTATTTTGTGTGACAATATTATTATGTTTCAAAATTTTCCAGCATTCCTTAGGAGCAGAATTATTAATTTTAGTATTAAGATAAGCTTTTTTCTCTCTTTTAATTGCAGATGACGTAAAATTTCGAATCTGTTTATAAAACTACCAATGAGCATCATTATGAGACTGTTTATATTTTTTTAAAGCTTTGTCTCTAGTTGACATCACAATTTTAATAACATCTGTTAGCCAGGCAGCAGGTGGTTTGTTTACACGAGACGTTACAAGGGGGCATGCAGATCAAACAGTTGTACTAAACTATAAACAAAGAAGTTTACTTTTGCATCAACATCATCCACATCAAATATTCTAAAAAATGGTATACTAAATAAATCTAGTTGAAAGTGTTCATAATTGAATTTTTTTTAATTCCAGTAGGTTACCATTTTGGGCCCCTCCCTCTTACTGTCGCTATTTTTTATACAGTATATAGCCTGATGATCAGATGAATCATTGTCCAAAACTCCTTATTCTACCACACTTTCCACATTCAATATTAGTAGCAAATCAATTAATGTAGCAGTTGTGTACGTTATTCTCGTAGGGGAATCAATTATTTGGGTTAAGTTAAAACCATCTAAAATAGAATTTAAATTGTTTACATATGTATTTGTTACGTTTAGCATGTTAATATTAAAATCCCCCATGCAGATAATATCATTAACGGTGGGAGAAACTTGACTCAGAATGTTATCAAATTCATCCAGAAAAATATTTGTATCTTGAGATGGCGGTTTATACAAAACTCCAACTGCAATATTTTCTTTTTCAGTTTAATGTTAATCCAAAGTTGATCAATGATTTTGCTGGAGTTAATTACAACATTATTGAGTGACTTTTTGACATAAAGGCATAACCCACCACCTCTTACCTCTCTCCCGTCGATGAACTTTAAAACCCTGTATATTTATTAAGTCTGTTGAAATGCCATCATGCAGCCAGGTTTCGCAAACACCAAATATATCAAAGGAGTTTTCTAATACCATTTGTTTTACACTGTGTATATTTGGTAAAATTGATCTAACATTGAGAAAACCTATTTTAATATCAGAAGTCATATTCACATTCCAGACAAATCAAATAAATGTAGAAAGAAAAAGAAAGTAAAAAGAAAAAGAAACTAAAAAGAAAAAGAAAGTAAAAAGAAAAAGTTTATATATACTATAATTTAGTGCTTTGAATTAAAATTAATGTTAGCCTCTCTTATAGTGTACTATATAAATACTTATGATAAGTTAAATTAAATTTAAATGAATATCAAAATGAAAAACAAAAACACTCGAAAGACTTTTTATGAAGAAAAGGGTTATTTCTTTATTCCTAAGAAGCCAACTGCTGTTAGCTTTATTTTTTTCCCTAATTACTCTGTGAAACATACAAAGTTATTTATGTTACTACTCATCTCGAAAACATTTATTAATATGAAAGAAAAGTGTACAATAATAATTTATAATTAAAATAAAATATTAGACCTATTACAATTTGTTTAAGTCATCTTCTGTGCCAATTCTAACGATCTCACCTCCATCTCTCAGTGCATAAATTATTGAGTTGCTAGTCCATACTTTACCAGTGTCCCCAATTTTCTCTATGGCCTTTTTTACTATTATCATTTTTTCTCTGGTAAGATCTTCACGAATTACCACTCCAGAGCCTTTTAAGAGTTTCTTAATTTTATAGACAGTGTGTTTAGTATCTAAATGATTGAATTTAACAAGAATAGGGCGTACTTTTCCATCTTCGTATTTACCAGTTCTAAAGCAACTTTCTATCTTTGAGTCTTTTAAATTTTTTAACTGAAGTTTTTCAGAGAAAATGTTGAAATTTTGGTTGAAACCAGCGACATTTGGCCGTTGATTCAACGTTGTTTCTGTTACAATTTTTCACGTGTTATTCACGTTAGTGTGCTTACTGTACAAGTACGGACAAACTTTAAAATTTAAATTCCGAATATATTCCACTAAAATTCTTGAAATAATAAATATATTAAATAATAATAATATTGTATACATGTAACATTTGATGATTGATTGATTTACCAGCGTGCGGTAGGCATTACTGCCACTCCCAAGTTATACAGCTGGGCCTGCTACGTCCACGCTGGGTTGGACTAAGGTCATGCTTGTTGCCAGCAGCGAGAGCCACATGGCGCATGGTAAAGGAATGTGGGATGGGAGGTGTAGGTATTTGTGAGATGCGTTACCGCATTATGTCGTGAGGGAGCGTTTAAGCTCCCTTTTTTTGTATTTTTGGTTCTGGGCTTCTGCCTATTCTGGATCTTCTTGTGAGATATGTTGCCGCGTTGTGTCGCTGCTATCTATGCTCCTATTTTTGTACTTCTGTTTCTACAAGTCTTCTTCTTCTTCTTCTGAGGCTTCTGATTCCTCCGTTTCTGATTCTGGTAGAGTATATATCGCTCCGATTTCTTTGTGAAATTAATTCTTTCCCCTCGCTTTTCTTTCCCAGTATGTTTGGTCCTTTACCAGTTTGTTCATGATCCTCTCGATTGTTGTTTTCCACGTGTAACATGGTCTCCCCATTTTAAGTTTGCTGCTGTTCAGTGTTAGTGCTTTCTTCAGTAGGTGTGTTGGTTCCCTTCTTTGAACGTGTCCCCAGTACTTCATTGCGTACATTTCTATCCTTTTTGTGATTTCCACGTATAACCTGGTCTCCCTGTTTTTAGTGTAGAATTTAATATAGAATTTTTCACTTATCAACGAGCGTAATTTTGACCTGAAAACCTCATTTGATAATTTACTTAAGAAAAATATTATGTAATCAGATTCACAACACTATATTGTAACACCCACAACGTCAAAAAATATGCAATACCACAAAACACACTCCTATTAAACTAGACACTAACAAAAAGTCAGGATCAACAACACTTCTCTGTGATACCTCTCCTCCCCTCCATTCCCCTCTCCTTTTGATCCGCTCTACCACACCACACCAAAAACATTGCACCTAGCTCTGGATCATATACAAAACCAATCACCACTCACAAAATCGTCAATCGCACGTCCCGAGGTATGCATCACCCCTCAAACACTCATCCCTCACCTAACTCAAAACTGTATCCTTCGCACTCTGTATCCAGACCAAGTGATGGCACACAAAAAGGAATGTGTTTTCTATGTTTTCTCCTTCCAACGATGGCCCAGCGCTCCACACAGACAATTCCCGTCGCCGTCGATCCCTCGCACCAGTAGCCAATGTGTCCTCGCTCCCGCGCTCCGCAGTAGATACATCATTCTTGTGCTTTCCGGAGAGCTACTATCTCCCGTTTACCCCCTGCTTGTCACTATTACGGTCCTAACCTTTTTAAACTTTTTAATAAACTTTCTCAGTCCCACCCTAGCCCCACCAGAAACATAAACAATTTGTATGTTTCCATAGCATGGATGAGGCTTTCCAAATTCCAATGGCACCGAAACCAAGCCAATGGCCACTAATTCCATCCAAATTCACATTATATTCTTAAATTGGTTCAATTCCACACGGTGCACTGTCACCCTGATGGGGCACGCCCCTGGCCAGACTCATATGTAAATTTGCTAGAAAGGATTGTTTATTGACTTATTTTTAAGTTATTACATTTGACAATGTGCGTAATTTCGAACTGATATTTTACCTAAGAGAATATTATGACCATATACGTTTGATTATTACGGGTTCAGTTTATATTAATTTCGCCTGAGTATTTTTAATAATTATGAAAAAAGATTATTTGAAGGTTAACAAAAGAAATTTATATGACCATACTTTACAGACAGATCAAATTCATTTGAATATTTTTATAATGGTTAAAAAAATAATTTACAGGTTTACAGAGGAATATCATGCCATGCTTTAATTTATTGCCATAAACTTGTCGACAATGTCGACTCTTCAAGAGTGATGGGCCTAAACCCTTCAATGGTTATAATATACTTGTCTGGGAAGGTACTTAAAAATGAAAAAGGAGGTACTTATCTTGCTTTTGCCTGTCTTGGGTTGTTTGTTTAATTACGCTCTTTCCGTTTCTTAATACACAGCACTGGTCACAAAACTGTATTAGTTGTTTTCAAATATTAATTCTATTTCAACTTTGTTCTTTTGATATGAGGTATCAATTTGCGCGTAAATTCTTGGGCTATAATTCACCTAATTTTTATCAAATTTCACGGAGTTTTTCACGGCAATTTTGCGTTTATAGTGGGAGTGTTTCAGGCACCCAACCGTTCGCTTCGAAGGCACAATCGACTATCAATATTGTATACATGTAACATTTCTATATTAATTACATTTTTTAATTAATATTACAAAATATATCATAAGTCAGATTGGCACCAAATTAATTGAGGTTCTTCATATAACATTTTTGTACATTAAAAATATATTAGTGAAGCACTCAAGGGGAGGATGAAAAAAATTCATAAGATGCATTTCAATAAGTGTAGTAAATATGCCAAATATTTTGTTTTTTGGAATATTATTTTTTGAATAAAAAATGAAAACGGTTTTTAACCCCTTACAGCCCCCTTAAGGGAGCTATAACTTGACAACGAAAGGGTATTTTGAAAAATGTTATATGAAGAACCTCAACTAATTTAGGCTAAGGAATCTTCAGTTAATTTTTTTCTATTTTGTTTCCGGACATCCTGCATGTAAAAGTAAAGTATATCTATCCTTTTTTTCTTATGGGTTGCGGTGCCAGAGACCCCGCCGTACTGAAGCTTAAACTTATTGTACCCCATAGTCTCGTTATTCAATTAATCCCGTAACTATCCTACTTATGTCTGTCCTATTTAGATACTTCCCGACTAGTTAGGAGCTCGAAATTTGGTAAGAATGTAGGAAGTACCTACACGATTTCCAATAAATTCAGAAATTAAGAAAATTCAAGAATTTATAAAATTCAAAATGGCGCCTTAAATTTTAGTAAACTTATAATTTTTAACGATCCCGTAGTGGACCGCGGGAATTTTGCTAGTTTATAATAAAGCCTTTTTGAATTGAATTGTGGTGACGTACAGCTTCTCTCGTGGTAGAGGCAAACTCACTCTTGGTGAGGGATTTTCTGAAACTACCTTAGTAATAATGATAGCCTATCTTTCTTTCACTTTGCATTATTACAAAAAATTAAAAGAAGTTAACGTTTAGGAAAAGGGGTTTTTAATACATCAAGCTGTCATGTTTGTCAATTATTTTCTAAACGTCAACAGCTCAGTTTTAATATGCAGTAATTAGAACTATTCAAAAACCAACATCTGTCTCACCCATTTGGCGCTGAGGAAGATAATAAGCTATAAACTTGTATAAATCTTTGTTTTAGCATTTTATAAGTTAGCTCAAAAGTCCCATAAGATCTCGTGTATGCGAGTCAAGATATTGAAGGTCAAAGGTCGCAAGAATGAGTTTTTTGTAAATATCTTGTTTTCTATGCTCTAAAAGACATTTTGATGTATTATAAAAGTTGTTGAGAATAAAATTCTCTACAAATTTTGTTTTAAGTAATATTTTATACATTCAACCGTTCTTGAGATAGAGCGCGAAGAGTGGGGAGCGCTTAGCCGAATATATCATAACGTAAGGTCAACTGTGGAATACAATAAATAATAGATTTATAAGGTTAATTAATTAATTATCAATCGTCTCTACTACCAGATCCAGACTTGGTTAGGGAATGATTTAAAAGCATGCCTCAACGCTTCATCATATCCAAATGATAGCGATGAAGAAAGTGAATATGTACCTGAAATCCTTAAAGCATTAGAGTCGAATGTAACAGACAACAAGGATGATGATAATGAATTTGAAATTCAAGTTGAGCGACCGGAAGAAGAAGACGATGATGAAGAAGAAGAAAATTAAGTTGGATATTTGCTATTAATAATAAAAATAACGAAAAATATTTGAGTATCTTAAATTAGCGATTAGATTCAATCAGTGGCGCAGCCAGAAAATTCATCTGGGGGGGGGGCCAATAGAACCGGCCTCCCCAGAGGTTGAGAAAAACTTTTCGCTGTTTTATGGAAAATCTTCCCACAGTATGAGACCTGTAAGGAGTTAAGTATTTGGGTTGTCTAATCATGATTTTCACCCCCCGCATTTCTAAAAAAGGGTGGTTTTTGAGAAATATATACATATATATGAATTTTAGCGTTTTTTCGTCTTCTTCTCTATTTTGAGGAAAAACCATGCATTTTGGTGAAAAATATCTAGAGAGCAAAGTTGTAGAGCATAAAATTTCCTACAAACTTGGTTTCTACCATTTTTTTTTTCGAATTCCGCTTAGTTTCGCCGCTAGAGGGCATGAAAGAAATAAATATACATATGGACTTTTGCGCCTTTTTTTAGATTTTGAGCCAAAATTATGCATTTTTATGAAAAATTACGTGAGATCAAACTTGTAGAACATAAAATATATATAATATTTTTATGAAAAAAAAAAAAAAACTAGAAAACACCATGTAATTTTGTAAATTGTAATTAATTAAAGTAAATAATTTGTAATTTTTCATAAAAATGCATAATTTTGGTTCAAAATATAAAAAAAGGCGCAAAAGTCTATATGTATATTTATTTTTTTCTCGCGCCCTCTAGCGGCGGAACTAAGCGGAATTCGAAAAAAAAATGTAAACACAAAATTTATAGGAAATTTTATGCACTACTACTTTGCTCTCTTGATACTTTTCACCAAAATGCATAGTTTTTCCTCAATATAGAGAAAAAGACGAAAAAAACGCTAAAATTGATATATATGAATATATTTCTCAAAAACCACCCTTTTCTAGAACTGCGGAGGGTGAAAATCATGTTTAGACAACCCAAATACTTCACTTTTTATAGGTCTCATAATTGTGGGAAAATTTTCTTAAATATTTCCTAATTTGAAGGGACTATTTGTACTAATAGTGATTATGCTTCTTTATTTTTTGGTTCATGGAAGACGGCTTGGGGGGGGCCCGGGCCCCATGGCCCCCCCCCCTGGCTGCGTGCCTGGATTCAATCCTAACTTTAAAGGGGCAGTGTAAATCCTACAGTTAAAATAGTTTGGGTCTCGTTTATACCAGATAAACAAGGGTTTGAGTCATATAAATGAAATGGAAAAAATGATCATAAATATTATCTTGATGTACGCTTTAAAATGTATACACCGATAAATTTATACATGGCATTTTTTTTTGTTTTCATTAATTTAATATTTACATGGTTGATACCAATCGCTTGTTTATTTTCGTTATCTCTTTAAAGTACGAATTGCAGCTACTATTTATACTTTAAACTAAAATGTAATTCTCTACTGTTTTCAATAAAAACATTTTCATTTTTTTAACCGATTTGAAAAAAAGTGTATTGGTGAATTGTCGGCATGTTACGCGACCGGAGTTTTCAGTCATCTTGAAAAAATGGCTAATATCTCGGCTTCTGTTGAGGCTACATAAAAAACAAACACGGCGTATTAAAGGGCGTAAAATTTCCTATGTTTTATGTGTTACACATTTTTTTCGTAGGACTGATAGTTTTTTCTTTATTGCGAAATAAACTTTAAAATGAGGGCGCGGCTCGAGGTTTCTCGCATTTTTCCCGATATGGGTAACTCCTACAAAAAAATTGTTCCACATGAAATTTGTAGAATAGGAAAACTTACAGATTCGTTTTTTTAATTTTTATTTTCGAACAATAGTTTGCAGTACCTACAGCGCGCCGCAAAATTCGGCATGTAATTTTTTTCTTTTCTGTGGAGAACAGCCGCCAAAATCGTTAATCTTACTCAAAATTTGAATTCAGCGACCTCAAAACCATAAAGTAATACAAATATTTCAAGTTTTCAATAATTAATGGTAATTTGACAATGTTTTGACAGCTGTCAACTGTAAAAATTCTTAATCTGGTGTATTTAGATATAAGTTTCCTATTGTCTTTCCTTAAGTGTAAAACCATGTTATCCGACGTCTGGTCAGTATGTGTGAAAATCGTCCATACGGAACCCATAAACTATCAGTTCCCAATTGTAGTTAAAAAAAAATAAATATGAAAAATGATATATAAAAAATTAAATACCAACAGAGAATACTTTATGGAGACATGAGTAAAGTTTTTATGATTTAGAAAAATATTCATTCAGAATAGTAACCAGAAAAAGGATTTTCAAAAAATAATGCCGCTGGTTTTGAAATTAGAACGAAATCACATTTTTTAGATGTATGTTTTTTCTGCTATATGACTTTGGTAGACACATAACGGAGGTGGAATCTCATAAATTCATAAATTTTTTATGATAAAAAATGAAACAAATAAAAATGGGAATAAACTAAAAGACTAAAAGAAAGTCTATGTTCATTTTAATTAATATTTACAAAACGATTTAAATGTTTTAAACTAAAAACGTGAGACTTCCAAAGTTTGGATTTCATTGAAACAACCAAACAAAACAATCGAACTCACAGACCACGATTCCTTTATATTTAGTAGAGATTATTAGTCAGGCGACAATTGCCAACCAAAATAACAAATAATTTCGTTTTTGAAATCGACATATTCTTTTCGTATAACAGCTATGAAATAAAATACAAGAATAATTTAAACCCATTTTAAAAGTGTATCTCTTCTTGTTACAGATTAATCCAAAAGCTCAGTAAATTATACTCCAATCCTGATGAACTTATGACAAGGCGAAAGAAGAAATGGCAGCAGAAGCGAAAAGTGTAAATATACATTTGCCCCTCGATTGTGAAGAAGGAAACGAAACTGTGTCCTACAGCGCCAAGGGGCTATGGTCTCCTCCCCTCAAAGAAATTGAATCTCTTAATAACGCTTCTCATTTAAGGTAAGAAATAATACTTATCTTATTTATACATCGTACATCGGAGATGAAGATTAATAAATTCACGCAACAAAAAAGAAAGCAGATGACAGGCTGTACAGTGTGTCAGCTGTATGCGTACAAATATTTTGCAGGATGACATGTTAGCCACAAAGGAGTAAAAAATCCTTATAATTTTTTTCAACTCAAACCTATTTTTTTTAACTAATTAGAAATAGGCAATGTTTTCAGTTTAGACAGTAGAACTATAAACAGAAGACGGAAGAGACAAGGATATCACGCTCACTTGTATCAATAACATGGGTTTTACAAGACTGTCATTTAAAAATAATAAAACAGTTTTACTTTTACCTTGTTTAATCAATTTCGAAATGAACACACATTTAATATTCATTTACTCATTGTCATAGCAATTTTTCACAAATCACAATTATTCCATAAGTTTTATCAGAAAAAGTAGGACGTCCAGGTCGATTTTTTGAAGCTCCTTATGTCTTCATTGAAAAAATGTCACTGATCTCAAGTAATTTACTGTCTGGCAAAAAAATTATTTTAACGCTGAGAATAAAATATTACCATTTTTTTATTTATTATAGAAAATGTCTTTAACCGTTGTAGTAATTAAATTAATAGCGGTTAATTTAATTTCAATAAACACTTAATGCATCACCTCGTTCATTATACAGCACTATTATTTCTACTATAAATTTACTTTAAAACAAGATAAATCGAACACATTGACAACACTGTATGATTGGTAAGCGGCTGCTTACCTACGACTAAACAACGAAGTATGAAAAACACATGAACATTTTCTTTGAAACGCCGCGCGCCAAAGGATTCCTTTTAAGAAGGAGATACCGTCGTTTTTTCTCTAGGTTTTTTATATCATTATCAAAACAATAAACACAATAAAAAGGGAGACATACGTCGCAAGAAGACATTGAACTTGATTCTAGTTTGTCCGTAAATACTGACCTATACATATTTTATATATACTACCTGGCCTGAAAATATCGTATTTTTAGAAAATAATTAGTAAGTGTTGCACGTCATCACTACAAATATCCTGACGTACTTAATAATTTTGAAATCATGTAAACGTAGTAAAACTCACGTCACGTCTCAGGAGTGACGTGCAACGCTTTATACATTGAAACCATTTTAATCATTAATCAAGCATACCAAGCTTCGTATGTTTTCTGCCAGGGAGCGTAGCGCTTATCAGCAAAGCTCTATAAACACAGAAATGCTAACCCAATTCGAATATAATATTAAGATAACATAATATTTAGATAAGAACTAAGAGCACAATAAACTTTCACCAAAGGAATTCAAAGACAAATTATGTAAATATAGTTGATGAAATTATAAACGTAGTAGATATCTTCTTTAAAAGAAAGGATATTTGAATAAAATATATTCAATTCATAACTACTATTGAGAGAAGAAATATTATTAGATTTATTTAGTTAAAAATACAAATTTAGTGATTTTAAGCCTATTGTACAGTGTCTTTTGAAAAGCGATTTTCACATTTTTTTACTTTTTCATTTACTTCAGAATCATCAAATAGCAACTTTTTTCAGTGGCTGAAATACTTTGCAAATACTGAATAATTACAAGCCAATAAAAACTCTCAATGTTATTATTAAAAATCAACTAAAAAGTGTGCCGATGACTCCCCACACAGCACAATCGGGATATGGGGTGACAAATTGACGTACCTGGATATCCTGGTATGTAAAATGAATAGAGAAGCGGATGTACCTTTGATATCCTATTTTAGGACGTCCTCAAGACAGCCCATTTTAGTACATCCCAGGATATCCTTTTATGGACGTCAATGGGCTGTCCTGAATAGGTTCCATTTTGGCATTAACTATGACGACTAACATCGGGATTAAGAACGGACATCCAATGAAGAGCCCCGAATCTCCTTAAAATGTACCCTAATATTAGGTCTCTAATATATTTAAATAAAGCGCAATTTTGATTTCCGACCGGCCAAACTGGCCAGGTCAAAGCAACTAGAAAATACCCCAAACACACAGCAACCATGCTTTATTAGTTTTTATTTTCTCAAATATTTAAATAATAATTATTGTTAGCGGCTGTATGAAATATTTTAAAGTTGTATCTTTGTGTTTTATCTATTTAGTTCTGCTTTATTCGAGTATCTTCATTCCAGACTATAAAAAGTGAGTATTAATGAATAAAAATATAACATAACCTATTCAACATCATGTTATGAAAAACTTATCTGATTATTCTGATTATGATTGAATATTTAATTAGTTATTAATGTCGAAACGACGAAAATTTAATATGATTTTTTATACTTTCAGAATGCCAAAGGAAGCTAAAAAAAAATGAGGATTTATACTCGCATTCCCGTATTTTAAAATTAAGTACTGAGAAACCTACAAAATAAAATATTAATTTGGCTCAAGAATTGAATACTGTAATCAGCTTGGAGAGAAAATGTGAATCACGTGAAAATATTGTCAAATCTATAAACCTGATGAAATTGAATTTAAAAATGACGACAAATAATGTGCCTACTTAGTTAATAATTTAAACTAACTAGCAACTAATTGTGGATGAAAATAAGTAAGTAAATATTGTGCTTTAAGATAATTATTTTAAACTTTTATTACACTTTTAAACGAAAGATATGATACGATATCAGGCCGAACACAGGTGGACAGACTGCACGAAAATACAGTCTGTCCACTGTACAATTACCTATTACAATCTTTTATCTTAAAATTCTATTTACCAGTGTAGTACTTTATGAATTTTAATTTATAATTCGGTAAAATATTATTCACTGAGTGCTATAGGTCATATCTATATCCTTCAATAATTTCTATTATTTTCATCTGACCCATTTTTCATATATTTTTTTAATAATACTGGTTCAAATAATAATAACTACGTTTATTTTAGCTGCACCCAAGAATGAGTATATTATGGAAAACGAAGCAGAGAAGCTGGTGAAAGATTATCCGAGAAGTGCAAAAGAGAAGAGCGTGGCAAAGAAGAGAAGAGAAGAGAAGAGAAGAGAGAAAAGTAGGAGTGCGCTACATCCTAAAAATTCATGTTCGGCTATTGTTAAATTTGCAAAAGTAATATAGGTATTTATTTTACATTTTTCTAAGAAGTTTGCTTTTAAATATTGAATGTGTTTAGCTTATTTCTATTATTAAAATATTATTATTATTTAAGTAGCACTTATTTCCATACATACAAAATAGTTCTGTTTTTTTATAAAATTGTAGTATCTTTGACGATGCTTAATAAACCGAATGGTATAAGAAAATAATATTTTATTTTTTAACTGACCATAAACCCAAGAAACTACATATAAGTTATAAGGAATAATAGACAAGTGCAAATATTTCAAAAATGTGCATATTTGACAAAAATTCTAAAAAATTTACAATTCAATTTTTTATAACATTATTGTCTAAATGTTGGTTGTGGCATTTTCTTAATTTTTATGTTTCTTGGTGGGATTCTTTGCCACATGTTATCTTCTAAAACAATGTCCGTAAAATCTACAAAATAATGCAATTATCCAGTATTTTACTCGAAAATAACCTCTACACTCCTATAACGTAAAAATCACAGGCGTAGAGGTTATTTTCCAGTAAAATACTAGATAATTGTATTATTTTGTTGATTTTACGGACATTGTTCTAGAAGAAAACATGTGCCAGAGGATCCCACCAAGAAACAGAAAAATTAAGTTGCCCGTGGATATCTATTTGCAGTCCGTAGGATATCCTGGGACATTTCAGTATGTAATTTGTACAGCCTATTCCTAATACTTAGGACATCCTGAAATATCCCGGGATGTCCTGGTACGTCCTTAGTACAAGCGCCGGTATATCCTTCAGGACGTCCCTCGTACTACTTTTATCTGATACTGAGTTGTGACACTGGGATGACCAAAACAGTGCCGAAAAGCATACAAACTGGGATATTAGGATGTCCATAGGCAAGCCCAAATACTAAATGGGATTTGCTATAGTACGTCCCTCGGACAGCCTTGGGTTGTGTGGGTCAAGATACCCACAATAATATTCAACTGCGCCAGCCCTTTTTTCTTAAAACAGAGATGCAGGTAATCGAAAATACACATATTATGGACACGAAAATATAAAAGCTCTGAATATATTAGATTAAAAAACAGCTGAAAAATGTGTCGATAAAGTCGATGGCTCAATATTTCTACAAAAATATTGAACTTTGGCAGTCCTTGATGTTTAAACTCGGTACACGAAAATATACATACGGAGAAAAAAATCGAAAAGTTCTGAATACATTGTTATTAAAAAACAACCAAAAACTGTGTACATCAAGCCGATGAAAATATACATATGAAGAAGAAAATCGAAATGTACTATATTTCTTCGACCAAAGAAATTACATTTTCTTTTATTTCAGTTATTCAGGTTATTAGCAATTATTTATAAGAACAAAGGATTTTGGAAAATAACTGATGATGTGATAATGAATAAAAAAGGCACGTTAAATGAAGTGCAAACAATATAAAAACCAATATGTGGTAGTAAAAAAACGATATTAAACAATTATGATTTGATTTTATTTTGGAATTTATTACTAGATAAGATGTGAATTAGTAATAAATCAGATACAAACACATTAGCCTCTTCACTGGTAAACAATATAATCAAATGTCTAGATGTAATAAACCAAATAAAGGAAGCTAGAGTGCAGGCTGAACATTTTGAAAATAAATATCAATGAGGAAATTATAGAGAACTTGAAGAAAAAGGATTTAAAGTATGAAAAGCAGCGTTCACAAATGATATAGAATATACACTATTTAGATTTTCTAATTCGTGATATGTCATAGTACATATAACTGATTGTAGATAATTAATAATAATAATTCATTAAGAAAAAAAATCACCACGTTTCTCTTTTGTTTGTATGTATTTTTGCAATTTAGTTTTTTAAAAGACATCGCTATATAACGTAATTCAATACTATTTATGGATTGTATGTACGTGACGTTATATTTGCAAGTTCATTATCATATTAATGTTATTGTTTGTATTTATACTATTACTGTATCATATTTGAAGCATTTTGGTTTGTCATATATACAGGGCAATTTAAAACACATAAGCATAGCTCATGGGCAAATTGAGCTGCAGTGGGGACGGGGAGCCTCATAGCGATGTATTTTTATGAAGAATAAAAAAATTTAACAATAAAAGAGTTTTCAAAACGGAAAATTTCCAGGAAGTTTTCCTTCTAACTTTCCATTGGGTATATTGATAGGCTATTTTGTGGTGAAATCTGATTCGTGATGATGAAGCTTCATTGTGATACCAAATAAGTGCATACAATTATATTATTTACATGACTTCTAAAGACTTTTATCCAATATGGAAAGTCTCTTCGACCCATCTCTGATACGATGTAAAGAACCAAAATGGGCGACTTTCGGTTTCGAAGCAATTGATATGAAGATAAAATCTTTAAATGGGACAACCTGTATATTTTGGCATATTTGGATCCTGGTGGCCAAAATACATACGATCTGACCCTCAAATATTATTTTGATTTTTCAAAAATGTTAGTTTTAATCATATAAAGTGATTTTGCCAAAATTTTTAAACATCGGTCTGCAAGAACCTGTAAAATATTATCTCTATAGATATTAACATTAAACACAATTTATTCTTCACTAAGTTCGACGATATTGGTTTATCAACGAAAACTATTTTTTTGAATGGAACTCCTATGGAATAACCTGCTATTTAATTAGATCTTTAAATTACGAAAAAAAATGATATGCATAATGTCTACCTTCCCTTTGTACTAAATTTATAATTAAAAAATAATCGATTTATCGATATATTCTTTGAAAATCCAAATAATATTTGAGGGTCAGATCATATGTATTTTGGTTCCATCGCTTTTTGCCAGAAAGATAACGCTGTGGAAAGGTGAAAACATTTTCATCCCCCGCAAGGGGTGGAAAGGAGTTATGGGATAGCTTATAATAATTGATATACCATCTTTTCAGGCCTGCTGCTGATTTGAGCAGTTCCATAACTCTTTTTCCAGAAAGATGCAACAGTGAAAGTGATTTTCACCTCTCGGAAGGGTTGTAAAATGGTCAGGGATTGATTCAGAGTCATTGCTGCACTTTTTCTTGAGATGTACTACTCATCTGTGTGGTTCCATAATTTTTTTATAACAAAGATACAGCCTCTTTAGTGAGAATCAGCCTCTAAAGGGGTGGAAAAGCGTTAGGGGGTACTTTAGAGTGATTTTTGCCCCGTCTTTTAAAGTGTTCTGTTCAACTAAGCAGTTTCATAATTTTTTCTTGGAATAAAGATACCGCTGTGCAGCCTCTGTAGTGAGAATCAGTCCCTAAAGGGGTGGAAAAGCGTTAGGGGGTACTTCAGAGTGATTTTTGCACCGTTTTTAAAGTTCTCTGTTCAACTGAGCAGTTTCATAATTTTTTTGGAACAGAGATACCGCTGTACAGCCGTGAAAGCGATCTTCACCCCCCGGAAGGGGTGAAAGGGTGTCTAAAAGTCAGACCTCTCGACTGAAGTTTTTATCGTGATGAAAGATACATGTTTTCTTTTATAGAAATGTAGTTGATAAATATATACGAGCACATTTCACTCCCACAGCGGGTAAAAAAGGCTAGAAGCGTGTGTTTTTGGGACTCGTGCCCATTGAGACTTGATCTACTGAATCAGTAGAACAACATATTAAAAATTGGAGTTTAACGGATTTCCCGAGGGATTTCCATTTGTGATTGTGAGTCCTTACGCATTAATTTGAAAGTTTTTCTGAACTTTAACCAATTTTTTAAAACTAATATGAAATTCGGACTCAGCAGAGCAAAATACATAGGAAATGACCTGTCGTATATCCAGTACATAACAAGAAAATTATTTTTACACCTGTGTTATCAGCCGAAAAACGAACTTTAGGTAAGTTAGCGAAGGCAAGCGGCAATGCCAGTCCGCTTAAATTATTGTAAAATGCTAAAAGAAACACAAGCCACGGAACCATCAAACACACAAAAGTTATACGGATGGGTTCATGGATGGTCCGGTTCAAGGTCTCTTTTGGGATATACACAGGGGGTCGTTTACTTGTGGCGTTTAACTTTTATTTAATTAATTTCAAGTTTTGTGGACTATGCATGCAATACATTCGCATAAAGTAATTTTCTCGAACACTCTTTATGCTTTCTAGACCTCAAATTGTTTGTAAAACGAAAGCAAAACGCTTGCCTGCTTGATTTTAATTGTTGTGATACTATAATTACAGCATATGGTACTTAACGATAATTACAACATCTAAACAAGTCGATTAAAGTGAGTTGTGACAAATTATTAGTTATTTATTTATTTTTATCTTTAGATTTACGACAAGGTCTTCCTATGAAGTTTATCTAAATACAGCATATTATTATTGTCCATTGTTCTTGTCATTTGGCCTTCCATCAATTTATAGTTTGTTGTAATTTGTTATATCACGAAGTTTTAGTTTATCGTTCGCATTACCTCTTTTTTATTGTTAGAGGACATAGTGACTTCAATTTTAATTGTAATAGTTATAGTACAGTAACTAGAGGTTTTAACTTGGGAATAATGTCATATTGAACGGATTTCGTTTATTTTTGGCAGTATAATAGTAAATGCTTCACAGAAAAGTTTCTATATTATGTGGGGGCTTGCTAATTTATAGGGGGTGGATGCCACCCCCTCTCAGGGGGTGGCACTTAAAAAATATATATATTTATTGGAGCTGAAATAGAATCGAATTTTAAGAAGAAAAGGTTCTATGCAATTTTTCACATAAATTGATAGTTTTTAAGTTATATTGCGATTTTAGCTTAAAAAAAGATATTTCCAAACGGCATTCGTCAAGTATCTCGAAAAGTATTACTTTATCGAAAAAATTTTAAAGACCAATTACAGAAAGTATAAACTGAATTAATTATATTTTTTGTTTCTTGATGTAAGATTAATAATTTCGGAGATATTTAAGTTTATATTTGGTATCCAAGTGTTTCGAAATTACCTTTAAAGTTTAAAATGCATTGCAAGTGCTTTAAATGAGCAAAAAAAATGAGCATCTAGGTAATGCTACATCTTAACGAAAAACTGTATTTGAGACAATGTTTTTAAATTGCTGGCTAATTAGAGTAACAAAATGGCGGAATTTTTATATAAAAAAAATATAAATACGTACATTTTTCCATCATAACTTCTTTATTTCTTATGCTACAGGAACGAGTAAAAAATAATTTGAAAGCGCAATTAATTGTCTTTAATTTCATTTCTTAGCATGCGTTACGTAGGTGTCACAATTTCTGAGATATTTAACATTTAAACTGCATTTTTTGTCTTATAAACGTTCGGACGCCATTTGTAAACTTTCATATCTCCGAAACTATTAAATCTATGTAAATAAATAAACAAGCGAAATTCATTATCAGTTTATGAGCTTTATTTTTGATCTCTACCCATTTTTCAATAAAACTAATATTTATAGAGATACATATTTGGAAGAGGAAAAAAAATTACGTTTCATCGAAAATACCTTTATAGTTAAAACTGTATTTTTTTCTAAAGCAAGTGCTGTATACAAACAAAAAAATTTGAGCATCTCTGTCATGCTATATATTAATGAGAAACAGTGTTTAAAATTCCTTTTTTTTTAATTACTGGCTAATTACAGTAACAAAATGGCGACGTTGTTAATAAAATGTGTGGACGCACATTGCTTCGGTCATAACTTCTTTGTTTTTTATGCTACAGAAACAAATAAAAAAAAGAGTTGAAAGCTTAATTAATAACCTATTATTCTACCTGTTAGCATCCTTGACGTAGGAGTCACAGTTTCTGAGATATTTAACTCTCACTCTAAATAATTATCTTATGAACACTTGGATGCCAAATGTAAACTTAAATATCTCTGAAATTATTAATCCTACATCAATAAACGAAAGCCGTTTGGAAATACCTTTTTTTTTAAGCTACAATCGCAATTTTGAAGTCGTTCTAACTTAAAAACTATCAATTTATGTGAAAAATTGCATTGAACCTTTTCTTAAAATTTGATTCTACTTCAGCTCCAATAAATATATATTTTTTTAAGTACCACCCCCTGAGAGGGGGTGGCATCCACCCCCTATAAATTAGCAAGCACAATACAGAAATTTTTCTGTGAAGAATTTACTATTATACTGCCAAAAATGAACGAAATCCGTTCAATATGACATTATTCCGAAGTTTTGCATATTTTTTACCTCTAGGTACTGTTGTACTAATAGTAGATTTTTAAAAATAATGTAAAAAATAACATCATGTGTATTTACATTATATAATTAATGTTTAAGTAACATAAATCAGCCGTCAAATGTTTATAGCTGCGAAATTTTTATCATTAAGAGTTTATGCAATTTTTTTTAACAAAATACGGTTTGATAAATAATTTATTGTAACGTGTTTACACCCTTTACTGGTAAACACCCTGTACTGTAGGTTCGGAAATTATAACACCAGAGTAACACTAAACACTAATTTATTAACTTACGCACTAATTACAATAAATAATTACTTCAGTAATGTAACTCTGAGTACTATAATTCAATAACTCAGTCACTTTATCACTTTGCGTACTTCTTCTTGATTTGTTCTGAACTAACTATCTGAACTGAACTGTACTATCCTGTGTGACCACTCGCCCTCTATTTATAGCTAAGTAAGTGCTTCTGGTATCCTCTACCAACATTCTACATTGTTCTAGATAGATGTTTGTAATACCAGCTGCCGATACTGCACGCGCCATCTCTGGGACGATTGCTGGACTAACTAATGATGCTTAGTTTTCTGCTAATACATGGAATTCCTATAGATGTCTATAGGGGTATAAAGCTGTAACATTATTTATAACTAGTTCAAAGTAAATTTAAGGGGTTGGCGTCCAAATAATTCCCAACAGGCCATAACCACCATGACCAAATCAGATCTGCTGCACAAAATTTGCACAGAAATAAGTTATTAATTGTATGAACAAGAAATGCATTTTTGGTTTTTACTTATTGATTATCTTAAACTAGCTGATGCCCGCGACTTCGTTCGCCTGAAATTTCAACCCTCTTTTTTACTCTCTTGGCTGGTCGAATTTCGAAAAATCCCTTCTTAGTGATTGCCTACGCCATTCGAGAAACCTCTATGTAAAATTTGAAGTTTCTAGACCCAGCGGTTTGAGCTGTGCGTTGATAGATCAGTGAGTCAGTCAGGGTATTCTTTCATATATATATAGATATCTCAAAAAGTTAGCGAGATAAAGTAGAAAAACTACTTATGTGTACTTTTTGTGGAGCATAAAATTTCCTAAATAATTAGTGACATTTGACTCACAAATCATTAGGAAAGAATATTCTTCATGACCATGACACTACACATTTTTTCATCATGTTTTATTTTGTAGTTATGGAAACAAAAAAAAATTCTTTCTCATGATATATCGTTTGAGTCTTCCTCGTACACTAAAAAAAAATTGTAAAAAACTTTTCAAAACAATTTTAATTTGAAAAACTTTTTGATTCATAAAAGACTTGGCTTAAGCCTTTCCTGGTGCCCTGACCAGAAATTTGCGAAGAACCTTTTCGATACCATTTTCCATCCTAAACAATTTTCATTTGAATTATTTTTAGATTCGAGGACAACTTGTTTTTCGGCTCTGCTTGGGGCTCCTCCTGGTGAATCGATTTCACTAATAATAAAAAAATCATGTTGATTTGAATACTTTTGCTATTTCCGGGCTTCAAAAATTGCATTTTCAGCATAATCCAAAATTTTAATTTTTGCACGACTTTACCTATAGATGATAAAGGAAAAATGACTTCGTCATAATTCTCATTTAAGAGACCCACCCAGGAATTTATTCATACGCCTTATTAAAATGTGCGATAAATACAATCAAAATTGCAGCTAAGAGAAAAATATGAAAATACAATTTATTTATAATTACCTACGTATACATAGTGTAACTTTGCAATACAAAAAAGGAATACAATAGTATATTACATACCGAGGTGGAAAGTGTTTCATTGTTGTCGAGAGATGAGATAGCAATGAAACTTTCCACCAAGGTTTGTATACTATTTTATTCACAATCATCTCCGTTAAAGAACAAAAACCAAAAAAATCGTTTACTAAATTTTTAAATGGCATTTTATATATTTTTTGTTCAGGTTGGCAAATGCTCACTTTCCAACCCGAAAACTGGTAAGAAAGTGGCTACTTCCTGAAATGTCACTTATGCCACTTTCCAACCTAAAATGTCACATTTCTGTTCATTTGTCAAATGAAGTAGAAATGTCATACTTTCTAACTTTTGACATGTAAGACAATTTTATAATTTCTGTATGATTGTGAATAAAATATCATAACAGATGTTCAAAATGCTGTCTGTCCATTAACGTCCCCAAACAAAACAATGTAGAGAAGTCAAATCAAGTGACCTTGGAGGCCACCTGACAGGACCATTCGTCGAAATGACGTTTTGCCCGAATCTTTCGTATTTTCTCTTAACTATGATTTTGAAATTCTGTATTAATAGTAGTAATAAATTTTACCACAGTACCAATATGATTCAATTTGAAAAAATTGTATTTTGACCCAAAAACCATTATGATTTCTTTGTTCATAAATCGTTTAATTTGGTATTTTCGACGGGATTTCGATTTTTCGAGCAATACTCGGAGCAGTCATGGCACACTTAAATGGAAAAGTAAAAATTAAATTAAAATAAATATTGACGTTTGAAACGTCACTTAAGTAGTATCATTGGATTCAGAAAATTATGCATCAAAAGTTACAGTCTTCCTATTCTGAATTCGAGATCGTCGATGGTCATAATGGGAGTTTTGTAGACCTGTCACTGGATATAACCCAAAAAAAAGTCTAATAGGATTAGATCAGGTGACCCTGCAGGCCACCTTATGAAGCGCTGGTTTGAAATAAGTTGTGAGCCATAAGCTTCATTGAGATAATCCATAACAATGCGACTGGTATGGGATGGTGCTCCGTCTTGATGAAAATACGACAATCGGTATTGTGCTAGAGGAACTTGTTCGATTTCTTGCCAAATCTGATTTTGTAAGAATTCGAGATACCTTTGTCCTGTCAGCGTACCTTGGAAGAATATTGGGCCAATGATTCATGTTCCATAAATACCTGCCCATACATTTATCCCAAATCTTTCTTGAAACCTCCCTTGTCTAACTAATCTTTGATTTTGTTGGAACCAATCTCTTTGAAACTTATTAATTAACCACTCGCAAAACAGAATTCGTCTTACAGAATGTCCTTCGTACAAATGTTGGTGCAGATTGTACTTTAGTGAGCGGTAATTATGTTTTTTCAAAATTCTTCTTACTGTTTGCCTATTTGATCCTAGTCCTTCCGCTATTTCTCAAAGGTTCCTAGTACAGTAATCTCCAACTCTTCATTTATAATGAATTCTTGATTTTGGACACGTGGCTCTCATCGCATTTTTCTCTCTAATTTCTGGAAATAATGACGAGACGGATATCTTCTTTCGGGAAATCTCTGAGCATACATTTGACCTGCAAGCACAGAATTTTTTCGATATTCGCCATAAATTAATATCATGTCAGTTTTTTCGTTATTGGTGTAGTTCATGTAAAGAAATATCAATAACGGACACAAATCTTTCGCTAACAATAATTGTTTACAAATGTCACCTTTCTTTTGTTTTATAATATTGTCTCAAATCGTAGTGCAAAGGCAACTATGTTAAAATTCAATAAACATTATTTCGAAAGTGATTTTTTATTTTTAAATAAATTAAATAAAATAGAAAAACAAATAGCATAGATTTGAAATGGATATCAATGAAATGATAACGAAATTAAACGAAAAATTACATTTTACTTCCACGTCCAGTGGAAGTATAGTAACGACAAAAAAATTTTTAAAAATTTTTATTGCCCAAATAGGCTTAAAATGTCATGAAACGACGAGATTTTAAGTTTCAGCGAAAAAAAAATTTCTGTCTGTCTGTCTATCTGTCGGTCTGTCTGTCTGTCGGTCTGTCTGCCTGTCTGTCTGTCTGTAACTTTTTTTTGTGCGCACGTTTACTCTGGAACCGTTTGAGATATTGACTTGAAATTTGGTACACATATGTACTTTAACGAGATCTAGAACTAGATTATATTTTCATCTTGTTCCGTCGAAGGGTTGGGGGGTAAATTGGGGTAAATTTGGGGTAAATGGGTAAATCAAGCAGGTAAGAGTCAATAAAATTGGTATTTAGTATATACAAGAGAAGTTGAGGTCTCAAAAAAATTTTTGGCATTAGCCACCCCCATTACCACCCCCACCTCCTTATTAAAGGGGATGAAAAAAAAATGTGATTTAGTGCATGTACAGGAACCAGAAACCTCAAAATATTTTTTTACTTCATCCACCCCCCACTACCACCACCCCATCACCACTCCCACCCCACTACCGATGTGGGGTATCGTTTTATGGGTTTTTGGGGTACAGGATTTCAAATATTATATTATTAAAGTTCCATAAACAATTATTTTCACATACAAAGTTTTTTCGTTGTGAGTGACTTGGATAGAGAATCTGGATGTGGAAGTAGTGATTCCTTGGGCAGCGGTTTTTCCCTTAGACTTTATGCCGTAGAACAAATTTTGGTATTCCAAAGCACTCTAGACGGATGTCTGAAAAAAAACTGAATATCGACTCAGTCTCATGGTATACTTAGAATGTTGTTTTGAATTCAAATATGTAAAAATATACAGGGTGTTCCATTTAAAAATCGAAGGTTGCGGTCATTTCCGGGTAAACCGGAAATAGTCTCATACCGTTTTATGTACAAAAATCCATTTTTACAGGTAGTTTATGCACCCCAAATTTCAAAGGGATAAATTAAAAAATAAAGGAAATGAAGAGGTGAACCACTAGCCTGTGTCACCCGGTATAGACACACAGACATTTTCTATTCGATATTTAAGTTCAACGTGTTATGAAACGGATTTCGTTCCAAAACAATTGTATCCAGTTATTATGTACAATCGTCGTCAGCTTGAACTCATCGCTGTTGGAGATGTCCTCTTTCTAACCCGCCCCACTATAAATAAATGTACAATCGTCGTCAGCTTGAACTCATCGCTGTTAGAGATGTCCCATCCCACTATAAATAATGTTAGAAAGGGAACATCTCAAAGGGTGGTGAGTTTAAAGTGACGACGAACTACTTATAACCATTAAATCACACATCTTTGAAAATTGTGTACATTCTGTATCGATCACTTGATGTGTGAAAGATATACTATACTTGTAAATTCCAAACATTTCGATTAAAAAAACAAGTTTTTAATTTATTTTTTTCCTAACCATTTTTCTATTGTCGACTTTGTTTAGTAGTTTAATAACATGTAGTTATTAGGCTAGGTAATTATTAATCATTAGCAACCTTTTAAACTTGAATATAACTCGTTAAGTATGTATTTACTTTCAAGATGCTACATGGCCAAGGCAAAGGTCGATGTTTTTATATTGCGTTCTTTTTAAACACGTTTGTGAAAACAAACAAAATGTATTTATTGCCTTGAGGTTTTACTGACCTTTATCAAACGGATTCTAAGGTGTTCTTTATTCATTATTCGCTTACGATTTTTGAAAGAGATCTGGAAAACTGCAAGAGAAGTGTGTTGTGTTGTGGCGCTATACCAAGTAGTTGTTGTTATGCATTTTTTATACAGGGTGTTCCAGAACTGGAAGATTAAATGAGGTGAGGTGATAGGGGAGTTCATTTCCAATCAAAATAACCAGTGCGTTCACTAAAAGATTTATAAAAAAAAATGTATGAGTTGTTTGGTTTTTTAAAATTTTAGTGATTTTTAAGTCCTTTCCAATAAAAGCATTTTCATGAGATCTGTTATCTTCTCTCAAACAAAAAAAATGGTTTTGTGTGTCGGGTGGTGACTAATTTAATTGTGAACTTTTTCCATAAATGGCAGAGTTGTTTCTGGAAGTATACCAGAGAGTGCATAGCGCAAGAGATTTGAATGCAATGAGGTCTAATGTGATTAAAATAATAACGAACGGGGGTTTCGACTAATTAAAAGAAATTTCATCCGGTAATGCCGATTATGTGTTAGAACACCTGGTAGAAATTTTAAAGGTAATTCTGCATTTTAGCGTAACATCGGAATTTTTGCGAAATTTTTTCAGGACACACTAATTTGGGGTCGTAAAACACGAATCTGAAGTCAGTTTTCGGCGCAAATACATAGTTTTTCCAAAAAAAAATTTTCAAATTTTCCACCATAACACTCACTCTCCGTCACTGTAAACATTAAAAACCCTCCATTTCGGCCGATTTCATGTTATGTTCACCGTGTAAAGTGTTTTTCCATAAAAAATAAATTATTATTTACCAAAACTCTAGAAACCAGAAAATGAAAACCACACTCACACGGAACACTATAAATACAATTTTTGGAATTTTTACACAATATTTTAACATATTTTAACAATATTTTAACAATATTTACAGGTTTAATTTTTGATAAAAGAGATCTTAATGTGGCTCCCGTTCGTACAGAAACTGTTTGTATATAAGATCTATTTCCGATTCTTAGTAATTTATCCGATAAACCATGTATACAGAATCGGAAAACGTAGTTTTATATATCCTGCGATAAACGAGAACGAGGAAATTAGGAAAAAAAGACGGATGTACTGCTTCCAGCACGTTCCATACTTCGTGAAATCTTATTTTTATCACCTTGTCGTGTGTCAACGTAGGGCATCGGTACCTATCGCTTCTAACTGCTTATGCATTGTGGTGGGAATAGATACGTCCTCCTTTTGCTCATTTATCTGTTTTCTTTCTTTCGCTCGTTTATCTCAAGGCCCATATATAAAACTGCATTTGCCGATATATGGAATTACTGCTAAAGATCTAAATTCAGGCTGTAAATGTTGAGTGGTTACTGTACTTTCAATGTTTGCCAGCTGGCTATGAACAAAACTCTCGGGGTATTGATTATTCAATACAACCGTTTTTATAAATTATTTCTTGTTATTTTAACTTTTGTCATTCGAAGAAATTACTTTAGTCCGATCATACAAACATTTTACAACACTTTTCTTAATGCTAATATGTTGATTTGAATTAAAATTCAAATATCTATTTGTGTGTGTTTGTTTTCGTTGAACACTGGTTTCATATTTATCATCTAACTTTTTGGAATTTTAATTAAAGCATCTAAGAAAGGTAATTCATTATTATTCTCTACCTCTATTGTAAAATTAATTGAAGGTTCCTTTTCGTTAAGCTGATTTAAAAAATTACTTAAATGTTCTTTGCTATAAGGCCATATGGCAAATATATCATCTACATATCTCCACCAGAATGTAGGTTTATAAATTAAGTTATTAATATTATTCTCCTCAATATTTTCCATAAAAATATTACTTAATCTTGGAGATGATGAAGAACCCATATAGCCATACCAAAGTTTTGTTAATAGAAGTCATTATTTAATTGAAAGTTTGGCGTTTTAATGCAAAGACTGAGTAATTCCATTATAGTTTCTATGCTTGATTTAGTTCTATTCGCCAATATCCATCATGTTGCAATTTGTTTTTAATTACTATTAATGTTTTATCTACTGGAACATTTGTAAAAAGGCTTACTACATCAAAATTCACCATTAGATGATTCATATTAAAATTGTTTTCATATAGTTTTTCCAAAAAATGTATAAGACTCAGAGAAACCTGATAAAGGATTTAAGATTTTTAATAGAAATTTTGAAAGATCACTACATGGACAATTAATTGAACTCACAATCGGTCTTAAAGGAATTTGAGGTTTATGTATTTTTGATGAACTATAAAACTGAGAAGGTTTATTATGATGTGGAGTTAGAACCCTTCGCTCAATATCGGTAAATTCCTTTTTCTGTTTAAATAGAGTCTTTATAGATTTTGTTTTCTAAAGATTTTGTTGGATCTTTATTTAGAATAATTCCCATCATCAATCAAGTTCATAATTTTTATATTATATACAGCTGTATCTAAAATTACAGTGGCATTGCCTTTATCAGCGGGTAAAAATGTAATACTTTCGTCATTTCATAGATATATAATTGAATGTTTTTCATCTGATGTTAAATTATCCCTTGTCTTATATTGTTTTTATGACATTTTTGTTTCAGTTTATATATTTTTAGGTGTGAGACATTTTGTAATAGAAGTATTAAAAACCAGCCCCTTGGCGTAGAGGTTTCTTTCGTCAAAATTTTTAAATATTTAACAGTGGCAAAACACCTAACAAACAAGAAATTATGCATATGCCACAAATAATGAATTATAAACAATATAACAGAGAGATAACAGAATCCATAAGAATGTTTTTACAGAAAAAGTGACCCACTTAAAACCTACTAAAAATTTCAAAAAAACACCTAAACAACTCATGTAATTTTATTCATCATTTTTTTGTGGATGCACTAGGAGATTTCAAGGAAAAATACAAAAATTGAAATAACTTCTGAACCATCAGCAATTGGATAACATTCGTTTGATGGACCACTGGGATATAATGTATAAATGCTTACTGTCGGTGGATATCATAAAATTATGAAAAATTGAAAACGAAGAAAAGGACGGTTTGAGAAGCCACTTGAAAAAAATGACCAAAAAATGAATTTCTCGTGAGTATCTTAAAAGGATAACAGCTGTTAAACAAGTCACGATACCGAAATAAAGCTCAACAAAACATCATCGTTTTTTCATTCTCATCATATTTTAAGTTGAGAGGTAACTCATGTGAAAACTGCGAGACGAAATATCGCCTCTCGGATCGCCTTGGATCGCCTGTATATTATACCTCGGATTGCCCCATATCGCCAGTGGATTACCTCGGATCTCCCCCTATTATAATTCGCCCCCGATCGCCCTGGATCGCCTCGGTAAGGGACAAAAAATCGCCTAGCTCCTCGGTTTGTAAAAAAATTGTGATAAACAATTTGTGGAACTTGCCATATGCTTTTATAATAATGTCTATCTTTCTGAAAATGATACTGTGCATTTAAATTACACAAACATTTTGAACAATTTTTTGGTACGATTTAAATATTTTTGTAAGGCTTATAACTCCGTATGCCTAATACAACACAAAATTTTAAGCAAAAGGTATCAATTTTTTTTCCTATAAAAAAGTACATCTATTATTTTTTTATTTGTCGCGTATTTTGAGACGATTACAACCATTTTTACGTTAATTAGGAGTGTTATTATTTTTAGTTCCAATAAATTGCGGAGAAGAACTGTCGTTGAATTATTTTGCCAATAGCAGTCTTCATGCTTGTAAAAGTCTCCTGGAAATTTTTGTACAAAATTCGATGCTCTACAAAAAAGGTCGACTGCATTTTTGTTGTATCTATCTACCGTTTTCGTTACGTAAGCGGTGACAGGTCAAAAAAGACCATCCTTGAAATTTCAACATTTTTTTTTACTGTTTAAACAAAAGGCCATAAAAGTATACACAAATATTACTTCCATCGAGCGAAGTCGAATGGCACCAAAAACTAAATTTTTCGAGTACCGAGAAATTAATGAAAGTAATTTTGATGAAGTTGTACCTACCCCTCAAGTAGAAAGTAATTTCGTCGTTTTATTTTTTATTTTGAAAGGTAAATTTTGAGATATGGGGCGTGTCGTTTACAACACTCGGTACACTTATAAACGTTTATTGTTAAGTGATAATTTGGAATTTAGACTCTCAGATCCGTTGACCATTTCATTTCAATTAATATTGTCTGCAGACATGATAAAAATTTATTAAAATTCAATGCACGATATCATAACCTTAATCAGGACAAATTTAATATGTACAATTTATTATGTAGATTTATATAGATGGATTGGATTGGCATTAAGTGGCAATAACTTTAATAAAAAGTAGAAATTTATAAGCAAAATTTGTTTCATCAGCACAATATCTCTATCACTGTTACATATAAATAATTATATATACCTAAAATATTTTGATAGCTTGAAATGTATTTTTTAAATTATTTTTCTGATAACAGCATCAAAATCTCCAGATAATGTCATATATTTCATAATAAAAAAGCTGCAGAGGTGAAAAGTCAACAAAAATAAAAGTGCAGTTAATACTTTTATAATTTTATTTAAACGACATCGTATAATTATAATATTTAGACAGTTAGAAACTTGTATTAACAAAGCAGAGAATTTCGTCATATCAATATTTCTAAATTTTTGGCAGAATGGAAGATCTCTAATTTGAGATTTGCAGATGATCTGATGATACCACCTTAGTTCCGCAAGTGAAGATGAGCTCGTACACCTGCTTAACAGACTTCATTCAATTTATGATTTGAATTACTAGTATACAGTAGGCGTTGATGCCACTCCCAGAAAACATACCGTGGGGCCGGTTACGTCTACGCTTTATTTTATCAAGGTTAAGCTTCCTGCCAGCAGCGAAAGCAACATGGAGCATGGTCTGTACCATCTCACAAACACCTACCTTACCACCCTATATCCCTGTGAATATAGGGTGGTAATGTAGGTGTTTGTGAGATATCTTGCCTAACTTAGAGTGTTTATACTCCTCTATTTGAGTTTTTTGGTCCCAGACCTCTTCTAAGTCTTCTGTTTCCTACGTTTCTGACAAAACATGAGTTGGGTCCCTTCTTTAGACATATCCCCAGTATTCATTGCGTTTTTTTCTCATTTCTCATTCTTTTTGTTATTGTTTTCCCCTCTATGTTGACATTTTCTGTCGTTCCTTTGGTACTATTTTTTTGCAAATAGTTGGCCGATGTCCCTTTCAGCTCTTCTCAGACTTCTTTTCTTGGCTTTTGGTGCTGTAAATATGTTTGTCCGTCGATCTGCCTTTGATGAATGTTGTTTGGTAGGTTGGTAGTTTCTCTGTTTCAGTGGCGAGACATCGATCCGTGGAATTAAGGCACGACGGTTGAGTCCGGCACTTGAATGGGTGACCGTATCTCATCTTGCCGTCCTGGTTAAATGGTGGAGTAGCTATTATTTTAACTACTTAATCGTTTGATGATGGTTTTTCCAAAAGTCACTAGGCCGTATTGTATCTGTTCTCTCTTACTTCACGTTCTCTTTTCCTCCAATTTCTTGGTTCAATGTTGCAGATGTATCTTCTAGTGTGTGTATTGTTTTGCTATATACTTTCTTAGATATCTGAAGGTTAAGTTTATTCGTTATTCTGCTCATAGGGTTCCTATTTTTTCTAAGAGTTTCCTGCATTTTATGCTCATGACTTTTCCCGATTCTCTTTTTTCTTTAATGCTTCTTCTAGTCTTTCGTTTATGTTTCGCATCCGTTGTTTTTTTGTCTCTGGCTTTCATTTTTTTTTTGCTGCTGAGCAAATGAAAATGATCCGAACATTCAACATTTAGGAAAGCTTGGAGCTCTCGTTAACAATACTGATAATGGCGAATATAATAATGAGA
Organism: Rutpela maculata; assembly: GCA_936432065.2. Taxonomy (NCBI): domain Eukaryota; kingdom Metazoa; phylum Arthropoda; class Insecta; order Coleoptera; family Cerambycidae; genus Rutpela; species Rutpela maculata. The sequence continues at coordinate 161,586,323 of OW386288.2, forward strand.
TTCGATGAAGAACACAGATAGCAAGATATAAACTTGCAACTTGATATATTTCACGTTAAAAAATTAAAAATTTTCGTTTATTTGAAATTTTTTGCGCGCGGCCTATAGAAAAAGTTGAATTGCTCGAAAACCATACAAGCTAGGGAGAAAAATCAAAATGGGTTTTAAAGGGGATATAAAATACTCTCTTATGTTGCCATTTTGATATTTATTAGAATATAAAAATAACAATATAATATAGTTATCTCTTAATTTTTTGCGTCTCTAACTATTCACAGGCCCATAAAAAATAACTTTAATATAAGTTATAAATGCATTATCTTTTAGTTCAAGGTAGTACTTCAATGCAGAAAAAGTTAGGAATAAAAATATTCACATTTACAAATTGAATGTTGAAGTTAGCCAGATTTTGGCCAATTTTTTATTGCTTACTAAAAATAAAAAAACCCAAACATCTTGAAAATTTATCTCAAAAAAATTTTTTTTGCGTTTATATATCATATAACTATGGTTTCTAATCATTTAATAGTTAAAAAATTGCATAACAAAATTGAATATTCAGCATTTTTTTGGAATTTTTTTAAAATTAATCTAGCGTCCTTGTATTTTAATATTTTTGAATGTACCCGGTCTAGAATAGAGGTAAGACTTCATATTAATTGATCATACCATTTAAAATTATACTATATTTCTCAGGAAAAAAATGCTATTGAAAGTGAAAGAATTTTAACGCACAGTGACGCTCCGTTTAGAATGGATGGAAAAAGCGCGCGCATCCCTGTGCATTGTACTACAACCTATAACAAACAACTCAAATACAACAGTTGCAAAAAAATATTCTTCTGCTATGTGCATCGTTTTACAGCCACGTGTTTTTTCGAAATATATTCTAATAAATTTTATTAAATTAAATTAACTATTAAACAAATAAAATTAGTGAAATTTTAAGTGAAAAATAACTGGATTTACAATAATTTTGTTTAATCATATTTTAATTTAAATACGTATTTCTGTCTGTCTGTCTGTCGATCGGTCTATAACTTCTTTTTGCACACGTTTTCTCAGCAACGATTTGAGATATTGATTTGAAATGTGGTACACATATGTACATGACGAGATATGGAACTAGATTATATTTTGCACTAATTCCAGTGAAGGGTTGGGGGTTAAATGGGGATAAATATGAGAAAATAAGTAAAGCAAGCTGGTAAGAGTATAGTAACTTGGGATTTGGTGTATATACTAGAAGACAAGACCTTAATTTTTTTTTATAATACCTACTAGCTCGACTCCATTATTAAAGGGGATGGTAAAATAGAATTGAGATATTCGCTTGAAATTTGGTACAAGTATGTATCGTAATGACATCTAAAAAAAAAAATAATGAGTTATTAAATGAATGTATTTCATATCTGATTCTATTTTTTATAATATGTTAACAATTGGCAAATACATATTCAAAAAAATCGGTAAAAAATCAATTTTTACTAACACGAACTTAAAAAAACCCTAGAAATCTAGTTACTTCTATAATTTTCTATGGTGGAAAATTGAAGGTTATAAAAATATCTTTCATTTGCTTACTTATTTTCTTAGATATGTCGACAATTGGCGAAAATGTTAATGATTATATAACGCATTTTCTAAAAATTCAATTTTTCTTATATTTTCAATATCGATTTTCTCGAAAACTATGGCATATACAAAAAAATTACAGAAGGATTTTTTAAAGGAAATTAGCATTTTTTTTATATCTTCAACGGTTAACGAGTTATCAGTAAAATAAGGCTTTTTTCACGGAATGGGTGGTTTTTTGGGGGCGTTGCGCGGCACTCCCAGAACGGATTTTTGTGGTTCTGTGACAGTTACTGAAGGAAAATCTCAGATAACATTTTTTGCGAGCTTCTGGTGTATTTTTTACTTTACCGACTGGCCTATAGAGACATTATGAATAAGAGGAAGAATAAATTATTGTTGTTTGTTTTCCCGCAGGATAAAGCCTTCTCATAGGAATCATTATATACTCGATTTGATATTAAAATGAGTTGATCCATTATACTGCACATTGGTCAAATTCTCAGTCTTCGCTGATTTATTTACCACTTTATAAATTAATAAGTACAGGTTTTAGGTAGTTTATTTTTTTTTAGTAATTTTTCATACTTCAAAATTAATTATGAAATCGTCATTGAACTGAGAGTGGTGTCATGTAAGAGTCATTCTTATTTTCTATTAATGTACCTACAAATACATAAGCATTTATGTCTCTTAATTCTATTTTTCAATAGTTGCGTTGTTTGGCCTATGTTATATTTATTCTTAGCTAAACATGTGGCTGTATGATTTATACAAATCCCTTTTAATCGACCTTCAACAGTAGCTGTAGATATAAATTATAACTTAGTATATACATAATTGTACAAAGGCGGACTTTTGGCTCACGAAATCGGATACATTCTTTTATTTTGCACTGTATAATCATTATGCTGATGTAGAAGCATAATTAATTATAAATATACCTAATTAAAAGTGGATAAATAAAATTACTACTCCATACTGAAAACGTTCGCATGATCTTAAATGACTCTAGGAAAATTACAAAAATTATTATTTGGCTGATTATTTCTTCCAATTTATCGTCGTCACAAGTAAAATATATACTAATTAGAGATGTCCATTTTTTTAATTACCGGTTGTGATGGTAACGACGTTGTAATCAAACAAACTATTGCTAAAAATAGACGACAAATTGTACCAATTAATAAAATAAGAACCACTTAAAAGTAAGTTATGATTTTTATATCTCACTTTTATTATTTAAACATTAGAGGCCTTTGAAAAAGTCAAGTACTCTAACAGCTGTGTCTATTAGAAGTATTCAATTTTCCAATATGTGGTTATTGGTGTTAATAAAATTTCGAATTGGTTAATTTGCCTACATTCAATTTATTCTTATATCTGGCAGTGTACCAAATAAAAGTACAAACTCACTTACAGAAAATTATCGAGTCTTTCCTAATTTTACAGTCTCGTTAAGAAGAACGTACCTGAGCAAAGGTAGTCAATAGACAGTTTGACAAAAATAGGAAATATAAAGAAAAAAATCAATAAATTGTTGCAACGACATTCATTTCTACTTAATCTTTCAGAAATTGACGGGTCTGCCTCGGGAACATGGACATCTATTTTAGAATGGCGAGGAAGGAGACATATTTTGCAAATATCTCGAAAGTAACCGTTTTAACCGAGATTTTTAAAGTTTACAAACGTTTCGTTCATCTTTGACGTGGTACGTGCCTCTTCCTTTTTGGAGAAAAATTAACCAAAATACAGTGATTTGAAGTTATGACCTCCTTTCACCCTTTTGAAGAAATCACAAGAAATCACGCTCAGTTTTACGTCAAAAATACTCTAAATAAAGTTTACCTTTACTTTTTAATCTATCACATCCATTTACGATTGAAATTAGCCAAGTTTTGGCCAAAAATTTCCAAAAAGTGTATGAAAATTTAGCGTTGTTAAGTAACTCTTTTTTTTCTACGACTACACAAGCACACAAAAAAGTGGTCTCTCTGGGATTCCATTGGGTAAAGACTCACGACCTAACTTGCTGGCATGGCAATTTTCAAAGTGTACCGAGAAGGTTGGTTGGTTGGACCGTCTGTACCTCTTAACCCTTACGTATTTCGACGAGTTGAACACGAATCAGGTGACCGTTTAGCCCAATCACCCACCATTCTTTATATTAGGTTTTTTATGAGGTTCTTTAGGTTATTTTCGCGACTTACTAAAAATTTATGGGTGATGGAACTAAACGGACACCTGATTTGTGTTCAGCAAGTCGAAATACATGAGATCAACACAACGAAAACAAAAACACTAATACAAAAAAGGGACAACAGAGTAGCACAAATGATCGTAGAAGATAATATCGAGTCAGTGGACCAATTTGTGTATCTGGGAGTGGAACTGAACACAATCGGTACAGAAGATGGAGAAATCCGCAGAAGAATAAGTATAGCCAATAAAGCCTACTTCGCAATGTCCCATATACTCAAATCAAAAAATGTCCACCGTAACAATAAATTGAGAGTGTACAAGACAATAATAAGACCTATCGCAAGTTATGGTAGCGAAGCATGGACCATGATGGAAAAAATAAAAAGCAGGTTCAATATCTTCGAAAGGAAGGTACTGAGAAAGATACTGGGACCAGTTAAGGAAGATAATATCTGGAGGTATAAGATATAACTACGAAATATATAATCTCTTTAAGGAACCCCCACTCTCAGAATTCATCAGACTACAACGGTTACAGTGGGCAGGGCATGTGGTCAGAATGGAGGATAAGAGGTTGCCAAAAAGAACTTTAAACAGCCGAATGCACGGAAAGAGGCCAGAGGGGAGACCCCGGAAACGATGGGAAGACGAAGTTTAAGAGGATGCACGCGACCTTCTAGAGATCCGAGTCTGGAAGAGAGCAGCAGGATATAGACAGGCATGGAGGCAGAAGTTAGAGGAGGCCAGGGCCCGATTTGGGCTGTAGCGCCATATGAAGAAGAATACATACCCAGAAACATACAACCTTTCATGAGGTACACAAAAAAAGAGGTGACTCCAAGTTGCAACCCAATGCTATTACGTTAGTTTTAGCAATATTAAATGTGACAAGATGTAAATCGCACTATTCTTTTACTACACTTACAGGGTGATCTACAATTAATCAGTAGGTTGTCCCCACTGAAAGTCATAAAAATGAAAAATTAAAAAAAAAATGACCAAAAAAATTACCCTATTTTTTTGTAGAAATGCGCCGCCAATGACTTTCACCGATCTGACGTAACGCGGTACAACCATATCACTTATAACACAAAAACACCAGCTTCGGCGGTGTTTTGTACCTTTTTTTTTTTTTTTTTTTTTTTTTCGTGAGAGGGGAAATCCTCATGGACACCCGTCGCTTAGAGTCTATCGCGAACGGGTAGTGCTGGACTCTAATCAGCTAAAACCCCTCCATCTCTTCAGTGTTTCCTGTTGGCCTGGGACTGCTTTCGCTTTTCATCGGACCCACAGGTCATTTAAGATTGTCGGTGTTAATTGACGTTTCTCCATGGGTTCAAACCCATCTCTCTTTCCTCCTCTTCCTTCTTTTTCATAATGCGGGTTATTGCCTCCTCCGCCTTTCTCCAGTTCTCTTCCGTTTCTAACATCCTCCCTACCATATCTTCTGGAGACAATAACGATGCCCCACCGTCTCGTCTCTCTTCTCTCCATCTGTTGCATGCGAACACGGTGTGCTCCACGTCATCGACCTCTCCACAGTATGCGCACTCTCTGCTGTCAGTCTTGCCAATATCGTATAAGTACCCCATGAAGCACCCATGTCCGCTCAGGGCTTGGGTGAGGTAATCGCCTACCTCACCATGCCTCCGTTCCATCCACGCTCTGGTGTTCGGGATGAGGCGTCTCGTCCACCTTCCCTTGTCTACAGTGTCCCACCGCCTCTGCCATCTTTCAAACAGCCTGTCCCTGGCCTCTGCCTTCCCGGCTCCTTCAAAGATTTCCAGCCGTTCTTTGGCCATCAGATCCAAAGGGGGGATCCCCGCCACTACCAGCCCCGCCTCGTACGAAATCGTTTTGTATACACTGCATACCTTTAGTGCGGCACATCGCTGGATCCTAGCCATCCTCCCTCTCGTCCTATCCACCTTCATCGCACTTTCCCAGACCGGAGCTGCATACAAGAGGATAGAGTGCACGACACTGCACAGCAGTCTCCTCTTGCTCGCTCTTGGTCCGTGCGTATTGGCCATTAGCCTCCCAATGGCTGTGGCTGCTTTTCCCGCCTTCTCGGCCGTCTTTGTGGCATGGACACCGAAGTTCAGCTTGGAGTCCAGCCAAACCCCTAGGTATTTCAGGTGGTTTCCTGAGGATATCTCCACCTGGCCCACCCTAACTTTCATGGGTGGAAGATTTCTTTTCCTCGTGATAACCAGGAGCTCCGTTTTCCCGGCAGCTAGCTCGAGCTGCATTCTTCCTAGCCACCTCTCAATATTCCTGATGGCCTCGTTGGCTGCTTCCATTATTTGGACAGTCCACCTTCCAGTCACCGTTATAGCCAAGTCGTCGGCATACCCGATGACCTTTACACCCTCCTCCCAAGGTAATAGAAATATATCGTCAAACATCACATTCCACAAGGTCGGACCGAGCACCGACCCTTGTGGAACCCCACACGTGATGCTTTTCCAGGTTATCTCTCCCTCTGATTCGAATCCGATCATCCTGTCTTGGAAGTAGCTCATCATCACCCTGACGAGGTACGGAGCTACCCCTAAGCTCTGCATCTTCCCGACAATCATCTCCCATCCCGCTGTGTTAAACGCGTTTTTGACATCAAGGGTCACAACAGCACATATCTGTTTCGTGGCTAGGGCTTCCTCTGCCGTTTCCTTTAACAGCCTAATGGCTCCTACCGTTGATCGTCCTTTCCGAAAACCGAACTGGCTTTCAGATAAGCCACCCTTCTCGGCTATCTCCTTCTCTAATCTCCCCAGTATCAGATACTCGAGGAGCTTGCCCATCGCGTCAAGTAAACATAGCGGTCGGTGGGATGACGGGTCCTCCGGCGGCTTGTTCCCTTTCCGGATCAGGACGACTCTGGCCTTCCTCCATCTGCTCGGGAAATCCCCACTCTCTAGGGCACGATTCATTACTCTTAAGATGTCTCCCGGGTATTCTTCTGCAACTAGCTTGACTATTTCAGGCGGAATCTCGTCTAAACCTGAAGCTTTTAAGTCTGGCACATGCTGCCTCCAGCTCCTCCTCCGTGAGTGGGGGGACCACATCCACTTCTACCGCTCTCCATCTGACTATATCCCTTTCTGGAAATAGAGCAGCCACGACTTCCGCCACTTTCTCTGCCGGCAAGGCAGGGGGGGGATTTCTGATCTGTCGAGTCGCTATCTTGTAGCCATCTCCCCAGACATCTCCATCCACAGTGTCGCATAATTCCCTCCACCTCTCTCTTTTGTACCTACCGATGTCCTGATTGTTCGACCTAAGCAAAAACGCGGCACTTTGACCGCACCCGTCAGCTTCACTTTTTATGACAATTAAGGAAATGTAAACGTATCCAATATGTTCTTTCACAAGTAAGTTCGTCGCCCTATTACTGACCACAGACACTGATAGTAGCGTATCTTCGTAAGTTTTAATCCTTTCTAATATACTAAATTACCTCGGAGCACTCTAAAATTTTGCAGGGGCTTTCCCAAATTGAAGACTGGTACATTTTATTTTCCGCATATCATGGTAAATGACGTTGTATATGGGACACAGATTTCCTCGTGTAATATTCTCAAATTTTTACTATGCCACAAAATGGTGGTGTCATCGGCAAAAAGCGTGAAACTTCCCGATATACTGGTAGTTGACAAGTCATTTATATATAGCAAAATAGAACTGGGTCAAGAACAGACCTTTGTGGAATTCTGCAACTTATCTTAACCTCATTAGAGTATTTTTTCTGACGTTTTCGTTATTTGCGTGCGGTCCTTAAAGTAGGATTGAATCCAGACAAATGAAGTACCTCTGAATTCAAAATACTGAAGTTTTTGCAGCAATATTTAACGATTTAGGCAATCGAACGCCTTCGTTAATCACGAAACAGAGCCGCAGCAACCTCAGTGTCATTTTTTATGATAAACCTCTTCTAAAACATAAAAAATAACGTCGCTGGTATTTTTATTGGTTTGAAACCTAAACTGGTTACTATAAGTATTTTATGTGTAGATAAAAAAAAGAATATCCTTTGTTTAACTAATTATTCAATTATGCCAGAAAGTGTACATATTATAAAGAAATTGGTCGACAATTTGAAGGTTCCTGAGTACTTGGTAAATTGGAATAACAACGAAGTTTTAAGCAGGAAGGGAATATACCGGTTTCAAAGGACTGATTTATGAGATGAACTTAAATATGTAATGTGCTATTTGGCATCTTTTCAAAAACTTTGATACATAGATCGTCTACACCAGAGAATTTTTTATTTTGTATTTCTAACACCTATTTAATTATAGTCCGGTGTTATTAGAAAAATGTTTCGGAAAGTTTTGGGACTAGTAAAAAATTAGTCTGCCCCTACAGAATTTCCTCAGGAATCCGAAAAAAGTAGTGTTGACCACTCAAAACGGCGGATTTAATTGTTATTTAACTTTGTGTAAACAAAATAAATTTTGCAACTTAGTTCTTTGCTTATACCTTCGCTTCTAAAGGCCGTAGAAAAATGTTCGACCTGCACTTTGTGTAAGTGATACACACCGTGAGAAATATTCAGTTGAATTTTCAAGTAAAAATATTTTCAAATTTCGCCGTAATCACAAAAAAGTGAATTCTTCATATCTCGGCTCTAAAGCATCAGAGCACAATTTTTTTTTTAATTCGTGATTTTTTATGGCAATTGAAATGCTGTTGGTTGCAATAAATTTTATGCAAAATCCACTGAGATATTTACATTTGTTTAAGTTGGAAAATTGATTTTTTGCGTAAAAAAGTCGTCGCAAATTAAATTTTTTTTGCAATATTCTTTTTGATTATGTAAATGTACGTCAACATCGTACGTCATACAATGTATTCACCGAAACAGAACTGTAAAATATCAATTTGATCTTTTAATATAACAGTTTGAATTTTTTTTTTATAAATTGAAAAAAAAATCCGCAGCTACTGGAAGCAGTTGGAACCACCCCACACGGTGGATCCAAATCAGCTGTGCTTGGATATTACTTCGGAAATCAGAGCACTGAACAAACAAACAGATAAATTACACGTGACTTTGGAGCCATTTATTTCATGAACAAATATCGAACGAACTGAAGTGGACTACAAGCAATCTGTTAAAACATAACCTCTCATGTTTGTTTATGTTGCATGTTAATCAATTTCTGGATATTATAAGGGTATTAACAGATAACGTTTCGAAGATTTTGTAGAACATTGAATAGCGAATAAAAATAATAATACAGAATTTAGCCCAAATTACACTCTAACCTCAACAAGTCAATAACATTATAGACAGTTCAAGCAGACTACGCATGCGTCAAATTAAAATCTTCCTGCTCGATCAAAAAGGTCCGAGCAAGTCGAGCTTCGTCCGAGTCCTTTATTTTGTAATATTCGAACGTTTCAGATTTAGCTCGATTTGCATTAAATGAACGATTGTGACGCTCCCATCAATCAGACGTAATATCCGAACAAGGCTATAAACAATTATTACCTTTAAAAAAACAAACTAAAATAAGTTTTGACATTGTCAAAAATATTTGGGTTGGTAACCCTTACGAATGTTGATTTTATTAGGTTATGAAATACATTTAGGGACATATCTGCATATGTTTAAGTTTTTCAAGTTTATTCTCATTTTTAATATATATAATATATATATATATATATATATATATATATATATATATATATATATATATATATATATATATATATATATATATATATATATATATATATATATATATAGAGATATGCATGGTCATATACAGGCCCGTTTCATACACTGAGCGGTTGTAGTGCAGCCCGATTTGACGTTGTGCAGCCCGGGGTCGGGCTCATCAACGTACCCCCGTGTATATCATCACTAAATGGCCACAAATCACGTTAGCTTCCTTCCTACAAAATTTTGGGGTGGGCTTCAAAAAGTCATATTTTCATGTTCCGAGATACACTTTTAGTTCAGCACTACTGAGTCAGGCGGCGCTGTTCCTGTATATCCAAGACTCTTATACAGTTGATATCTATCGCACGTTATATAGCCCGATATTTGGCATCGTTGCAATGGCTCGATAACGTTCGATTCTTATTTCCTCTTAAATACTTTCTTCATGAAGTCACAATCGATGAATGAAAGCTCTTTATTTGAATCAATTTTTTAACCTCACAAGTATTGTATCATATTCGAACAATTTTTCTAAATTCAAAAATTCATATGCCTACTAAGAATTATAAAATACATGGTACAGTGTTATGAAAGAAGAATAGTTGTTAGCATCTTAAACATCTTAAAATGTCTTTTGAAGTGTAATACAGAAATTCAAATAAATGTTCCTAAATTAGGATTGTGTTTTTTTGCATTCAGTATTCAATAATACTATACTTAATTATTATAATTTTAGCACTAAAATTTTCATGGAGAAATATCGGTCATTAAACAATAATTATTATTATGCAGAATGATGTTTTACATATTATAAGGATAGATAGGCATTGTCCGTAATCACTATAAGCTGGTACTACTTCCACATCCACATAGTGGAGTGAACGTATAATAAACGTAAAAAAATGTTTTTTTAAACAGGCTTAGAATGCCAATATGCGAATATTTTAAGTTTGAGCAAGAAAAAATCTGTGTGAATTTTTTTTTTGTGCGCACGATTACTCTGGAACCGTTTATGATGTTAACTCAAAAGGGACACCTGTGTATTATAGAGAGATCTGGAAATAGATTATGTTTTGATCTTATTCCGTTGAAGTTTGGTTGGGATGGGGGGATAAATAGGCAAAGCAAGCAAGTGAGAGTTTATAAAATTGGGATTTAGTGTATGTACGAGAAGCCAAGTACCTACTCAAAATTTTTTTGACATCAGCCACTTCCACTATCACCCCCATTACCATCCCTACCCCATTATTAAAGGACGAAAAAAAATAAAATTGTGATTTTGTGTGTGTATAAGTACCAAAGGCCTAAATTTTTTGCATCAGCTATACCTCCCACTACCATCCCCCTGTCGATATGGCATATTGTTTTATGGGCTTTTGTGGTAAACGATTGCAAATATTATATTATTAAAGTTCTATGATCAGTTATTTCCACATAATGGACTGCAAATACAGTATCAACCTTTTTTTCTTTGTAGGAGACTTGGATGTTGAAATAGTGATTCTTTAGGCAGCGGTTTTTTAAGTCAGGTTCCCTTTACTGTATGGTGCACCTAACTGCATGACGTGATCTGTCTTGGTTCCCTGTTAAGCCTACATGGTCTCTAAAAAAACACAATTTTGATGGGCTAACTTGAATCGTTTTATTCTATTCTATTCCACGTAGTGGAGTTGAAGTATAGTAATCGTAAAAAAAATATTTTTGCTCAACTTATTGAAGGTGATTATGGAAGGGAATAAAAAGATAAAATTGTGATTTAGTGTGTATAAAGGAACAAAAGGCCTGAATACTTTTTTGGCACTCGCCACCACCTCTACCACATTATTAACGGGAATAAAAAAATAAAATTGTGATTTATGTGTACAAGAGCCTCTAAATTTTTTGCCAACAGCTTCCCCCTCTACTACCTCCACTATCATTTCAAATATTATATTATCAAAGTTCTATGAACAATTATTTTTACACAGTGGATTGCAAATATAGTATCGACATTTTTTTGCTGTAAAAGGTTTGGGCAGGAAAATCTAGATGTGGAAGTAGTGATTTTTTAGGCAGCGGTTTTTTTTATTAATAAACACATATATTTTTATGATGGTTATTTGAATTTATATTTGTAGTCGGTCTCCCTGCATGGTGCATCTGACGTCATGCACCTACCTTGATTGCATTGGATTCGGAATGACGTCTAGAAAAATGTGCAAAAGTTTCAAACCCGCACATAAACAATTGCAAAAGTTATAAACTAATGAAAATTGAAAAAATAACGAGTTCCGTTTTTTGCAAATAACTCGAAACTATTATAAATTTTAAAGAAAGAAAGATTCTTAAAGAGGAAGAAATTTCCAATAAAAAAAGTCCCGACTCCCGAAACTCTACATCTATTATTAACGAGATTATTAATAACATTAATTTAATGTTGAAAATAAAGCTCCACGCAGCGAACACTAAGGCGTTACGATGCTCTGAAACCGTCCGGAACAAGCAAAAATATTTTTTGTTATTAGATATTAATTTTAAAATTCATAAAAGTTATGTTATTATTTAAAAACTTAAAGGAAAAAAATTTTTTTTATTAATTTTAATTACTCTTACTTTTTTAATATTCAAAAATACTATAAGATTACATAAACTTAAAATTTTTATTGCTATTTGTTTAAACAAATTTTACAAACAAATAGATAAATTACGTATTTTTGAAAAATATTTTTCTGCCATTTTATTTGTTATAGAATATTAGATTTAAAAAAATTCTTAAAAATTGTTTTTAATTGTTTATAATCACTTTTGTCTTTTTTCATTATTTAAACATGTTATTAAGAAAAAATTTTATTCCTAAATTTATTATTTGCAATTATTCAAAAGATGGAAAAAATAATTTTTTTTTGTTGTGAATTTATTTGTTTATTTAATAAACAATTTGTTATTAACAATCGCCGAATGTGTTTATATTTTTTTAGATAGAAAAAAATAACAAAAACAACCGTATACATAAACATGAAAATTCTTTTGTGAATAATAATTTAAAAATCGAGAAAATACTCGTATCAAGTATACCGTGGAAATTGACAAAAACTAGATTCAAAACATTAATTTTGTCTGCATAACCAAAGCGTTCTGTCCGAAATGTCCATTTTATTTAACACATGTTAGAATCAAAACATAGCCTACTGCTATTCTTGTTTTATTACATGTAGGCAAATAATATACCTACATATTTAGATAAAAAAGGTATATTTTAATCACAGTTAGAAAACACTAACGAAAATGTTAGTGGGAAAACAGCAGAGCGTTTGCCCTAAACAAGTTTATGACAGCATCAAAAAAGGTGATTAAGGAATTCTTTCTGCCGCGATTTTATTATTTTAGTTTGTTTTTGATTTTGGTGTGGTAACAAGTGCAATAAGAAGTCCTGAACTAAATCTAAGCATTGAATAAAAATAGTCAAAAAACTTTCTGATAATTTGTTAACTAGCAAGAAAATAAAAACCATTAAAAATTACTGTCTGTATAATTTAAGAAATATAGTGTAATAATGCATAAATCTGTAACGAAAGTGAGTGAAACTATATCTTTTATTGCTTTATTTTTCGAGTTGTTTATAAAATATTTATGTTAAAAATATCACGTGTCTATTCAAAAAATAAAGAACAAAATTTGTACCATTTACAAATAATTGTTTTCGTGAAGTATACGTCATTACCTCTAGGACTGCAGTTTTCGCCATGTATTTTTACGGAATTGAAAATTATTTTTTCTGTACTAAAGCATTTCTTATAAACAATGACTTTCATTTTATTTTAAATTTCCAACTTCTCAGTTAATTTGTTGTAATGTATTCTAATGTTTTGATTATTTAATTTTAACAAATTCTAAAATAATTCTTTATACTTCATTTATACATTTTATTTTCGTCATAGTAATTTAGGACTAATAATTTTTTAGTTCGATTTATGGCTAAATACTGTAATATAACTCTATCTTGTTTTAAACAGGCGTTGTGTAGCTTTTGTATACCATTGGCAACAGTTCTTTGAGACGCTTTAATTGTTTTATTGCTCTGTGCAAGAAAGCAACTGTCACCAAATTTAAGTTGAATGTAGGTAGAAGAATGTAAGAAAAAAAGGTGCACAAAAGAGTTTACACACAAAAGGAAGAGGTCACCCTAAACTAGCTTCCCCATATACATTAAGAAAACATATTATGACTGTACGCAGTATTACATTAGAATGAGAAAACTATTAAACAAAATTTTTAAACAATTATATACAATTATATAAAATAAAATATAAATATTATATTACCTTTAATAACGATAATTTAACTATCAGATGTACCGTTTTTTATTATAACCATTATACGAGAGAATTTTATGCTCTACCGAAAAGTTACGTATATTGTTTTGCCTTATCTTGCTTAATTTTCAAAGGAAAAAGCATATTTTGTTGCAATTATTGTTAGTAACTTTTGAACCCGAAAAGAAAGAAAAGAAAAGAATATCACACAAATTCCTTTTTAAGAGCATGACCTGCGAAGACTAATTAATGTCGGGCACAAGTATTTTATATGCTTGCACTAATAGTACAGTAACTAGAGGTTTTAACTTCGGAATAATGTCATATTGAACGGATTTAGTTCATTTTTGGAGGTATAATAGTAAATGCTTGACAGAAAAGTTTCTATATTGTGCGGGGGCTTGCTAATTTATAGAGGGTGAATGCCACCCCCTCTCAGGGGGTGGCACTTAAAAAATATATATATATACAGTGTGTCTCACTTTTCACCACTACACCCCAATATCTCGGGCATTTGTTGATCGATTTAGATGAAATTTGGTGTACTTCTTTTGCTTCAGATTGTGATTAAAAAGTTATTTAAAATTTTTTTTTCGAAATTAATTACGCCTACTATAATAAAACCCTTGTATACCAAATTTCGTTAAAAAATATTCATTCCTTTAAAAAAAAACCGCTGCCCAAGGAATCACTACTTCCACATCCAGATTTTTTATCCAAGTCACTCACAACGAAAAAATTTTGTATGTGAAAATAATTGTTTATGGAACTTTAATAATATATTTGAAATTCTCTACCCCAAAAACCCAAAAAACAATACCCCACATCGGTAGCGGGGTGGAGGGTGGTAATGGGGGTGGCTAATGCCAAAATTTTTTTTTGGACCTTAGCTTCTCTTGTATATACTAAATACCAATTTTATGGACTCTTATTTTCCCCAAATTTACCCCAATTTACCCCCCAACCCTTCGACGGAACAAGATGAAAATATAATCTAGTTCTAGATTTCGTTAAAGTACATATGTGTACCAAATTTCAAGTCAATATCTCAAACGGTTCCAGAGTAAACGTGCGCACAAAAAAAGTTACAGACAGACCGACAGACAGAATTTTTTTTTTTCGCTCAAACTTAAAATCTCGACGTTTCGTGACATTCTAAGCCTATTTCAACAATAAAAATTTTTTTAAATTTTTTTGTCGTTACTGTACTTCCACTGGATGTGGAAGTAAAAATCATATCTAAGGTTTCAATAATAATCACCCTACTATTCGAGTTATTTATTGTCGGATATTTACATAACTTGGCAGTCGTGTAATAAAGACGCTAATTAAGCATTATAAAAAATGTGTCCTATTTTTTATCCAAAACACTATTATGAAATGAATATTTGAAAAATTGTAGCTATTTTACTTCCACATCCAGTGGAAGTATAGTAGGTAACGACAAAAAAATTTTTAAAAATTTTTATTGTTCAAATAGGCTTAGAATGTCATGAAACGTCGAGATTTCAAGTTTGAGCGAAAAAAAAATTTCTGTCTGTCTGTCGGTCTCTCGGTCTGTAAATTTTTTTGTGTGCACGTTTACTCTGGAACCGTTTGAGATATTGACTTGAAATTTGGTACACATATGTACTTTAACGAGATCTAGAACTAGATTATATTTTCATCTTGTTCCGTCGAAGGGTTGGGGGGTAAATTGGGGTAAATTTGGAGTAAATAGGTAAATCAAGTAGGTAAGAGTTCATGAAATTGATATTTAGTATAGACAAGAGAAGCTAAGGTCTCAAAAAAAATTTTGGCATTAGCCACCCCCACCCCATTATTAAAGGGAATGAAAAAAAATGTGATTTAGTGTATGTACAAGAACCAGAAACCTCAAAATATTTTTTTACTTTATCCACCTCCCCACTCCCACCCCTTGTCACCACCCTCACCCCACTACCGATGTGGGGTATCGCCTTATGGGTTTTTGGGGTAGAGGATTTCAAATATTATATTATTAAAGTTCCATAAACAATTATTTCCAGATACAAAATTTTTTCGTTGTGTGACTTGGATAGAAAATCCGGATGTGGAAGTAGTGATTCCTTGGGCAACGGTTTTTAAAATACTTAGAATTCAGCATACCAATATCTTTGTTAACATGGAGTACTTTGGAATAGATTTGACAATTGCATCGAATGTCAAATTAAACTTAAACATGGCTGCACAACAATTAACTATTGCTGATAAAATTGAAATAATAAGAATTATCAAATCCATTCCAAAGCACTCCATGTTTACAAAGATATTGATATGCCGAGTTCTAAGTATTTTAAAAAATAGCCACCATTTTTCAAATATTCATTTCATAATAGTGTTTTGGATAAAAAATGTGTCCTAATGCTTAATTAGCGTCATTATTACACCACTACTAGGGATTGCAATTTACCGGAAGTTTTAATAACCGGTAAATCGGTAAATAAAAATGTAAATAACCGGTTAACCGGTATTTACCGGTAATTTTTAGAATTAATGATTAAGGGGCGAAAATGGCAATTGTCTTTTTCCATGTACAAAATTATCTAAAATTAGCAAAAAACATTTTTATATACGTATATTTAATATAATGAACAAACAAAAGGTTTTTTTTATCAAAAGGAAAAAATAAAAATGAAATAAATTTAAATAAATAATTATTCTGTAAATAACAAAAATATCAACTTAAATAACAAAAATTATAAACATAAACCCAAATAGGGCATTTACTGAATACCTAATCTAAAAATACAATATTTTTTAAAAGGGTTAGTTTTTCAAAGCTATATCTGTTAGTCGTCTGATATTTGTGCATAGAATACCACTAGCTGAAGATGCCCTTCCTCAACCGATATTGGTGGGTCGATGGGTAATAGCATACTTCTAAATGTATTCCACGTATATTTGCGGCAGTGAAATATTCAATTTCCTGTCGCAAGATATTGTCAATGTCTCTCTTGTATTTCTTACAGCTTGGTGTTTGGATTTTACTTTTTATAATATTATTTATTT
Source organism: Rutpela maculata (assembly GCA_936432065.2). Lineage (NCBI taxonomy): Eukaryota > Metazoa > Arthropoda > Insecta > Coleoptera > Cerambycidae > Rutpela > Rutpela maculata. Next base: position 161,603,096 of record OW386288.2, read on the forward strand.
GTTGTTAAAAGTGCTTAGTGTTGGGACAGTCACTCTATATTTAGTGAATACTAGTCACTAACATAAATAGAAACGTTAAATACATGACATATCGTAAGTTCAGAATTTATCGAAATAACCGGTAAAAAATTAAAATAACCGGTAATTATCATCATGTGTTTTTTGCCCTAATAACCGGTTAACCGGTTAACCGGTATTGCAATCCCTAACCACTACCAAGTTATGTAAATATCCGACAATAAATAACTCGAATAGTAGGGTGATTATTATTGAAATCTTAGATATGATTTTTTTGATATAAATTCCTAATTTTTGCCAAATTTTTTTGATCATAGTAGGCGTATTTAATTTCGAAAAAAAAAAAATTTAAATAACTTTTAATTACAATCTGAAGCAAAAGAAGTATACCAAATTTGATCTAAATCGACCAACAAATGGCCGAGATATTGGGGTGTAGTGATGAAAAGTGAGACACACTGTATATATTTATTGGAGATGAAATAGAATCAAACTTTAAAAAGAAAAGGTTCTATGCAAATTTTCACATAAATTGATAGTTTTTAAGTTATAACGACTTCAAAATTGCGATTTTAGCTTAAAAAAAGATATTTCCAAACGGCTTTCGTCAAGTATCTCGAAAAGTATTACTTTATTGAAAAAATGCTACAGACCATTTGCAGAAAGTACAAACTGGGAAATAATTATATTTTTTGTTTATCGATGTAGGATTAATAATTTCGGAGATATTTAAGTTTATATTTGGTATCCAAGTGTTTCGAAATTACCTTTAAAGTTTAAAATGCATTTTTTTCTAAAGCAAGTGCTTTAAATGAGCAAAAAAATTTGAACATCTAGGTAATGCTACATCCTAACGAAAAACTGTATTTGAGATAATTTCTTTAAATTACTGGCTAATTAGAGTAACAAAACGGTGACCTTTTTATATAAAAGAATATAAATACGCTCATTTTTACATCATAACTTCTTTACTTCTTATGCTACAGGAACGAGTAAAAAATAATTTGAAAGCGCAATTAATGTCTTTAATTTCATTTCTTAGTATGCGTGACGTAGGTGTCTCAATTTCTGAGATATTTAACATTTAAACTGCATTTTACGACTTATAAACGTTCGGACGCCATTTGTAAACTTTCATATCTCCGAAACTATTAAATCTATGTAAATAAATAAACAAGCTAAATTCATTATCAGTTTATCAGCTTTATTTTTGGTCTCTACCCATTTTTCAATAAAACTAATATTTATTGAGATACCTATTTGGAAAAGGAAAACAAAATATCTTTTTATCGAAAATACCTTTATAGTTTAAACTGTATTTTTTTCTAAAGCAAGTGCTGTATACAAACTAAAAAATTTGACATCTACGTCATGCTATATATTAATGAGAAACAGTGTTTGAAATTCCTTTCTTTAATTACTGGCTAATTACAGTAACAAAATGGCGACGTTGTTTAAAAAAAAATGTGTAGACGCACATTGCTTCGGTCATAACTTCTTTGTTTTTTATGCTATAGAAACAAATATAAAAACAGTTGAAAGCTTAATTAATAACCAATTATTCTACTTACTAGCATCCTTGACGTATGTGTCACAGTTTATGAGATATTTAACTCTCACTCTAAATAATTATCTTATGAACATTTGGGCGCCAAATGTAAACTTAAATATCTCCGAATTTATTAATCCTACATCAATAAACAAAAAATATAATTAATTCCCAGTTTGTACTTTATGTAATTGGTCTGTAACATTTTTTCGATAAAGTAATACTTTCGAGATACCTGACGAAAGCCGTTTGGAAACCTTTTTTTTTAAGCTAAAATCGCAATTTTGAAGTTGTTATAACTTAAAAACTATAAATTTGTGTGAAAAATTGCATAGAACCTTTTCTTCTTAAAATTTGATTCTACTTCAGCTACAATAAATATATATATTTTTTAAGTGCCACCCCCTGAGAGGGGGTGGCATCTACCCCCTATAAATTAGCAAGCCCCCGCACAATATAGAAACTTTTCTGTGAAGCTTATACTTCCAAAATGAACGAAATCCATTCAATATGACATTATTTCGAAGTTTTGCATATTTTTATCTCTAGCCACTGTACTATAATAATAATTATTATTTTTATTAGTGCAAGCATATAACATATAATCAATAAAAGAGAATATTAAATTTTTGCTTGCCATACTTAAAAGGGAACTTTATGCTTTATAGTACGTCGGGTACATGGCTATATAAGCCAAAAATCTGCACTTTTTGATTGGGATGTGCCACTTTCTGTGGTCATAGTTGATGCCAAAAAGTAACTTTCCAGATAGGGAGCCACTTTAAAATCCGTGCAACACCAAAATGGCAACCATTAAAGATGGCTGCCATTAGCCACAATGAATGTTTTTTTATCTCAGCTCCTAATGGTTCGATTTCTATTTTCTTTTTTTTTTTTTTGTTTGAAAGCTCTTGTAAAGAAGACACTTTTTTGTCCCTATACGTTTATCTGTACACTTTAAAATTTAAAAAATATATATTTTTTAATTTTTAAAGATATTTCTTTGCACAGTGGGACAAACTGAATCTGAAATCTTATTTCATATAATGCAACTTTCAATTGATGTTAACTTGGGACAGCTGGTACGTAGTAAAGGTCATTGTAATAACTTTTTCATAATTAAGCATATAAGTATTATAGTGACAGTGAAATAAAATTAAATAAAAACTTATAAATACTTCAAAGAGAACTTCATGCTTTGTTGTTATTTGATGGCAATTATTTTTTGCTCATATTTGATCCATATACTCGGAAACACAAAGGTCACTTGCTGTCTCAAAATAAGTACATTTTCAAAAGAAAAATTGCATCAAGGGATCCTTTTACTATTATACCTGATGTTACTGTACTATTAAAACAATTCGTTTTATATATCTATGTTAGGTAAATAAACGTAATTTAATTTCTACCCCTTTGCATATTTTTATTTTACTGTTAATAAAGCAATACTTTAAAAGTGGAAAACAAAAAATGAGGACAAATTCAAAATATTTAAATACTTGGCCTATAAGTATTACCAAGGAGTAATTACATTATCAGTTATTAATAATTAATGTCTATTTGCATAAAAAAATAACCTAATATTTTATTAGGTTCTTCTAATATATCTTCAAATTCGCAACAATGAATAATAAAAAACGTAAATGTTGTATTATTTTGGCGTTCAAAGAATGAATATATTTCCTTTAATAACTGGCCCTCCATTAGCGTCTCTACTGTAAACGGTAATGGTAGTGGCGCAGTATAGCAAGTACTCCTATTATATTGTGCTTCGTGACGATGCATGCATCAAAGGAATATATATTATAAAAATATAACCTACTGAGGCCCGATTACATTGGCAACATCGCTGGGACGGAGAACGAACGCTAGCTATATTCTTATATACAGCGGGCTTTGAAAGGATCAGTAAATATATCCGGGCTCTGAAATATGCCATGTTTATATAATTGAAAGAAAAATAATAATTAGCTACCCCTAGTGGCTTCCTATTAGAAAAGATTCATAACAATCGCCATATTTAATAAATTTGTTCATTTATACACTCGGGAAATGCCGGGCTTATGAACGACCTGTCGATATATCGGGCTACACAATATACCGTCTATACCTATATATATATATATATATATATATATATATATATATAATATTTGTATAGCTTGGAGCTACAGTGGCAAGCAAATATTTAAAAATTCACGCAAATAATTTTTCTATATTGTTGATTAATAAAAATAGACTGCTAACTACAGGTTAGATTTCCAACCTACAAAAAGAGTCCTATTTTATTAGGACAAAGTATTTAGAACTTCCTAAACATTACACTGTACTAGATTTTAGTTGAAAGTACGGGAACCAGGCAGGAATTTTAATAATAGCTACGTAATATTCTTAAATCTTAAGAAATATTTATATTTCAGGTTAGCTGTGACGTCACGTACCATAACCTATAAATCAACATTCACAAAGGTTACCAACCCAAATATTTTTGACAGATGGCAAAATACATTTTCCCCTAACAATAATACCAATAATATTTTTTGGATGCTGTCATGTGTGCACATATAACGAATTCTTTTTAATTTTTTTAACAGAAACGAAATCGAAAAGGTGCAAGTGTCATATATCGTTGAAATTGGAATTTTTACTGCTTTTCAATGGTTCAATTACAAATTGTAAGTAATCATAAAATAAACAACTTGTTGTGCCAAAACGGCACTAAACGTGATCCGATTGCAACCAAAACCTTTTCAGATCTTCTGGAGCACTGAAGAAACCCACATGCAAAGTTTCATTCAAATCCGTTTAGTAGCTTCGCCGCTATCGTGCTAACATACATACACATACACACACACAGACATTTTTCAAAACCACTTTTTTGGGTTCCTGGGACCTCAAAACGTAAAGATTTGATGTTATCTCAATTTTCGATTTTGAACTAAATGTAGTAACCTTCCACATTTTTATTGTGGGGAGGTTAAAAATAACTAATATTTTGCAACGGGATAAAGTGCATTTTATTAAGGGTAAAAATATGTACTATTTCTCATAATTTGTTTCTATAGTATTTCAAAGTTCGAGGATCGAAAAATTCAATTTTTTCAGTTTTTTGCCATAAAATGTTATTAACAATCAAAGATTCGTTCTTTGCGTATACCTACCTTATAGGGGAGCTCATGACGAAGAAATTGATGGGTCGAACGTTTTTCGATGACCTTTAGAAGCGAATATATAAGCAAAAACTAAGTTGCAAAATTCATTTTGTTTACAAAAAGTTAAATAACAATTAAAGCCGCCGTTTTGAGTGGTCAACACTATTTTTTTCGGATTCCTGAGAAAATTCTGTAGGGGACTAATTTTTGGCTAGTCCCAAAGCTTTCCGAAAAATCGTACATAGGTATACTAACGGGTTAATGATATGACCAAATTTTTAGACATTTCGTGGATTCAATTTAAATATTTAATAAGCATATTTATATAAGCCAAAAAAAATATGGCATAAGTTTTAAGAACATCTAAAAGAACCTGAGAAGTCTATCAGCTATAATTATTTCAATTTTTTTTGTTCCAGTGGCTCCCAAACAAACCTCTGCAATGGATCCTCAGCAGTGACAATAACCGTCCCGGGCCCTTTAAGAAAGGTTCCCAACAGCAGCCCAAGCAATCATAAAAAACCTATGATATCACTAACGCACTTACCCAAACGACCCCCGGTTGATATTCAGTTCATCGACCTGTCATATTCTGTAACGGAAGGAAGAAAGAGGGGTTACAAAACGATTCTGAAATGCATCAACGGAAAATTTCGCTCTGGCGAGCTGACTGGTATCATGGGACCTTCTGGAGCTGGAAAGAGTACCCTTATGAATATTTTAGCTGGCTATAAGTAAGTATATCCTTCGATTCACGTTGTTTGCATTTTTCTAAGATCATTATTAAATATCTTGGAAATATAATTGGGTCAAATCGTGAAGGAGAAATCAGCAATCAAACTTTAAACAGAGAAGAATTTTATACCTCGCTTCCACCCTCAGACAGTAATAAAACGTAGATCTGTAGGTAATCGGAGTACACCCTGACATACCAGAATAAGAGAGTAGGTATTTTTCATTTTTTATTGATTTTATTGCCCACTTCGCCTTCTTATTTTGACCCAACTTTTAGCAAGCACGCTTACAGTTCATCTCAAACTTATAGCAACATGAGGCCCAGTGTTTCAATGCAAAGTTAAGCACTTTATCCTACAAATAAATTAGCTAGAAGTTTAGAATATGAAGTTGCAATATTAAAGTGTTTAATAAAAGCATATTCTAAACTTCTATCTAATTTATTTGTAGGATAAAGTGCTTAACTTTGCATTAAAACACTGGGCCTCATGTTGCTATAAGTTTGAGATGAACTGTACCTACTAGAAGAAAGAATGAAATTATAACATTAATCTAAAAATTGACATAGTATGTAAACGTAGAGAAAGCATTTGAATAAAAAAAAAAAGTCACGCGATTGATAGCACGTGCACCTTTGCCGCCTAATTTAACATTTCTAATACGCATTGTGCAGTAACAATTAGAGATGAGAAAAATTGTTCCAGTCATGTAGTGCTATAAGTGCGGCCTCTCCATAAAAACATCACGACAAAATAACATTACTTTGGATGACCGAAAAGAGGTAAGAGTAGAATATCCTGGCTGACAAATTTGAGAATGGTTTGGCTGCGACTCTAACGACTTATTTCGAGCAGCCGAGTCATTAACAAAACAAGAATAGCCATGATGATTTCCAACCTCCGATAAGAGATGGACACGAAAAATAATGCAGATGGAGTTGCGACACACTTATCGTTGATATTGCAATTGAAGAAACGACGTTTGGTCAACAGCAGTTGTTGGTATTGAGAGTGACTTGCTTATCTTGTAAACAGCCTTGACCAGATATATTTTTGGTTGAACTCGTAAGAGGCACTTATACTAACATTAACAGTCGCAATGGTTAAAGTACTAAATTATAACAACTTGTTATACTCTTCGCAAAAACGAAGAGTATATTGTATTTGATCGGCACATTTCTAAAATCGTAAATATCGCTCGTAGAGAAAAAATTTTCATATCATTGTGTTAGTGAACGAATTCTGAACAACTTTCAAAGTGTCCGTTTGTCTGTCCGTCCGTCTGTCCGTCCGTCACGTTCCTTGTAAGCACGATAACTTAAGAAAGAAAAATCCGATTGTATTGAAATTTAGAAAGTAAGTTAGTGTTAGCTAGAGGAAGAACCCTATTGTTTTTGAAGAAAATCGATCAGTAAATAAAAAAGTTATTAATTATTTAATTGAAAAAAAAAATATTCTCTTAATTTTTGTCGCTTGTACTAAAATGGAAATCTTGCGAAATATTATTTCCATAATATATATTTTTTTTGTTTATGAATTTTACTAATATATATTTCATAGAAGTACGAGTTGAAATACCTATGTATGATTGTCGAAGGATATAAATCATAGACAATCAGTTTTTCTAGCAATAGTTGGTGGCGCAGCGGCTAAAGCTTTGAGTTGCGATCCTGCGACTGCAACACTGGCCCAACCAGTGGAAATGCGCCGTGGTCGTGCCAATCCTGAAGCAGAACAAGAACGCGAAGCTCGCCGGCAGTTACCGACCAATGTCGTTGCTGTCGGCGATCTCCAAGTTGATTGAGAAGGTTATCCTGATCAGACTAGACTCTGCTCAGGATGAACTCCACATCGACGATGAGTGCCAGTTCGGCTTCAGGCGGAGCAGGGGCACTGTGCAGCAGATCGTCAGGATCGTGAATGACGTCAAGGTACAATACAGCCTCGGGAAGAGCACCGTCATGGTGCTCCTCGATGTTGAGAAAGCTTTCGATACCGTGTGGATCTCGGGGCTGCTTCACAAACTAAACGCACTGGACTTTCCCATGCACATAATAAAACTTATTTACTCTTTCCTGACAGATAGATCGCTGCAGGTCAGAGTGAATAATAAACTATCAACTCGGAGGGACATTCGCGCGGGCGTCCCCCAAGGGTCGTGCCTGTCACCGAAACTGTACAATTTGTACGTCTCCGACTTCCCGGAGTTCCCGAATACGAACCTTGCCAAATACGCCGATGACACAGCCATGTACGCGCATTCGCACAACGCACAAGCAGCTAACATGCTGCTGAAAGCGCACATGGCTCGTGCCACGACATATTACGACAAGTGGAAGATTCGGATCAACGCCGAGAAGTCCGAGTCGATACTCTTCACGCGCCGGTTCACAGAGAACCGAATTCTAACACCAATTTCGATCGGGGATCAACAAATTCCAATCAAACGGTGCGTGAAGTATTTGGGGGTTAACTTGGACAAACGACTGACGTTTAACACCCACATTAACGAGACTATACGTAAGGTCTACTTCATGTCCAGGAGTCTGTACCCGCTCCTGGCCAGGGGTAGCGGACTTAACCGACAAAATAAAAAACTGTTGTACACAATGGTGATCAGGCCGGCAATCACATACGCGGCGCCGGTGTGGTGCAGCATATCGGCCACGACAATGAGAAAACTTAAAGTGTTAGAACACAAATTTATGCGCCTCATCTCTGGTTCAGACAGGTACACCTCCCTCAGAGATTTATACGCACGATGTCACGACATAACCCCACTAGCGGACTACATCCAAGAAATCTCCCAGAAATTCTATCAATTCAAACTGGGCGATAGTCCGCTTACCCGCAACATAACCCGAATTAGACAGCATAATGCCATACTTTTCGATATAAGACACCCCCTACCATACCAGACGTTGCCTATTTTCCGGCAACTCCCTTAGCCAAACTTTCCACTACTACAACTTATCACTATCCTAAACTTTGTCCTTTCTCTACTTACATCTTTAATATTTTTCTATTCCCTCTCTGTTTGTTTATTTTGTTCTCGTTCATCCTTTTCTGTTCTTTTGTCCATTTTTGTCTCGAAATTCCATTTAGGCCGATAAATTTATAAAAATCCTAACTCTTTTAATCCTTAACTTTCATTTTACCACATTTTCCTGGCAGGAAGACCACCAGGGTGGAATTGCTTCGAACGGGTTTTTTCGTTGAGTTTTGTTTTCCCGTGCCAGCAACCAAAATTTCAAAGTGTTCGCGCTCGTGTTGTGCGCGAAATCGATAATTTTATTGTGCTATTTTAGTTATTTTTAGATATTTTCATATATCATGTTTTTAAAAGTTATTGTTAGTTTTAAGTTTATACCTTTTAAACAGTAGCTCTAACCCCCTCACTAACTATTGTTTAGTCAAACCGGACCTGCGCCGCCCAGCCTTACACTCACCACGGCGCTGCGCGCCGTGTATGTCTGGCTGGCTCCGGGACAGTTTCCGGGGAGACACATTTATAATTTAATTTAAATAAAGTATTGTTTGATTTTGATTTTGCTTTGCTTTGCAATCCAAAGGTCCCGTGTTCGAATCTCGCACAGGTTGGACATTTTTTTTAAATTTTTTTTTCCATATAATTTTTTTACAACAAAGATGGTATCACAAAATTTAGGATGTCCAAAAACTAACATTATTTACAAGAAACTGCGAAGAGTATCCTATAGAATGTGTAACAATTATATATAAAAAGCTCAGTAAATTGGCGAAGAGTACGTTTTTAGCTTGTTTCTTCATGCGTTCTCCGGATATGACTCTACGTCTGCAATAATCAGAAAAGGTAAAGTGGCAGTATCAAGATGCTACAAAAGAAAGAATACCTCGCAGAAGCTGCCCAAACTTTTAAAGAAAATGATATTGCAAAAAAGATTTTACTCGCGTTATATTGCACTCAAAAGTACTTTTCTTTAAACAACCATCGACATTTCAAAAAGGAAGTTGCTGTTAGGAAAAAACATCCTGTCATAATTAGGAAGTTTCCATTTTTCTCATTTTCTCGTAATAAATAGTCGTAAAAATCTAAAAAATATCTGTAATTTTTTTTTAATTATCTCTATAAATAAAAAAGTTAGCGCTCATCTGGACTGAGGCTCGATGACGTCACAGTACAAGATTCCGTCAACAGCGAGCGGGCGCGGGCACCGGAAGTTTAGTTCATTCAGTGTTATTCTTACCGGACACAGCGTAAGATATTTTCGTAGTTAGGCTTGTTTAACGTTTTAATCGTTTGAAGAAGTAATTATGCCTAAAATAACAGCGAGTTGTGTACTGGGACGTCACAGTCTAGCATGAAATTAAATAAGTTCGTGAGTTTTTCAGATATCGAGATGATTTTTTGTTTTTGTTTGACTAGTTTACTGAAAGACTACTAAATGAGGTTGAATGTACTTGATATTTCTAAAATAGGAAACTTCCTAATTATCACCAATGCTGGTAGTAAACTACTTAATCAAAACTGGGATTGGCAATTCAACCAAATTTGTTTCCAATTAATAATAATAATAATGATAACGATTATAATGACAGGAACAAGGCAACGATAATAATATTAATAAAATATGCCAAAGAATGAGAGCAACAGGGCGCCATCTACTATACTATAGATTGTGACTCTGAAGCCGTACAAGACAATGAAAGAGGAAAACTATACTGGGATAAAACAATACTGACAGACCATCTTGTAGAACACAACGGACCGAACATTCCATACATGAACAAGCCCAGCAAGATAACCTACCTATCCGTACCAGGTGCATACAACATCAAAAGAACCATGGAACCAATAAAAGTGATAGTGTCGATAATAATAGGGCTACTGAACAAATCCCGAAAGAACTCTATGAGTTCATAGAAACACAGGGCTTATCAGATACAGTATATATAGAATTGCAAAAAATAGTTGTGTTAGACATACCCAGCATGGTGAGAAAATTTTTAAGTGCAGACAACGCCAACCAACTGATAAAAGAAGTATAATTTTGCTACCGCTGGAAGCCGATACACGTTTAATCCAGCTTGTTGCCGAGCCAAAACCTAATAACAATAATGAGTTTATTGAAATAATAATAATATACAACACAATTAAGATACATTAAAAAACTAAATAAACAAAGGAATCGCCATAAAGGTATCATAATCTAAGTGGTATGTGAATAAATGGATAGTATATTACAAATATTAAAAACTTTTAACTAGAAAGCATATACATTGCTTTGCTAATGTAATTGCAAACAAAATTAACAACTCCAAAGGTAAACTTAACAAATACGATATAGATGATATAAAAGTCTTAACGAGAAATCAGTAGAACATATTCGTAGATGTAACAAAACTGTAAATTTGTTTAATAAATTCTGTTTCTGAATTTTATGGAGAAACTGGAGCGAGCGCGGGTCCGTCTTGGCTATACTCGATCTCTATATGAAAAGTTAAGCAACGTTAGTTGCGGTTTGTACTTGAAAGGGCCACTCCGACCTCGATCCACCTTCTAGCGGCTTTACATCAGCGTTTACAGAGAAGCTATATAACTTTAGGCGAGGATTGCGCAGCTGATATGCCATTCTCCATAGGGAATGTAAAGCAGTCGGTCCCCTACCTATTAGACGTTAAGCACGCAGAAAATATCCATACTTTTCTTACGAGAAGACATAAAAATCCCAAGTTGGGGTTAGTTCGTCTCCTGGCGAAGGTGATTGGCCTTGTCCTTAGCCTTGGTCGCGGAAATCGGCCGAGGTTAAATAAATTATTAAAGAAGAAAATAATAAAACGCTTTTTGTACAGAATAATATATTACACTACAAGCCCAACAAAGTACCTTTGCCAAAATTCAGCAATTTTCTAATCTTTTCTTCTGTTTGTGTCATCATAAACGTATAATATTCAATACGGTGACCTTGAACTGCCACTAAACTATTCAATACATCTACACCATAATTACACAAAAATATTCCATACAGTTCACCATTGATAAATAAGCACTTAGCCCAGACGACAGAACATTTTATAGTGAAACCTACAGAAACTTGCAAAATGATTAATTTTTTTTAAAGGGTTCGTGAAATCGCCTTATTTATATTATTTATATTATTATAATTTTACATTATTATTTTATTTATGTATTATATATAATTTATATATTTATATTATTATTATATATATTATATTATTACTGAAAGTGTATAGAATAATATCCCAAAAAGTTTACATTCCGCTCGGATGCAGAACATAAAAAAAAGCGAAAAAAATTTTTTTTCATAAATTTTTTCAAAATTTTGAAATTAAGTCAAGGTAGGAAAAAATAAAAAATACAGGTGGATAAATCACATGTTTCTGAACAAAAAAACGCCCTAATAAAATTTATCGCTAAAGCCACGGTATTCCTGGAAAAAAATAGTGAAGTAACTTTGTCACTCTGCGCGGCCAAGCGCACGGTTAAAGGCATATAAGGAACCTCTAAAAATTCTTAGCAGTTCTAGCGAGTAAAATAATAGTATATTATCCAACGAGCGGTAATGTAGGTAAGCGCAGATGAAAGTCGCCTACGGCTCGTGCTCTAATTCATCAAGTGAGTTATTACTGTTACCGCAAGTTGAATACTATACTTTATCTACGATTATAAGAATAAATATTAAATTGAGAAAATTTTGTTTAAATTACTCAGTTTGTTTATTAATAAAATTAACTGTAAAATTTAATTTTTATTCACCCTTTTATATTTGTTGTCTTCAAAGATTTAGCCACCTTTAAGCGGAGGTAGAATGTGATTTTTAATCGAAATAGTGCATAAACTGCTTGTAGACAAAAAATCAGCTTTGTAGATTAATATTACGCGGCGGAAAATGCAAAACTTCTCCGCGAACTGCAATAGCCCGGAGCGCATATTCGGTCAAGTCTTGTTTTTTGTTACAGAAAAAAATTAAAAAAGCGTCGGAAAGCTCAATAAATTCTCTTTACATAAGCTGTCTACAAATTTTTCGAAAAAAACGATAATTATCTAGATATTTGAGGAAATGTAAGAAATTACACGTTTTCCTATAGAATGTATGTAAATCTTAAAAAAATAATTTTTCTCAGAAACCTTTGTTTCGAAGGGCCAAGATTAACGGAGCGTCAAAGTAGTACATGATATTAAGTAAACATCGTATATGAGATCGATTTCAGTTAATTACCGATTAATTACGGTGACAAAATAGAGAAATTTTACCGAAAAAAAAAAGTCCCAAATCCTGCCCCCTCTAATTCCTTCATTTTTGTCGGAATTCAAAAAATAAAAAAAATAGTTTTAGAAAATTTAATTCTATCTGAGTTAACTAGAGTAGTCTTTTGGCGTAGGAGCCAAGATTAAAAAGTTGTCAACTGTAGAAGCTCAAAATTTGCGATTTTTTGCCGTACATGGCCAACATTTCAGTAATTATCTCCGAAACGAAAAAATAAATCAAAATTCTGATAGTAGCAAAAGGTTCGTAATGGAAAATACTCGTTTGACCTTGTCCTTATTTCGAGCTAACTTCCACCGTTTCGGAGATATGTGCGAAAAATAACAAAAAACAGCTTACATTTCGGAATCGAAAAAATTGCAAAAACATGCAATCTTGACACGTTCATATTTTTCGAAAAACACCATTGGGACGGCCGTACGATGTAGCGACGTAAAGAGGAAGTCTTCCAGGTAAACCTGATCGTAAATTGCACGGCGAAATTCGAAAATTCGGCTCGGCACGAACGAATCAAAAGTAGCATTTTGTGACATTTCAGAAAATCTTTATTGATATTAACGCGAATAATGTCATTAGATCCCTGGCTCTACCTTCGTGTGTTGCGCGTTACGACGATTGGACAGGATAGGCATGAAGATAAAGGTGATTGACTCTGTACCTAGTGAGTTATAATAACTCACGCATTATAACTCACGCTGTTTATTTATGGACACTATTAATTGATCAAAAGCAGTTCATTAATTAGTATATAACCTAATAAGAGTAGATAAAGCTTTTTTCTCTTTCTGATTACACATTTTTAACATTTTTCTTAGTGAATAGGAGGATAATTAATGAGTATGGAGAGAAAATATGTAATTATGAACGCATACACAGACACCACACATAGCTGCTGAATCGCTCGCATGAATTTTTACGTGCCTTTACTGTATTGTATTTATTACAGGTACACCTATCCACATTTCAGCTATATCCAATGGATTCCTTATACATTTGTTAATATATTGGAAAAGTTCCAGAATTTATATTCAAAACAATCAAAGATATTTTCATAGTTATAAGGATAAGACCGTGAAAATCGCAATTTCTTATCATGATATGATTGATTATATTTTCGAAAAATGCAAACAAGTAAATGAATTTGTGTTTGAACATTCGAAAAGTATACATTTTTTCCGAAATAGTGATATTTTATTTTTCGAATGGGTCAAGTTCTCTGCAAGTTACAGCCTTCAATATATATATTAGTATAGGAAATAGCGTGCAAATTCGACGACGAGTGGTTACCGTCTGCCAGTCGGTAATCGAAGAGACCATATAAATACAAAATGTTTTTCTCTCTGGAACCTTTTGGTATGAGGGGGGGATAGGGAGGGGGGGCATTTATTTTTAAATCGAATGATTATCGATATCTGTCCGCATAGGTAGTTAGTATATGTACTTCACATACCCTAATTACGCTGGCAGACGAAACTTCTGAACGGCGCGCGCGCTAACCGGAAAAAGAAAAAAAAATTTTAGTTTCTTATTTTTAACAGTTCTCAATGAAGAAAGAATTTTTTTGAAGGGCTTTTATTTTTTTCTATATTTTTTATTGCAACGATTGAGTTCAGGTGTGATAATATATATAAGTATATTTTTCCCATACATCCTTTGCTTGTATTGTTTAAAACAAAAAAGCATCAGAAAGCTACAATTTCCATCTTTTAAATGAAGCAACACTCGTATAGATTGAACAAATTCTGATTTAGTGACGTAATTCAGCGCGTCAGTGTCACAGTCACGCGTATTCAAGCGCGTGCACGCATGGATCTCGCTCCGAGTTATAACGTTACACTTGACTATTTTTTTCTGGGAAAACCGTGGTTTTAGCGATAAATTTTGTTAGGACATTTTTTGTTCATAAATCTATCCATCTGTATTTTTCATTTTTTCCTAGCTTGACTTAATTTCAAAATTTTGAAAGAATGGATGGAAAAATATTTTTTTCACTTTTTTTTAATATTCTGCATCCGAGCGAAACGTAAGCTTTGCAGAATATTATTCTATACACTTTCACGAACTCATTAAAACAAAAATTATTCATTTTGCAAGTTTTTGTAGGTAAATACCTTCATCGACTGGGCTAACTCACATTAACATTCATTCTATTACAATGTTTATTTTTTATTTTCACAGAACGTCAAATTTGGACGGACAAGTGATGATAAATGGAAAAGAGCGCAGCTTACGTCGTTTCCGGAAGATGTCCTGCTACATCATGCAAGATGATTGCCTTTCGCCCCATCTCACAGTAAAAGAAGCGATGCAGGTCTCCGCGAATCTCAAGCTGGGCAAAGGAATCACACAGTCGGAAAAGAAAGTGGTAATCAACGAGATTATAGAAACTCTTGGTCTACAAGATTGTGTGGACACGAATTCTTCTAGTCTTTCCGGAGGGCAAAGAAAAAGGCTCTCTATAGCTTTAGAGTTAGTTAATAATCCCCCAGTGATGTTTTTCGATGAACCCACTAGTGGTCTGGATAGTTCTTCGTGTTTTCAGTGTCTGTGTTTGTTGAAATCTCTTGCCAGGGGCGGTAGGACTGTCATTTGTACTATACATCAGCCCTCTGCGAGACTTTTCGAAATGTTCGATCACCTCTATATGTTGGCGGAAGGACAGTGCATATATAGGGGGCCTGTTATGGGACTGGTTCATTTCTTGGCCAAGATGGGGTTAAACTGTCCCAGTTATCACAACCCTGCTGATTATGGTAAGTTCATTGTAACCGCAGATTATTTTATCTATTACAACCGTGATTAAATATAGATACCAAATCATGTAGCAGGAAAATTCGATGAATGTTTTACTATTGGTGGTGATGGTGGTTGGCATTGGACTTAGTCCTTTAGCCACAAAATTTGTATATAAGTTAAATTTATATTTTTAAGTTTGTTGCCCTAATAAACTCAACTAGGATTTCGGGAATATTTTTACAATTCAGGCTTAATAAATGGGCGATGTTTGCCGGTAATTGGACTTTGTTAAGTTTTTTTTCTTTTTAAAGAATTGTTCTAAGATGTCTAAAATATTCGCAATAAAAAACGATGTGATTTAGTCTCCAATAGAAGCACTATTACAAGTGCAAAGTGGAGAACTTTTTACACCAATTCTGTATAAATGGGAGGGAAAACAGCCATGATTTAGCTTGAATCTAGTAGTCGTGAATGAATAGAACTTTGAGACTGAGTAGTTGAATATGTGGGGGATTGTCTTAGGAAATTTCGTATGAATTAGTGCAGTGATTATGGGATGTTTTTGTAAAATCGAGCTAATATATTTGCCACTTTGCAGGAATATCATGCTTGTATATGTTGCTTAAATCCTCATTAGTAACTATGTTATTAATTTCCTGAAGAGATGTTGCTTCTTTAGCGAGTTTGTCTGTGTTTCATTTCCTGCAATCCCGGCATGTCCCTTTGTCCACATGAAAAGTACACTGTTGCATGACTTATGACAGGCATTACTAATCTCTTGTAGAACCGATTGTAATCTTATAGGATTACATAATTACATTTACTTAAATTATTTTCCGTTATCCACAAACGACGCAGTATTGCGTAAGCTTCGGCTGTACAAGATTGTTTGCTATTAGATACAAAGAAAACACACCCTTGTACCTGTACTGCATTTGGAACCATCAATGCAAATAATTATGTCTTTACTGTGGATGCTCAATAAGAACCTCAGAAGGTTATTATTGACTTTGGGAATAGTTGTGAAGCTAGACAATATGACTGTTGGCTTGAATTTTAAAACATCATACTGTAATATGAAAGTCGGATATTTGTCACTACATGCTATAAACTTTTCACATTTGCTTGTGTTTGTGAATGCATTTGCTAGTGGAGGGCTATTTTTTATTCTCCAAAATTTATTATCTAGATTTGGAAGACTATATATATTATTAAGAATTATATTACTATCATACGATCTTAGTTTAATAATAAAACAAGCTGAGAACTGTCGTCTTAGGTTCAAGGGAGATTATTGGGCCTCAGCCAGAATAGCAAGGCATGGAGGGCTTTTCATAGCACTGATATATAAGCGAATAGCTGTATACTGAATACGGTCTACTATTTCTAAATTTGTATTACGACCCATATGACGACCCATATAGCACGCAACCATAATCTAAGATAGATCGAATGTAAGACTTGTAGAAGGTTAGACCAATTTTCGGATCTGCACCATATCTGCTTTTAGAGACACACTTTAGCACATTTATGCCCTTCTCTCACTTATTCTTAATATGTTCGATGTGTTTAGACCATTTCAATTTATTGCCCAACACTACACGTAATATTAGTCCTGTCAATGAATGGTTTCTAGAGGGAAATGCCGAGATTACAATTTTTGACTTGAGAGCTCTGTTTGGACCATTTAGGAGGTAAACATACCAAAAGTCCCCGAACGTAGGAGGTGGGGGGCTGCAGGGGGTCGAAGAAGGTCCCGGTTTTTAGTTTTTCGCTCATATCTCGAGAATGGTTAGCCTTAATCAAAAAGTGGCTATATGCAAAATTAAAGCTGACTAAATTCTCTACAATAATGTTTCTATTAATTTTTTTCGTATCTGTTATTTCAGTAATGAAATGTATAGCTTTTTCCTGTATTCGAACTATATTATAAATATATTACAAATTGAAAAAAAAATTTAATAATCATCGTAGAAAAAAATTTCTTGTACAGATATCCGTTTCACAGTAGACTGAACTCAAATATCGAATAAAAAATGTCTCTGCGTCTGTAAGTGTGTTTGTGCGTCTATATATGTGTGTCCGTGTATACTGTTTCTTGTAAACACGATAACTTCTGTTAGACTTAAAATATTTAATTACAATTTGGAACATATGTAAAACAGCATATTACAATAATCCCTATTAAAATTGGACCATATCTGTAATACAAGTTGATAACCAGAGACCTACAAACTCTCACTTCATAATAATCTTATTAAAAATATCATGTTCCATATTTTAGGATAACATTGATATATCATCTAATGAGCAAGATGCATGAATTTTAAAAATGCATTAATTTATTATTTTTTCATTATACATATTATATAAGCCGAGTATATAATAAAAGGAAACTATAAAAAAAGTTATTTTGTAAAAAAAAATCATTTTAAAATTCAAATTTTATCGGAACAAAACCACGTGACTATAAACGGTACTGATGTCATCTGGCATAACGTTTTAGTTTCATCCATAGACCGCAGATTTCTAAATTCACCGGTGGAGCGCATCAGTAAGAAATAACATTATATGATTGGCTAATTTGAAAAACACAGCCAATCAGCTTCGTATTTTATCCACCCAGCGGTAAATTTAGAAAAGTACGGAGACAAGTGACAAGTTTGATAGCTTTGACAGTTTACATCTGCTAGTGCTGAAATATTAAATTGTGTGTTAATTAAATGTTAAATTTTAGTCTGCTGACCTTTAAATATCGATTTGTTTATTTTTGTAAAAATTATTAGTGTATTAATTTATCTAAGTGGTAAAAATGACGAACAGCGACTTTGTGCAAGCTCAAAATGACAATTTGCCGAAAATCGACGTGTTTATGATGAGCATTTTTTTGGTAATAATACCGATTATATCAGTGCAGAAATTGGAGGTGGAAAAGCGACAAGGATGCATCATTCATTGTTCGTAACAATAAATTTGTTTACGCTCACTTTTATCCTTTTACTGCAGTTAGATTTAGATACCTAACCTCAGAATATGTAAACATAATGCATTATTTTAATATTTTTATCAACATTTTAACTATTGTTTTTCGTCTCAGATTATATAACTTCTTTATATTAAATAGTTTGCCACCACTAAGTACATAGACTAAATATCTGTTGAAAATAATACTAATAAACATTGCCAATGCTAAATGCCGGATGACGTCACACGCAAATGCCGGGAAACTTGCTTCGTTTGAACGTGTCTAAATTCTCAGCGAAACTAAATTATTTTTTTATCCTTTAATTCCGATAAAAAAAAAATAAAAAATACATAGAAAATAACGCTTTTTAGTGATCTATTATTCGGTGATGTCAAAAAAATTTATGCATTTTGCTCATTACGCGCTGACTTGCCATGCCGGCGGCGCGCCGTATGTTCCCTTTATTTAGTGTATGTGCTCGATTTTCTGAAATGTCACAAAATGTCACTTTTGATTCGTTCGTGCCGAGCCGAATTTTCGAATTTCGCAGTGCAATTTACGATCAGGTTTATCTGGAAGACTTCATCTTTACGACGCGACATCATACGGCCGTCCCAATGGTGTTTTTCGAAAAATATGAACGTGCCAAAATTGCATGTTTTAGCAATTTTTTCGGCTCTCAAATGCAAGTTGGCTATAAACTGCCGGTACCTGCCAGTGAGTATAAAGGTGCCCGCGCCCGATCGCTGTTGGCGGAATCATGTATTGTGACGTAATCAAGCCTCAGCCCAGATGATCGCAGCATTTTAAACTCGGAAGGACCATAACTTTTTTATTTATAGAAATAATTAAAAAAAAAATTACCGATATTTTTTATATTTTTACGACTATTTATTACGAGGAAATGAGAAAAATGGAAACTTCCTAATTTAAATAATGTTGATTTGCCTAACATACACCCGGTATATTGCGGTTTATAAATCTTATATATCTTCTTATTTTTGTATGTTTAATCAAAAACCTTAGTAATATTTTGCTCTGAAATTAAAATAAAACCTATTTTACGTAGAGTTTGTAGACCTCTGGTTATCACCATGTATTACAGATATGGCCCAATTTCAATAGGGATCATTGTAATATGCTGTTTTACATATGTTCCAAATTGTAATTACATATTTAAGTCTGACGGAAGTTATCGTGTTTACAAGAACCGGTATACACGGGGGCGAGCGTAGAGGCGACTTCAATGTGAATATCAGTCGATATTCCGTTGAAGCAACATCGAGCGCGGTTAGTACTTGCATGGGCGACCCACCTATCTTGGGAAATACAGCGTTCTCGTCCCACCTTCTAGAGGCTTGTATATCAGTGTATACTCGGAAGTTACGTAATTTCAGACGAGGATTACGTAGTGGATATACCATCCTTCGGAGGGGATGTAAAGCAGGCGGTCCCTTGTTTATTAAATGTTAGGCAAGTAAAAGATCCCTACTCTTCTTAAGGGAAGAGGTTCGGCAAAATTTCCAGGTTGGGGGTAGCTCGTCTCCTGGCGTCGGTGATAGGCCTTGGTAGCGGAAATAGGCCGACGTTAAATAGTTAAAAAAAAAACGGTATACACGCACATACACATATACATGCACACACACACTTACAGACGCAAAGACATTTTTTTATTCGATATTTGAGTTCGGTCTGCTGTGAAACGGATATCTGTACAAGAAATTTTTCTCTGCGATGATTATCAGTTTTTTTTTTCAATTTATAATAAATTTATAATAAAGTTAGAATACAGTCATTACTGAACCGTAACAAATACGAATTAATAGAAACATTATTGAAGAAAATTTAGTCATCTTTAATTTTGCATATAGCCATTTTTTGATTAGGGCTAACCGTTTTCGAAATATGAGCGAAAAACCAGGACCTTCTTCGTGCCCCCCCTGCAGCCCTCCCACCTCCTAAGTTCTGGGACTTTTGGTATCCTAAATAGGTCAAACACGCCCCTCAAGTAAAAATTTGTGATCTCGGCATTTCCCTCTACACCCATTGACAAGGTTATATTAGAATATCAAGATCGAGTGTAATACTATTTGGTGACCTGAGCCTATGCCTAGTAAAAATCATAACCGCCGACTTTTCAGATGATATGTTTAATCCAATATCAAATAACCACCATTTTAAACAATACATTATGTACTTTAGACCTTTTATGCACTCATTATATAGCATTTGGTTGGTGAATATGCATATGACATCTGTATACTGAATTGCTTTTATTGGGGGGCTAAACATACCGTGTAAATCCTGAGTGTATACATTAAATAAGAGGGGACTCAAGACAGAACCCTGTGGAAGTCCTTTAGAAATAATTCTAGGCCCATGCAAATTATTGTTATGATCTTTAATAAAGATTATTCTATTGTTATATAATGGGGTAATTCTAGCAGCTAATTCCTTTCCAATTTCAAAATTACATAACTTATTATTTAATATATTCAAGTCAACTGCATCATTTGCACTTTTCAAATCAACACATAGACAAGCTAATTACGTATTTTATGAGAATGTTAATTGGACATCGGATCTGCATCTACAGTACCATTTACCTTACGAAATCCATCTTGAGCATGCTATTTCTGCTTGCTATTCGTGTCTTAATCTAATCATTTTTTCGAAAATTTTAACTTGATAGGACATAAATGACATCGGCCGATATGAGGAAGGTAATAGCATGTCCTTATTTGGTTTTAACAATAGAATTATTGCTATTTCTTTAAACTGTGGAATATAATCGCCTATAAGTTGGTTGCTTGATGATGGTGTAGTAGTTATTCGGAATTCATTTCGAGATATTATTTGAAACATAAACCGGTGCAAAACAATCTAGTAATTTTTCAGTCAGTACCTAGCTCTGTTAAAGGGTTTTTTAGACTGATATAATTTTTATTCTCAATTTTTAATATAATTTCCATCTTTCTGAAGGGAATAATTTAGTCTGTGCATCTATATTTTTAAAATATAAATAATTTTCTAAGTCTGTCTTGTTTATTTGTATATTTCATGCAATATTATCGCCTGGGGAAGTGCAAGAGACAAGGACAGATTGTTTATTAGCCAAAAAAGTTTCATGTCATTCAAATATCTACATTGTGTATACTTATATGTTTTACATAATATGATTATAAAATATACATATTTTGTTTAAAGTATATTGTAACATATTTTATATTTGTATATCCCTTATCTTTCGCGCAAAATGATTTACCATATGTACATTATATGTACCTATCTAAAATGGTCAGTAAATATTATTATTATTAAGTTAATTAAACAATATCAATTCTGTAGGAGTAGACTGTGTGTCTATAAAAGTTATTGAATATATTGCTCAATTTATAGTCGAGTCACTACTCCATATTTATAACATATCTGTAGAATTATTAAGGTTTGAAAATGAAGAAAGTAATTCCAATCTACAATCCACATATAATATATGATTACAGACCTATCACAGTACTCAACGTAATATCCAAAATATTTGTTTTTTAAAACATATGAACTTAATATAAGTTTATAACTGCAATTTATTTCGAATATACAGGGCAAGCCAAGATGATTCTACAAGGTCAAGAGCCCACTTTTACTTTCACATCCAGTGGAAGTAAAGTAACGACAAAAACTTTTTTTTAAATTTTTATTGATCAAATAGGCTTAGAATGTCATGAAACGTCGAGATTTTTAAGTTTGAGCGAAAAAAATTTTTGTCTGTCGGTCTGTCTGTAACTTTTTTGTGCACACGTTTTCTCTGGAACCGCTTAAGATATTGATTTTAAATTTAGTACACATGTACTTTTACGAGATCTGGAACTAGATTATATTTTTATCTTGTTCCGTCGAAGGCTTGGGGGGTAAATTGGGGTAAATTTGGGGTAAATAGGTAAATCAAGCAGGTAAGAGTCCACAAAATTGATATTTAGTATATACAAGAGAAGCTAAGGTCTTAAAAAAATGTTTGGCATTAGCGCCACCCCCATTACCACCCCCACCCCATTATTAAAGGGGATGAAAAAAAATTGTGATTTAGTGTGTGTTCAAGAACCAGAAACCTCAAAATATTTTTTTACTTCATCCACCCCCACTACCACCCCCTTACACCACCCCCACCCCACTCCCGATGTGGGGTATCGGTTTGTGGGTTTTTAGGGTAGAGGAATTCAAACATATTATTAAAGTTCCATAAACAATTATTTCCACATACAAAATGTTTCGTTGTGAGTGACTTGGATAGAAAATCTGGATGTGGAAGTAGTGATTCCTTGGGCAGCGGTTTTTTAAATGAAATGCCATGTTTATCAGTACATTTTTTTAAACCTTTCTCAAGCCTCCTCTCGCTTTTGTACTATTCTTATTTGGCACCTGTTCTGTTAAATAACGTTATCGATCACTTAGATTTATCTCTCAATAAATTTAAGGAAAATGCAAAAAGTTCTCTGTCAGATGCAAATTAAATACATAGACATATACATTTTTTCTTTATATACAGTAACGCAGGTTAAAATTTAAAAAAAATGTTTTTATTTCTTTCTTTAAGTTAACCATTCTTTTCTCTCTTTTTTTTTATTATAAATATTATAACTGTTTGGAATTTACTATCGCTTGTAAAGGTTCTTAAATTATAATACTTTAGGGTAGGTATTTATAAAGTATTTAGGTATAACATATAGTTATATATGTTGTAAAATGTAGGTACCATATTTTGCAATATTTTGGTAGAGAAACTGTTAATTTGGACTACTTAAATCTTACGGCAAACGTAGCAATATACCACTTCACTTTTGATAATTGATAGTCAGATATTTGTTTTTTTTTTAACAGTTTTTATTTGTAAGAAATGTAATATAAATAATTATATAAAAACTTAGT
Organism: Rutpela maculata; assembly: GCA_936432065.2. Taxonomy (NCBI): domain Eukaryota; kingdom Metazoa; phylum Arthropoda; class Insecta; order Coleoptera; family Cerambycidae; genus Rutpela; species Rutpela maculata. The sequence continues at coordinate 161,626,441 of OW386288.2, forward strand.
TTAGTAGGTTTTCTCGGTACAATGTAATACTACGTACAGTATTAATTTGTTTCTAATGTATATGGGGAGGTGGAAGATAGCTTAGGCTAACCTCTTCCTTTTGTGTTAACTATTTTGTGCACAATAAACGTTTATTTATTTATTTATTTATTATTGATATTGATTCTGTCCCAACTACTTGGATGTAATAATTAATTTTCATAATTAAAATCACTAGTCACAATTACGGATTTTTAAGAAGAAATATGTTAATAATACTAGTTACGAAACATCTCTGCTATGTTTCTGAATTATTTTCACTTCCTAAAAGAATGCAGGGTGGCCAAAATATTTTAAAATTTATAACTGTTTGAAATGAATTTGATGAATTTTTTCAAATGGAACAACCTGTATTTCGACGATGAATTGTAGAATTGAAAAACGACATACGTACATACATCTATATGGCTATTTGAAACCATTTTCAATTCAGTGACCAATAAGTACAAAACATATAAATAATAAACATTGACAAGAGCATGTTTTAGATTGTTGTAACTCTATAAGTAATTTCCTTCACGTATCTCTATAGAAAGAAATACATTTTTGTAAGATCTGATGATCTAGCAGGCAATTCAATTGGATCATTTTTTTTTCATCCATTTATGTGAATAGATATTATTTAGGCGGTCCCATGCTGCATTTAAATTATGCGGTGGAAAACCTATCTGCTGAAGCTAGATCATGTTTTGGATACTTGAGGAACATTCACCAATAACTGTAGCTAGCTCCTGGTACATTTGAATATGATATGAATGGAACTTGTTTTTTTAAGATTAGACCAACAGAATATCTATTTATTCCTACTATAATACTCATTTTCTTTGTGCGTAACATTTATTATGCGTTTACTTTTTGCATGTGGCCTTTCAGATTGTGTAAAAGTATACAGGGTGTTCCATTTAAAAAAATAAAAGTAAAGTTCATATCTCCGAAATGCGACTTTCAATTGTTTTTCTCAAATAATCTTTGGAAAATACTTATTATTTTCTATAACTTATGTTTTTGAACTTTTTTACGTAACTCCAAAAATAATAAAGTTAAATGATGTTCTAACGTTCGCGCGACCACCCTGTACATTGTCGTTTCTACAAATCTATCACGCAGATTTTGAAGGCTTTTAACTTCAGGGACCTTTCTTTAAGGATACCGTTGGTAATAAATTCTATTGGCAAGCAAACAATTTCTTTTCGGCTCGACCAAAACAAAAATCATGTCTACAAGTTCTGCTTTACTAAAATTCATTTTGGAAAACTCCAAATATTTTAAAATAAACACAAATGAAAACTGCTAACTGCGGTAAATGTACGATTGCGAAACACAATTATTGATATCGACAAATAAATTGAAAATGGTTACAAATAGTCATAGATGGTACACTCAAAGAAAATGATAGGTAAATTCAACCAAAAAGAGCATATGAAGTCGCGCCTATCTAGTTTCATAGTCAAATCAATCAGAAAAGAATAGTCATACAACTTTATTTGTTTTCGTAAACAAATAGTAGTTTAATAATCATATCTTCTTGTAACAAATTAAATAGTACAATGACATTTTTTTATGTTCACTAACCATTTTCAATTTGGTCTACAATTAAATAGTTCAACGACTTTGTTTTTCATTCACCAACTAATTTTTAGGTTGATCTACACTTTATTGTATGATGGAGTTTTTTTGGTTAGCCAAAATCTCAGTATTGAGACATCAGACCACCCAAACCAAAGATTAGAGATCGTTTATAAGATCCGTCCAAATATATCGATGATCCCTGAGAGAATTTGAACATTGTAATCATGTTATTAATTTTCTATAAATTCATAAGGGTAGAAGATAATGCATGATTGATTATTGTCAGTGATTTGTATGTGGCGTCATCTGGGAATAATTTCTGTAATAGACTACGTGGTAAGCAAGCAAATATGGTAATTCTTTTAGAACTTCTAAAAGACGACAATAATATTGGTTTGTCTACCAAGTACAATAATACAGCGAACTAATACCGGGTTAGAATTACAATTCGATAATAGTTAAAAATAAAATATACTATTATCTAGTTTAATTTGACAGAATTCAACAAAATAATAGTTAGACGAACAAAATAATAGTCTTATTCATCTATTTTTTAAGTTAATGTTTGTTTTGTTGTACGACAACTTTTTATTAATTAAAATAACAATCACCTCTCTCTAAAAATACCATCAATATAGTTTGGTTTAACAAAATTAACGATATTGTTAGTTAACCATTTTTTTTTGTTGAATTTACCCATACTATTTCTTTGAGTGTACGTACATGCAAAAAAATGTTCTACATCACATCATCGAAAAACATAAAGGATGAAATGAATGTATTCAATACAAACAGTTCTAAAAAAAATTATTTTTGAGACCTAGTAAATCTAAGTTCTTGGAGTCGCTGGTTACGAATCTGTCGAAAGTAAAATATCCAAAATGGCTGTTTTAATACGGCGGATGAAATTTTTTTCCAAGCCAAGTGCTTCAAACGGGCAAATAATTTGAGCATCTAGATAATGCTATATGTATTAACGAAAAACAGCATTTGAGATGTTTTTAATTATTATTTGCTAATTACAGTAGAAATTAAACAAAAAAATTTATTTGAAACCTTTAATTTTGGTCCTGTCTTTTTCACGTAGATGTCATAGATTTTGAGATATTTAACACGGAAACCAGTTTATAAGCTTTTTCTTCTATCTGTAGCTAAATGTGATACTTTTTGAGTTATTCGATGAACACCATGTTGAGATATTTACTTGTTTTCTCAAGCTAAAAACGCAATTTTTAATTAGTTATAACTTAAAAACTATCAGTTTATATAGGAAAATGTATAGAGCTTCTTATTCTCAAAATTTGATTCCCTTTTAGTTCCAAGGGCTATTTTTTTATATCAGCTTCTGAAAAGGATGGTGGCGTGGCATCCACCCCTATAAAATGCCAAACTCCCGCATACCATAGAAACGTGTCTTCGATGCATTTATTGTAAATTATCAAGAAGGAACAAAATTGTATCCATACGGCAAAATATTTCTAAATTAAAATCTCTAGTTACTGTACTAAAACTACTATTACTAAACATTTTACTACCTTATTTTTGTCGTTTGCATAATTGATATGATTAGAAAATAGTTTATAGTTCGAAGAATTTAAAAATTACATTTTTGCTACGTGTAATATCCCATTAAAAAAGGAAATGTTTGTAGAACGTATAGGAGTTTCGTTGAATAGACTACTTTACAAATTATTCTTATTTACAAAGTATTTTTTTTAGTAAATAAATTTCAATAATACCAGAAAAAATATTTCCTTTTCATTTTGTTAGCATTTTTCAGAACTATTTAATTCAGTAATATAACAGTTAACATTGTAATATATCGGACAAAATTCATAGTTTCAAAAATTGGTAGAAATAATGAGGATAGCATAAGTATTATTAAACCGAAAAGTTCCCCGCCCCTAAATAGTGTGCTTCATCCAGGACGTCGTTTCCACCTCCACCCCAATTTTGAGATTTTCTAGATTGTCTCGGGAACGGTGCACTGTTTGATAAAAATACCTGTATACAAAATTATTCCTTATAAAATTCTCTACCAGAAACATCTCTACACTTTTTTTAAAATTAACAATACTTTCGTAAATGAGGCGCAAATGTAATCAGCGCAGGTTATATAATTCGCTGAATATGTAGATACAACTTCAGCGTTTTTTTCCCAAGCAAAGGTTAATACAATCAGTGTGCTTAATAAAAGAGATGACTTGCAAGACATCGTGCAAACTTTTAATAATGAAAAAGATAGTCATGAAGAAATTACAGAGGTAGGAGACCGATTTGTTCTAGCTTTATACAACTCTACCTATGCAGAAAAAAAGCCCATATGTATACAGATTCATGTCTTTTAACAAACATGTTGGTAAAGTGAACAACAATGTGATGTTATCAAAACTACCACCAATTTCTGTTGCTGCTCGGCAACTCATATCGCGTTTTTACCAAATTCAAACCTGGAAAAACGTTACGCTAGAAGCTACTGATTGGGGATGGAAAAATGTTGGCGATATATTAACCCCAACTATGACATCAAAAGATTCAGCTCCGAATCTGTTTTAAATACTGATTTCTTGTTCATGAAAATTAGGGTGCGAAAACAGGTGCAGTTGCAGAAGAGCAGGCTTACGTTGCTTCACAATTTGTTACCATTACTACGGACAAGGATGCATGAATGTCGAATCTATGGAAGACGACGAATATTAATCAACGTAGGTAACCTTCTGATAAAAATTAGTGGACTGGATCTACACGTAAACAAAAACGCGTCAAGTATTTTACCTCTGGGGTGGCGTGGAAACAAGTACAATATACAATATTCTCGCTTCTTTAAAAATCGAGTTATTTTATAAGGGTGAGAGGGTGGAAGCGGTACATTTATTATAATTTTAAGTGGAGTTTAGTAGCTACTGCTTTAGCGTTTACCATTAAACTTTGATGTGGATTATAGTAAAGATTGCAATTTATTGTGTTAACCGGAACCAACCCTTATGTATGCGCCTTATTTCCCACAATACTACTAATTTTAGGAAAAAAGTGTAGACACATTTTTGATCGAGAATTTTATAAGGAATAATTTTGTATATAAGTATTTTTCTCAAAAAGTGCACCGTTCCTGAGATAATCTAGAAAATCGCAAAATGGGGGTGGAAACGACGTCCTAGGGGATGAAGCACACTTTTAGAGGTGGGAACTTTTCGGTTTAGTAATTCTTACGCTATCCTTAACATTTCTATCAATTTTCAAAACTTTACGAATTTTGTCGGATATAAGTCGTTATATTACTGAACTAATTGTGGAGATCAAGTTTTGATATTAAATCAAACAATCGATAGACAACCCGTTAGTGTAAAGTCTGGAACTAATTCGATAAAATTGAAGGTGATTTTTTTTGCAAATTTCTTCAACCATGTCAAGCGAATCATAAAAAGTTCAGTTTGTTGTACAACTTGCTCAACTCTTCAGCCATGTTTAGAAAAGTTATAGCGGCGTAAAAAATATGTCCACAGCAACTTACAATTGACGGATTTACTGCCCTTGGTCACAACTGTTCACTAACTTACTAGCTTGTATAACTTATTATTAATGTTTTTTTATTTACTTATAATTCCAGTCACTGCATTCAAAAATCCATATCCGCTCGGAAAAGTCTCAAAGGGCTGAAATTATGTACACATGTTCTTTCAATAGTTACAAACTACTTGTAAAAAGTACCCTAAAATGTGTGCTTCCCCTTCCACGACCACCATAAATATTTAAAAATTGCGTTTCCGCGAATATTTCCAAAAATGTGAGGTTTTCAACAAAATTAATCCTCCACGAAAAGGTGTTATCGGGGCTGGTTCAAGCCTTATTTACAACCCAGACAGTCTGATTTAGGCACCCTTTGCCAAAATATATACAGGGTGTCCCGGTGAAGGCGGACAGTTCTTCGGTAGTGCATAGATCACCTGAAAATAACTCCATAAGTCTATGTAAAATTTTCTCTTACGACGCACGATGAGACCAGAACCACAACATCGTCTCAATAATGCCACATATGAAATAGTATATTACGTAATGAGTGTTGTAAGAAGCATATTACGCTCGAATGGAAAAGTTACGCACGATGCCGCGTAGCGGCGAGTGCGTATTTCCATGAATGCGTAATTGCTTTACAACTCGAATTATGTACTATACTTTACCTACGATCATATTTATTTATTTATTTATTTAGTAAAATCTGGATTTAGTTTTCTTGTCAACAATATTATTCAACAAATATTATGTCAGTTTTGACAGCGTTTGAAAATTAAGTAAGTAGGCGCATTTGTTTTTTTAAACCCCGCGTCAGCAATATAAGCCACCTATAATTGCGTGTCCCGTGCGTTTTGTTTACTGTGCGATTTGTTTACAGTGCGATTTGTTTATAATATGTAAAGTTCAACTTACATAGATGGCAGGTAGTGTGTTTTTTACTATTTACAGTAGTGATCGTAGGTAAAACATAATATATGGTTAGATTAAATCTTGAAGGCCTTTTGTCCATAACTTCCAAATTACTGTATCGATTGTAATAAAATTTGGATAGTACACACAACGGTTGAAATCTTACATGCAAAATATGAAAATTATGGTATCGGTTGGAGAAACTAAATCAGAATCTCTTGATATGAGTATAGGAGTGGGACAGGGTTCCATTATGGGTCCTCTTCTTTTGCGAATTTTCATTAACGATTTATCAGAAAACAATAATACTGGCAAAGTGTTTGTTTATGCGGATCATATTTCAGTAATTATTCATGATAAATCACTCGAAACAATTCAGTTAAAAGCGGAGAATGTAATAAAAGAATGTGTAGATTGGTGTTACAAAAACTCATTAATAATTAATACTGAGAAAAGTGTGCATAAATTTTATAAATAAAATCACAGAGGATGACAGGTTATCATTTGCATTTTAATATACAGGGCGAAATTATTTTAGAGCTATCAGAAACCACAAAATTATTAGGAACTTTCCTAGATAAAACCTTAACATCGACTGTATCTGTATGAAACTATCCAAATCAACGTTTGCCCTAATCCTAATCAATTTAAAAACAAATTTATAAAGAAAACAGACTTGAAGTCAGCTTATTTTTCATTGGTGTATTCTGAATTAAGCCATAATATAATAATATAGCCACTGACATAATAGAGTATTCGTAATGCAGAAGCGAATAATAAGAATAATTTTTGATTTGCCGTTTAGAGAGTCATGCAGAGAAACAGTCAGAAAAGAAGGATTACTGACATTGTTTAGTATTCATATTTACAAATTATCCATACATGTGTTTGAAGATTTACAAGATTTTATATTAAATAAGAATATTTATGAACATCAAACAAGAAAGGATAATGACATTTATATAAAAAATTTCAAGTTAAGTAAATATAAGAAATCACCGCAAGGTGAACATGCTATCAAACGAAATTAAAAACGCAAGAAGTTTATCTGTGTTTAAAAACCGATTAAGGAAATACCTAACAAAAAATTGTTGAGTGAGTTCGTGAAAGATTTTAATAAATCTACTGCAAACTGATTAAGCTAGATATTTACATGTATCTCAAAAAAATTTTGGACATTAACCAGCCCCATTACCACCCCACCCGTTATTGAAGGGGTGGTAATGGGGCTAAAAAATAAAATTGTGATTTAGTATGCGTACAAGAAGCAAGGGCCTAAAATTTTTTTTTTACTTCATCCAAAACTGGATATCAATGAATTCAGAAAAAATCTATAATCTATTGAACAGTATGAGCCATCACCTTCCCATTTGAAAAAAAAACAAGTTTTCAGCTATAATATCCCTAGGACATTGATAATGTACGAAGGCGGAGGGCTATTACCAAGCAACGTGCTTGAGGTTGCCATAACATTATGAGGCATTTGTCAGAACAATTATTTATTTATTAAAAGTACACTTGGTAAAGGTACAGTTACTAAAATTTAACGCAGCATTAGATTGGTTATTATACTCTTCGCAAAAACGAAGAGTATATTGTATTTGATCGGCACATTTCTAAAATCTTAAATATCGCTCGTAGAGAAAAAATTTGCATATTATTGTGTTAGTGAACGAATTCTGAACAACTTTCAAAATGTCCGTCTGTCCGTCCGTCCCTCTGTCCGTCCGTCCGTCACGTTTCTTGTAAGCACGATAACTCAAGAAATAAAAGTCCAATTGTATTGAAATTTAGAAAGTAAGTTAGTGTTAGCTAGAGGAAGAACCCTATTGTTTTTGAAGAAAATCGATCAGTAAATAAAAAAGTTATTAATTATTTAATTAAAAAAAAAAAAAAATCTCTTAATTTTTGTCGCTTGTACTAAAATGGAAATCTTGCGAGATATTATTTCCATAATAATGTTTTTTTGTTTATGAAGTTTACTAATATATATTTCATAGAAGTGAAATATGTATGATTGTCGAAAGATATATATCACGGACAATCAATTTTTGTAACAATAGGTGGTGGCGCAGCGGCTAAAGCTTTGCGTTTCAATCCAAAGGTCCTAACCCCACTAGCGGACTACGTCCAAGAAACCTCACAAAAATTCTACCAGTTTAAACTGAACGGTAGCCCGCTTACCCGCAACATTACCCGAATCAGACAGCATAATGCCATACTTTTCGATATAAGACACCCCCTACCATACCAGGCGTTGCCTATCTTCCGGCAGCTCCCCTAGCCACACTTCCTTCTACGATAACTTACCCCTACCCCCTTACTTTTATCTTTCCTCAACTTTACATATTTCCAATCCCTCTTTCTTCCCATTTATGTTTGTACAATTTTGTTCTTTTATCTTTTTTGTTGTTTTTGTTCCCTTTTTGTCTCTCAAAATCCCCTCTAGGCCGAAAACTTACCTAAATCCTAATTTTTTAAACCACAATTTTATGTGGTGCGCTCGCCTACGGTTTTAGTGTTCTCAGTGTTGTATTTATTTTTAAGCTTCTTTTAGGTCCATATGGACACATAAAAATTGTAATCTAGCTTTTAAGTCTGCACGTGGCAGACAGGAGATTCTACCCCCCCCCCCCTCGAATTTACTTCCAAGCCGAACCGGACCTACTCCGCCCAGCCTCACACCCACCTCGGCGATGTTCGCCGTGGTTATCTGGCTGGCTCCGGCTAGGATCCGGTGAGGCACATAATTGTATAAAACTGTTAATAAATTGTTTATTGATTGATTGATTGATTGAATCCAAAGGTCCCGTGTTCGAATCCTACAGGTTGGATATTTTTTTTTCATACAATTTTTTTCACAATAAAGATGGTATCACAAAATTTAGGATGTCCAAAAACTAACATTATTTACAAGAAAACTGCGAAGATTATCCTATAGAATGTGTAACAATTATATATAAAAAGCTCAGTAAATTGGCGAAGTGTACGTTTTTAGCTTGTTTTTTCCTACTATAGAAGATCTATTTCCACGCATAGTATTTATTTATGATCTTATATAGTGGTTTCTTGGTCGATGTTTAAGTATGGTTTTATAGAATTTGAATTGTTATGACCAGTAATTTTCAGCAATTGTTGTCCTTGGACACCATTTTTTGTCAATTCGCTAACAGCAGTTGACCTGTTAGAATGGTTCGTTATCTTTTTGTTCTTTACATTCAGGCCAATAGCCTCAGCAGACGATTTAGTCCATCCATTAATAGTATTTCTTCCAACAGGGACATTGTCGTACCATCTATCGATTTCCGTTTTCCAGTGTTGATTTGGTTTTAAGAACAGCCGTGGTGAGGTAATATGTTCGCCTCGTTTTGATATCAGTTTATGAAAAAGGCGTAGTTTTGACTTTCACTATTGGTAATCAACCATTTACTATTTGTACAGCTTTTTGAACCGCCTTGGCAAGTTTTACTGAATACCGGATTATATTCAATGCGATTTGTTGGAGAGTCATCGTTATTTTTCTAGATTTGAAAAAAAAATCCAAGAGACAGGCAACTGCCTCGCCTCCTCTCCACGCTAATTCTACAGCAGCAATATGGTAGAATTTACGCATAAGACCTTCAGGGGTATTTTCATCCCAGAACAATATTATTTGGTTTACTTCAGATAAACTTAATGAAACTGAACTGGTCTTACGTTTGCATGGATCTGCTTGCAGTTTCTTCTTGGTTGCATCGCGGGCATCTCGGGCAGGTTTAAATACTAAGCTCATAAATGGGTCAATCATAATCTTATAGTCATTATAGTACTTCTCTTGTAAAAGTTTGCACGAAACGTTCCACATAGTTTTTACTGTTGCATCTTTGAATTCTGTTCCATTTTTCTTCATCATACCGCCCAATCTTTCAGAATCAATGCCAGTTCTTCTACGCTTCTATGTTCATTTAATTCGTATTTTCGTTCATGGCAAAATTCCATAAATATTCCCCATGTATACTTGTGACTTTTTCTGGTATTTATTGGAATTTTTTCTTCGATTAGCGCGTTTATAGATTGACAACTGGCATTGCCAAAACGTGACATTTTGAAATTTATTTGGCAGTTATTATGAAGTTGTCAAAGTTAAATAAGTTTATTGTCATAGTGATTGAAAATTTCCTTGGATGGTGTTATCAGTGTAATATTAAAATGATTGAGTGATTTGTGTCACATGACAAGAAATAACGAAATTTAATTGGTTGTTAGAACTTTTAAAAAATTTTCGATAAAAAGTGATTTGTACAATTTTGAAGGCTTCTTAAATATTTATTAATGCAATTAAACGAAGACTTATATTTTTCCCTGAACTTTACCTGCCGTAGAACAAATTTTGGTATTCCGAAGCACTCTAGACGAATGTCTTAAACTGCTTAAAAAAACTGAACATCGACTCATAAATTCGCGAAAATCTCATGGTATACTCAGAATGTTGCCTTGAATCCAAATATGTAAAAATATACGGGGTGTTCCATTTAACAATCGAAAGTTGCGGTAATTTACAGGTAAACCAGAAATGGTCTCATACCGTTTTTATGTCCAAAAATTCATGTTTACAGATAGTTTATGCACCCCAAATTTCAAATGGATAAGTTAAAAAATAAAGGGAATATAGTGGGGAGCCACTAGCCTGTGGGACCCGGTATATGTGAAACCTCAGAAAATTTACACTTTTTTTATTTTGTATGCCTGTGTAATAATTCACGTTCGAGGGGGAAAAATCGGTTCTGTTTATTTTTCCGGATATTATGAATATGGATACAAAATTTTATGAAAACTTAACGTAATGTACTATGTGGCGACATGCTTTCGGTTTTATATACCTAATCAGCATTAATTTTATATTTCACGCTGATTATTAAGTGTATTTGACTAGCTCTCATTCTTATTTAATGTTAAAAAGTAAATATTTGACTTCGGCAAGTATAGATTTCTAATTATCGTAAAATATTAATACGGTTGGTATACATTAGTAATCAACAATAAATTACTAATTTCTATTCCCATTAAATAAGGGTAGGATATATTGTAGTTTCGTAAATTATTTCGGATTATCGTTAAATAATAATTTAGGGTTATGATTATATATATAGTGAAGAGAACATGGTGACAATTTATTGATTTTGGTTGTCAGATTTTTTAGTGGTATTTTATTAAATTTATACAAGACCAAAAGAATTTTTGGTGATTTAAAAATTATGTTGATCTTCATTTAAATTTCCCGGCGCATCCACCATTCGCTTGTTAATTTGTTAGCAAGATTTGTTCAAATTGGATCTTAAGATCTGCACAGTGTGGACCAAATTAGATGGGATCTAAAACTATGGCAGATAAACAATATAGGTGTCCTGACCTTGATTTTCGAGAAACAAACAATGGCCAAACTGCGATCGTCTACCTCTTTCGACTAATTGGCATTGGCATTTGGCATTTTTGGATGACCTCTATATCTCAATTACCAAGTGTCGAATCGAAAATCGAGTAACACATTTTTAAGGCACTCTTTTGAGTAGAATCCGTTGCTGATAAGAAGAAAATTATGCATTCCTCAGTTTTCGAGATATAGGCATAACTTGCTGTCTCTCTTCTGGACATCTAAAAATATTGTTTAGGTGGCACTTTTGACACAAAGTTTTGTTGTAACTTACCTATTAAAATAAAGCTCGGAAGCTAAATTTGAATCTTCTCCGCATTCTATAAAACACTTAATCATATCATATTTTTCACCATTTAGTCAGGAATCAGGCGCCACTAAATCCATCATAGGGTGTGGACTCGAAGATATAGTTTTTAAAAAATACATACATTATCCGAAATGACCTTGCGGATCTGAATCCAGAGGGCGCCATTCTGTCCGCGATTGCAAAAAAGCGTAAAAAATTTTTTTTCCGAAAATTTTTGTGTCACTAACTATTGATTAATTTTATATTCCCACCGCATTTACAAGCTTATTTTTTAACATTTCTCAATTATTTTCCAACCAACGGAAAGCTTATTCTTTCTAGATTCAGGTGCTGCTAAATACTTCTCATAATTGTTGTTAACAAATGCTACAAAAATTGTTTAAACAAAGAGAGCCCAAAGAGTGCACGGTAAATTTCAGCATCGAGACATTTTTAAAACTATTATCGATAGATACATACTTCTATGACATGAAATCTGCAAAAATAATGGAGTAGTTTTTAGAGAAAGAATTATCTACATTGCTTCATTGTTGTAGAAGATACGATTATTTTTGTACAGCACGCGTTGTGATCTGGCTCGTCTTTTGGTAGATATACACATACAGTAGGGTGACCAGATTTTTGTGCTGGACACTTCTGCTGGGAAAAAATTGATGAGCGGGGGGAGCAGAAATCCGAAAAATAATTTCTTGATCCCAACATTTTTTGAAGACCGAGAGGAGAAATTTTTTTGATCACAGATAGTACTCCAGAATGCTGGTCTGTCCAGCGAAATTCCGGACGTATGGTCACCCTAACATACAGTGTACATGTATGTCTCGCATTGCCTCGCTCTCTCTAGGCTCGTTGACTACCTGCTGAGGTGTAGTGTAATAACAAAAAAATCTTATGAGTAGCGTATACAGTAACTGTGTTGTGTGTTGTTTATAAATTCATGTAAAATATATTTAAAATAAATTTTGTATTAGTTTAATAGCCTGTATATTTCCATTATTATTGCAGAGTATCCGATGAAATTACAAAAATAATAGCGCGATTGCATTTTTCTCATCATAATCATAATGAAGTCGACACTAGAATATTTGCGATCATCCTATATTTATCAAATCTGGAGTATGGTAGAATAATAATAGAAGCTACAACAGATATTTTTGTCTTATCCCTGTATTTTGTGTCTAGAATTATGGTGTCGTAGATTTGATGTATTTATATCGATTTATCATACGATGTGAGAATTAATTATAGAGAAGACAATGAGTGCTCAAATGAATTTGGGTAATTTATTTTTGTGCATTTATGCTTTGACTGAATGTGACAGTCAGTTTTCTATTTAAAAAAGGAAAAACTAACGCTGTAAAAAAAATGTTTAAGACATACAGAAGATAAAGAACTACAAAGATTACTTCATTACCCTCAAAGTGGCTTCAATGATTTCATTACTTTTCAAAATCTGGCCCTGTATTTTTTTTAAAATCGCTGCCCAAGGAACCACTACTTCCACATCCAGATTTTCCATCCAAGTTTCTCAGAACGAATGCCAAAAAAACTTTTGAGACCTTATAGCTTCTCTTGTAAATACTAAGTAAATACCAATTTTATGAACTCTTACCTGCTTGATTTATCTATTTATTCCAGTTTAACCCATCCCTTCAACGGAATAAGATGAAAATATAATCTAGTTCCAGATCACCTTAAAATACATACGCGTACCAAATTTCAAGTCAATAACTTAAAACGGTTCCAGTGTAATCGTGCGCACAAAAAACGTTACAGACAGACAGACAGATCGACACTCAAACTTAAAATCTCGACGTTTTATGACATTCTAAGCCTATTTGAACAATAAAACTGTTCAAATTTTTTCTTGTCGTTACTATACTTCCACTAGATGTGGAAGTAAATGTTATATGGTCGACGTCTGATATAAGGAATTTATCGCCTACCGAAGATTCTTTTTATCAACATATGTTGAGAGCTGCGTATCAAATTATTCTGTGGAAGAGTGCAACTGAGATAAACCCAGAAATTCCCGATCCAATTGATTTTGGTTGGGATTTGAAAAATAACGTACTTATTCCTAAATTAATAACTATAATACTATAAATGTTTGTCCCAATATAACTTCTCAAAATGTATTTTGTAAATGTAAATTTAAAAAATTTATCGGAAACTGCAGTCGTAGCAAAGTTGGGTTGGAATGCATAATAGATTGCTACTGAGAGGGTAAATGTATTAGCTGTTAATTTAGTTTAAGTATAATGTATGTATGTATATTATTATTTTTGTATTTCTATTTCTCAAGCACAAAAAGTAAATTTAAGTTCATTTAATTAGTTATATGGATTTCTGTCTCTAATCAATATTTTAAGTTAAAATATAATAATTTTGGTTCTCAAGTAAACTAATCTTTAAATACCTTCGTTTTTTTTTCATAATGACAAATGATAATATTTACGTATAAGTAATACGCATCGTAAATTTATTGCAATCACAGTATATTGTCAGCAAGTTACCGATCTGCCACAGCGCGCGAAGTGTCAGCCAAAACGATAGCGGAAATAACGGAGCGCTGTACAAAAATAGTCATATCTTTTACAACAATAAAACAATGCAGATAATTCTTTCACCAAAAACTGATCCATTCTATTCCGCAAATTTCATATCATAGAAGTATGCATCTATCTATAATAGTTTTTAAAATGTCTCGATACTGAAATTTACCGTGCACTCTTCGGGCACGCTTTGTTTAAACAATTTCTGTAGCATTGGTTAACAATAATTTCGAAAATTATTTAGCAGTACCAGAATCTAGAAGGAATAAGCTTTCCATTAGTTTGAAAATCATTAAGAAATATTAAAAAATAACCCTGTAAATGAGACGGGAACATAAAATTAATCAATTTTCAGTGACAAAAATTTTCGGAAAAAATTTTTTTATGGTTTTTTGCAATCGCGGACAGAATGGATTTAGATGCGCAAGGTCATTCCAGATAATGTACATATTTTTTAAAAAGTATATCTTTGAGTGCACACCCTGGCATTTTAGGAGCGTCTTTTGAGAAGATTGATTCCCGACTAATTACTAAATTGAACCATTTTTACCAATACTCACTCACAATTAACTCACAAATTAGTTTTTGACATTTACGATTATTTCGATTTTCTTTTTTTTTTTACCATGGCCCTCTCAATAAATATTAGATGTCAATGGAAGACAATTCGAACATTTGTTGTAGTTTAGTTTTTTCTATTTTTGGCAAAATTATTTTATATTATAAGAAGTGTTGTTGTTAAATTTTCCACGGCTTCCTCACAACTATATTAAATTTTTCGAAAATTAACCACTTTTTCTAGAGATAAATATGACATGTAATATATCGTTGGATAGCTAATTTAAGTTGTGAACGAACAATGAAATAATTTACGGGGTAAAAAAACACAAGTTATGTCTATATCTCGAAAACTGAGGCATGCATAATTTTTTTCTTATCAGGAACGGATTCTACTCAAAAAGTGCCTTAAGAATATGTTACTCGATTTTCGATTCAACACTTGGTAACTGAGATATAGAGGTCATCCAAAAATGCCAATTTTCCAAAAACGCTCTGTAGCTCGGTAGTCGAAAAAGATAGACAATTAAGACGTTTTATTCAATTGTTATTAGAAAATATTAGAATAACTACAAAATACCAATATGTGAGGTGTCGTCAGAAAACGTTTATATACAGGGTGTTTAACGAGAGAATGGACATGGTTTAATGGCAGATAGAAAACACCGAGGGTGGAAAGTTTGATGTGCCAATGGCATCGAAGTCGTTCTCACAAACACAAAAATGTATGAAATCCAGACGAAAATCAATCATATGCGTTTTTGGCAGACACAAAATTGTTGGCTCTCTCCCACATTATAATATAATAAGAATTCTAAGTGGAATTTTAAATTTGCGTTTGCAGTACGCACGCTATGTTGAGTTTTGTGTTTATTGAAAATATTGAAATGCATATAAATGTTGTATATTACTGTTCTTGGTCTAATTAATGTTTCTACTTATTTTATTAGTTTGTAAACGAATGTAAATAATAAAATTCCTGAAAAATCTTAAATAATTAGTACAAAATTTCATTTAACGCATTTGCTTCAGCGTGATTTCAAATGGGAACTAGGATTTAATTATTCACAAATATTGCGAAATTAGTACTTATATTGTAATATAAGTGTGGAAAGCATGGTCTACTGACGCAAATTGCGCACCAGTCACTGTCGCGTAGATTTTTTCTTATGCTACAGTCTTGCACTGTTGACTGTACTTTTGGTCGCACTATTTGGGGAGTTTCAGAGGAATCGGCACATCATTTATGTTTGGATTCTGATGGAAAGAGCTTCATTACAAAACGAGTATGAAAGTTGGAATAAAGCGCCAGCAGGTATTTCAATCATTCGAGCTTTGCAATGGCCTTTTCCACAAGTGTATTGCATACACATGTAAATTTTTGCATATTTTTTATACGGTTGTAAACTTGTATGTATTAATATCGATATGGTTTATAATTCATTATTTGTGGCATATTCATGATTTCTTATGTTTGTTGGGTATTTTGCCATTGTAAAAATATTTAAAAATTTGGATGAAATAAACCTCTGCACCAAAAGGATCAGACAGAGGTTGATCTTAATACTTCTATTACAAAATATCTCATAACTAAAAATATATAAACTGAAACAAAAATGTTAAATGATAATGACAAAAAATTAAATCGAAGGCAGTTAACGTTTCGAAAAATATTTCTTTTTCCGTTATAGTCTATCGCGAACGGGTAGTGCTGGACTCTAACCAGCTAAAACCCCTCCATCTCTTCAGTGTTTCCTGTTGGCCTGGGACTGCTTTCGCTTTTCATCGGACCCACAGGTCATTTAAGATTGTCGGTGTTAATTGACGTTTCTCCATGGGTTCAAACCCATCTCTCTTTCCTCCTCTTCCTTCTTTTTCATAATGCGGGTTATTGCCTCCTCCGCCCTTCTCCAGTTCTCTTCCGTTTCTAACATCCTACCATATCTTCTGGAGACAATAACGATGCCCCACCGTCTCGTCTCTCTTCTCTCCATCTGTTGCATGCGAACACGGTGTGCTCCACGTCATCGACCTCTCCACAGTATGCGCACTCTCTGCTGTCAGTCTTGCCAATATCGTATAAGTACTCCATGAAGCACCCATGTCCGCTCAGGGCTTGGGTGAAGTAATAGCCTACATCACCATGCCTCCGTTCCATCCACGCTCTGATGTTCGGGATGAGGCGTCTCGTCCACCTTCCCTTGTCTACAGTGTCCCACCGCCTCTGCCATCTTTCAAACAGCCTGTCCCTGGCCTCTGCCTTCCCGGCTCCTTCAAAGATTTCCAGCCGTTCTTTGGCCATCAGATCCAAAGGGGGGATCCCCGCCACTACCAACGCCGCCTCGTACGAAATCGTTTTGTATGCACTGCATACCTTTAGTGCGGCACATCGCTGGATCCTAGCCATCCTCCCTCTCGTCCTATCCACCTTCATCGCACTTTCCCAGACCGGAGCTGCATACAAGAGGATAGAGTGCACGACACTGCACAGCAGTCTCCTCTTGCTCGCTCTTGGTCCGTGCGTATTGGCCATAAGCCTCCCAATGGCTGTGGCTGCTTTTCCCGCCTTCTCGGCCGTCTTTGTAGCATGGACACCGAAGTTCAGCTTGGAGTCCAGCCAAACCCCTAGGTATTTCAGGTGGTTTCCTGAGGATATCTCCACCTGGCCCACCCTAACTTTCATGGGTGGAAGATTTCTTTTCCTCGTGATAACCAGGAGCTCCGTTTTCCCGGCAGCTAGCTCGAGCTGCATTCTTCCTAGCCACCTCTCAATATTCCTGATGGCCTCGTTGGCTGCTTCCATTATTTGGACAGTCCACCTTCCAGTCACCGTTATAGCCAAGTCGTCGGCATACCCGATGACCTTTACACCCTCCTCCCAAGGTAATCGAAATATATCGTCAAACATCACATTCCACAAGGTCGGACCGAGCACCGACCCTTGTGGAACCCCACACGTGATGCTTTTCCAGGTTATCTCTCCCTCTGATTCGAATCCGATCATCCTGTCTTGGAAGTAGCTCATCATCACCCTGACGAGGTACGGAGCTACCCCTAAGCTCTGCATCTTCCCGACAATCATCTCCCATCCCGCTGTATTAAACGCGTTTTTGACATCAAGGGTCACAACAGCACATATCTGTTTCGTGGCTAGGGCTTCCTCTGCCGTTTCCTTTAACAGCCTAATGGCTCCTACCGTTGATCGTCCTTTCCGAAAACCGAACTGGCTTTCAGATAAGCCACCCTTCTCGGCTATCTCCTTCTCTAATCTCCCCAGTATCAGATACTTGAGGAGCTTGCCCATCGCGTCAAGTAAACATAGCGGTCGGTGGGATGACGGGTCCTCCGGCGGCTTGTTCCCTTTCCGGATCAGGACGACTCTGGCCTTCCTCCATCTGCTCGGGAAATCCCCACTCTCTAGGGCACGATTCATTACTCTTAAGATGTCTCCCGGGTATTCTTCTGCAACTAGCTTGACTATTTCAGGCGGAATCTCGTCTAAACCTGAAGCTTTTCCACTTTTAAGTCTGGCACATGCTGCCTCCAGCTCCTCCTCCGTGAGTGGGGGGACCACATCCACTTCTACCGCTCTCCATCTGACTATATCCCTTTCTGGAAATAGAGCAGCCACGACTTCCGCCACTTTCTCTGCCGGCAAGGCAGGGGGGGGATTTCTGATCTGTCGAGTTGCTATCTTGTAGCCATCTTCCCAGACATCTCCATCCACAGTGTCGCATAATTCCCTCCACCTCTCTCTCTTTGATCTTTTAATTGCCTCTCTAAGGTTTTTTCTGGCGTTCCGGTACTCCTGGAGAGATGGGTTCTCCCCAAGTCCTGCTCTCCTATTCTGCCTTATACCCTGCCGACGAATTGCGATACATTCCGTTCTGAGGGCTGCGATCTCCTCCGTCCACCAATGGACCTCCCTCCTGGTCTTTCTGCTTCCCTTCCTGGGCATTGACTCATTGCAAGCTCTAGTAACCGCATCGGTGAGGGCCTCCTCCGTTTCAACCATGCCTCCTCGGAAGGAGCCAGCCAGACTTCTTTTGAAGGTATCCTTGTTCAGCCTACCAAGCTTCCACCCTCTGCCTTTTACCACCTGGGTGGCGCGGTTCTGTCCAATCTCATATGTAATATAGCGGTGGTCGCTTAATGTCTCCTCCTCTGTTAGGACTCTCCATCCGCTGGTGTTCCTGGTTGCCCCTTCCAAGCCTAGAGTAAGGTCCGGGATGGAGCCAGTGGTCCCTCTTACGAACGTATAAGCTGCTCCCTCGTTCAGTATTTGCAGGTCTTCAGTGGCTATCCACTCGCTGATTACCCTTCCCCTCCCATTCATCCGGTCCATTCCCCATTCTGGGGCGCTGCCATTGAGGTCGCCGGCTACTATCACCTCTCTTCCTCTGTTCCTACTTGCTCTAACGGCTCTTCCGAGCTCCTCCAGGGAATTTTCCAGTTCCGCTATACCAGCATTGGGTTAGCATTCCGTTATAGTCTAGGTTTATTCCTAAAAATTCAATGTTTAGAAGCAAATCATATTACTTTTTGCCAACTTGTGTTTTTAGAGTAATTCGAACCCGCTGATTCCGAAAATTTCGGTTGTCATCTCGAATTCGGGGTTGAATCACCCCAAAACCACCCCTGAAGGTACATTTTTGCAATTTATCGAGAATATCTTCGTAAGAAGCGAATTGACAGAAAAATGTCAAGAGAGTTGAAATGTAGTTTATAAAATTTTCTTTAAAATGATTTACTTATATAAAGTTATAATTCCACTAGCTCATTGGCATGCAAGGGGGGGTCTAAAATAAGACATATTTCAAAAAAACAACAAAATAGTTCATCATAGTTGTTCAGAAGTATATTACTTTGCGTTGTGTGTAAAATGTATTTAGATTTTTATTACCAAATATCTGTTCCATACATCGCTTAATTGGAATATCTACAAAAAATAATATGAAATTATAATATTGCCTAATTTCACCACAATCTACTTATGTGTGCTTTATTTGCACTTTTAATCATGTCAAACATGACAGTTTGTTTTTTATGTATTTCCATAGTCACGTGAGACATTAAATTATATTTATTTTATTTCTACTTCGTCTCTGAGGTCCTAAAACCTAAAAATAGTCGTACGCGTAATTCAAATAACCGTTTTGTTCTTTACAGACAAGTCTACAACCTTACTAATAATTTCCATAGCCTACTTAGTAATTTTCTTACGTAGTGTTCATCTGACGATTTTGACATTTTGAAGAAAATAAAAAATGGTTTCGTATCTCACTTATTTTTTGGAATTTTTTAAATCGGAAAAAACTGTTGGACTTAGAATTTTATGCTTAATAAGAAACCATAAAAAATATAGTCATTCTGTTTAAGAAAAAAAAAGTTGATGTCACTTCCGGTTCAACCGGAATTGATATTTTCGTTCCTGTTAGTCTAAAAGTTGTTCGCTTTTGTCTAATTTATGTGTACCGAAAACGAAATATTTAAATTCAAAACAATAAAAAAAAATTGGGGGCGTAGGTACACTAATTCGTGGCCATCCGGTATATATAGTTTTGGGTGATTTTATTTGGAATAGGTCAAATTACCGGTGAAAAGACAAATATATCACAAAATAAAAATTTGAGGTCACTAAAATTTCGAAGTTTACTATTTTTTAAGCTAAAAAATCTAAAAAAATTATTGAGCTTAAATTTACAAATAGTATCATCGATTAGACAATTTAAAAAAAAATGTACGTTGAGAGTTTTTATATTTCTAATATCTCGGCAATGAACTATACATATTTACTATATTAAATAAATTCCCAATTACTTTGCAGTAATGGAGGTGGCTTGTGGCGAGCATGGAGATTATGTCCAGAAACTTGTGGTGGCGGTAAATGCAGGAAGGTGTAACGCATTTGCATTGCCCGATCAAAATGGTGGCATCAAGATCATAGCCAACGACATATCCAAAGAGGTGACGCCGCCAATAAAGCCAACTACTGAGGACGTTATCGCTGTGCCAAATGGCTCTGTGAAAACTCCCACTACCCCAGCAACATGCACAACATCACTTCTTGATTCCTCAGAGAATTTACCACAGTCTGAGAAAAACGGTTGGTACCGATCATTATTTTTTTAATAGTAATACATAAAGGTTGTCCAAAAAGTCTGAAAACGGTCAAATATTTTGAGAAATACACATTGGATCCAAAAAAGAAAAAACACATCCTTAATAATTTTAAAAGGGCTATCCAATGATACCAAATGCGACCCCCTACCGCACCATTGGAGTGGGGCGGGAGCAACTTTAAAATTCTAATTTAATTTAATTTTAATTTTAAATTAAAAATTTTAAACCTCTTTTTTATTGCATAATCGGATTCTACGGCAAAAATTATGTCAAGTTTGTCTGAAACGTTTTTTCAATTCGTGATAGATGGCGCTGTAATCGCAAAAATATTTCTTTTCGTAATCTCTAAAATATTCTACGGAAGAATGAAAAATAATAAAGTACGAGTTTATTTTCTTGAAAGAGATATTCAATGGTGTTAAATTTAATACCCCTCCCCCCTTACCCCTCCACCACCACGAGGGAGAAGTGGTGGGCAACCTTACAATCTTAAACGGAACTCCACATTTTTTATTGGCGGATGTAGAGTCTGGTGAACAAACAATTCAATTTCATTAAAAAAAAAAAAAAAATTCTTCGAAAAAAAATATTTCTTAAGAATTAAACATTTTTCACGAATAATGAAAAAATTTCCATTTAGTATTTGAAAATTACCCTCCACTTTCCCTCCCCCACGGTGGTGGGGGGAGGTATTAAATTTAACACCATTGAATGGCTTTTTCAAGAAAATGAACTCATACTTCAATATATTTTTGCGCTTACAGCGCCATCTGTTACGAATGAAAAAACGTTTCAGATAAACTGGACGTAATTTTTGCCGTAGAATCCGATTCTGCAATAAAAAATAGAGGTACACATTTAAGATTTTAAAGTTGGCCACCACCCCACCTAAAGGGGTGGGGTGGGGATCGGGTTTGGTATCATTGGATAGCGCTTCTAAAATTATTAAGGACGTGTTTTTTCTTTTTTTGGATACAATGTGTATTTCTCGAGATATTTGACCATTTCCAGACTTTTTGGACACCCTGTATAACACGATCTTAACCCAGCAAACACATTGCAGTTGATAAAGCAATGGGCCATTAGATTTATCACTGGTAAAGTGTTGGCAATTTTTACCAATACATGAAAATCGAATAAAAAATGCTGTTTAACCATTCGATTGATGTAAGTGTAAAAATAATAGATTAAAAATTTCTATTGAAATTTTCAACATCTCTTAATCAAAACGTTTAAACGTACATTTCATTTTGTTTCGATGAAAATTGGGTGAAAAGAAGGTCAAAGAAAATGCATTTTTGAAAATTGTAAAAATGCACTTTTTTAGTAACGAAAAAACGCACTTTTTTGAAAATTAAAAAAAAAATGAACTCTTTACCCTAAAAGTATATAAAATAACGTACAATCGAAAAGAAAAAAAAAGTGACGTACAATGCCTCTTTGATAATTGACGAAGAATTAAAAATTATGTTTCGTCCGCCATCTTTGACCGTTTTATTTGACGTACGGTGTCCGGGATTGGTGCATTATATTGGACCATAAATATAGTTTCATTTTTGGCAACTTTGGTGAAATTACTCCTTCCTATAGAAAAGATATTCAATTTTGATTCTTTCGGCCATTTTTGGCGTTTTTTATTTTTTTCCAAGATGGCGAATTGACAAATACATGTCGGTCAAATCTATATTTTTTAAGAATTTTATTCCAAATAAGCCAGTATTTTTAAAATTCCCCTCCGGTTACTAGTACAAGTATATTAAGCAGATAAGTTGAAAATGCGTGAAAGCGCGTCAAAAAGTGCATATAGCTTTAGACGCACAAGGAATTTTTGGGCAAAAATATTTTTTTTTGTAATCAGGAGGTCATAATACATCAACAATAAAATTCCAGGTGGAATGTTGTCGCCGAAAAAAATCAACTGCACTAAAAAACGCCCAGATCGGACAAAACTTTACTATAGTTTTCTGGTACCATACAAATTGTATTAAGAAAGAAAAAAAAACTCTCAATCCCTAAGCAATCCTTGAAAAAAGCAGTTTTAGTCGACTATAATACTAAAACACCAAACTGATCTTTCTTACCATAACGTCAAGGTAGCCAAGCACAACTCTTTGGTTCAAGGCTTCCAACAAAGTCATTATTGTCATTAAAGTCATTATTTTATTCAACAGTCATTTTTAGTCATTTTTTATTTTAAACAGTCATTATTGTCATTATTTTATGTCCTTGACCATCGAAAAATACAGGATATGTCTTGAAAATATATTATTAAGGTGATCGAAAAACTTCCATTTAAGGTAGATCCAGGAGAATTGGGGGATGAGTGATGTCTTCCTAAAAGAGAGCAGGAAATATTTGATAAAATGAAAACTTTTTCGCAAAGTGACGTTTTCAGAGTGGAATATTTTTGGCGAGAAGTTTTTAAAGTTCAAAGGGATATAAACCTTAAATATGGTAATATTGCAAAAGTTTCACTCAGTCACGGTAGTGCTAAAGTAGAAAGGGGCTTCTCCGCTTCAAACAATATCTTCACGCCTGACAAATCATCATTATCACTGCGCACTTTAAATGCAAGGCTTAACTTACGTGATGGTCTAACTAGGTACTACTGTTTGTTGTGCCGTAAGTTCTCATAGATAAGGCCAAAGATGCCTACAAAAGCTATCAAACCTATTTAGAAAATCAGAGAAAACAAAAAGACGAAGAAGAAAGGCGAATACTGGAGAAGCAAAATCGTGTAAGATAGGAAAAAGAGGCATTAAAGAAAGTGACGTGATAAGCAATGATGAGAAAAGTGATGGAAATGAATTAGTTCTAATGTTAAGGGAAGGAACTGGAAGATTAAAGAAAGTCATCTCTGAAGGAGATATTAATGGAGCTAAAGTTGCTCAATGTTAGCTCGACTCGTACCAAAAAATGAAATCGTCCAAGGAAGTAAATATAAAGGCCGCTGTTGATTGTTGATTTAGAAACGCATATAAATAAGAGGAAGAATAATCTTCTACATAAAATGCCGTTAATGCCATTAGAATTTCGTTATTTATTTTTCATATGTACTCCCTAATCAGTGAATTAATTGGTACTTAAAAAATATATCAATGTTTTACTGAAAATTTATAGACATTTCCATCCCAATTCTTAAAAACTCACTAATTTTGAATCACCACAACAATTATCTAGAATATCATTTTCTAGTCATTTTTTGGCCATCGTTTAGTCATTATTTGGTCATTACTTTCGAAGTTTTTAGTCATTAAGTCATTTTTTCCGTAATAATTTGTTGGAAGCCTTGTTGGTTGATTGTCACAGTCCTCACTTGAATGTTTAATTTGTTTATATTTACTTCATTCTGTGGAGATAAAGATGTTTTACCTTATGTAGATGGTAAAGTAAGGAGACTGAAATCAAAATAATCAAGTTTCAGATATGTAATTTATTGAATTATTCATTCTTGTGGAAGTGTACTTTCATACACTTTCTGCATTAAAATAAGAGGCAAACTTCTGAGTATACAGAATCTAGTTTGATGTTATGAAAACATGACTCACAAACTGCAATTTTACACTATGACCAAATATTGGAAAATAATTATGAAACATCTCTTGAAACAGCAGAAAATCTCGTGTGTGAAAAACGCTTCAAATAGCACTTCTATAAATGTTTAACTACTTGATACTGAATTTGTGTTCCAGGTTTTCCAACAACTGGTTTCCAACAATTCGTCATATTGCTCAAGAGGAGTATGTACATAATCCTTATGGACAAGACTCTAACAAGAATGAGATTAGTTTCCCACTTCATTATTGGGATTCTTATAGGTTTAATTTATTATGATATAGGAAACGATGCTGCCAAAGTTATGAGTAATGCAGGGTGCTTATTTTTTTGTGTTATGTTTATGATGTTCACCGCAATGATGCCCACCATTTTAACATGTAAGATTCTGCATAATATTGTAAAAAATTCACTAAAAAAATATTTCTTTTAGTTCCTCTAGAAATGTCAGTTTTTGTTCGAGAGCATCTAAATTATTGGTATTCGCTAAAGGCTTATTACATGGCTAAAACCCTGGCAGATATTCCATTTCAAGTAAGATCATTTTAAAATGTAGTTTCATAGTAATAGAAGTAGATATATTGACTAGCTGGACTAGGGATAGCACGGAATTACGGAGTTTCGGTAATGTTAAATTTTAAAATATCAAGAAATATTGATCTAAATCATTTACATAAGAATTTTAAGAGCACACCTACCTCACACATGTCTCAAGAGGTTTTTTAAAGTTGTTCAACAGTTTTATAAAAAAAAGTACACGTATTTTAACGAATAGATAAAATCATAAATATTGGAAATAGGAATCTGAGTCCCGGCCGAAACTCGGTCTGTGCCATCCCTAATACTATTTAAAAAATCTCGACTTTGTGCACTTTACGAAAAATAGTAGTTTTGACTGATTGCAACAAGCTGCGATAAATGGGTCTTTCCCAAGTTGCGGATTTTTGTTACTTAAATGTTCATTAGAGCATCGAACTTCATCTGGAATATTGAAAATGAAAATGTTTTATTGTCCTACAGACAAAAATTTCAATTAGAAAACAACTTAAAGACTACTATTATAAAGTATATAAAGCTACTAATTTAGAGAAGTTTATCACCACTTAGATATCCGGTCAAATCAATGTTATATAGCGTAAATAAGAGTGGGCCCAAATTGGATCCTTGAGGTAACCTTGACGTTGCAAGGCACGGTCTGGATTTAAATTTGTCGTATGGATTAAAAAGTATAACTAGGACTCACTAAAACCATATCTTGACAATGTATTTAATAAGATAGTGTGATCAATTTTGTGAAGACCTTTGAAAAGTCTGTATATATAACATCTATTTGATATCCTCTATCCAAGTGATTAGAAATTAATTGTTTTATTACCGAGGAATTGGAGTTGACTAACCGATTCTCTATGAAATCAAGCGGACTAAATGAAATATAAGGTTTATTTCAGAAGATATTTGTTCGTAGAGAGACATAACGAAACTAAAAATTTTCGCAAAACTGCATAATATGAAAATGGGTATATAATTCATAATAATTGATGAAGTAAGGCATTTAGTATTTTTAACACATCATAATATGACATCAAAAACTACCATTTCTCGTGAATTGCGAAAAGCTGGGATTTTTTCTAGTAAACGTTTTTATTTTGCATTAAAATTATCTTATCCATTTTTTTCAGATTGTTATGACCACGTGTTACATAATAGGCGTGTATTTTATTACTTCTCAACCAATAGATGTTACAAGATTCTTCATGTTTCTTCTAGTAGCGGTTCTTATCGCTCTTGTGTCTCAAAGTTTTGGACTTCTAATTGGTGCGGGATTTAATATAGAGGTAAGAAAATAATTATCCAAATTTAATTTTTTCTACCTAAGGTACTTGTATACTAAAATGAACTTTTGTAGTTTTAAATATAATTTGGTACTAATAAACAAAGTGATTTTTTCAATAAAAATAAAATCGTGTTTCGGAGTAATCGATTCGGAAAGTTTGGCCCTCGTAGGCAAATATGCCTTACTTGACATAGTAGAGCTCGGATGAACGCTAGGTTTAAGTTAATTTTCGCTCTTGATACAATTTTTAAGAAATACGCTTCAAAAACTATCATAACATTAAATAGTTTCTTATTAGCACTGCGTTAAAAAAAAAACTTGAAAAAATCGTCTGTCTAGCATGAAAGTTATTAGAAGTTTAATCAATTTTAAGTCCTAAATTTGTATAAACAAAGCAGCTGTTGACATTGAATTTTTAAAAAGTATAAAATTAATTGTAGTAATATAATTGTGTTGTATTTTTTGTTTTTGGAGTTACAGAATTTTGTTTATCTGCGTTTATTTCATGCACTTTTCCTGTACGTACAACCAAAACAAATGAGCAATTTTTTCAAAAAACATTCCAAATTGAAAGTAAACCACAATGTTTTTCACTTTTTATGTTTTCCAATGAAAGAATTGATGAGCATTCTCAATATTTGAAAGTTTTACCAAGCTCCTTTACGTTAATCATGCTGTTTCCTTCACAAACATGATCTTGGCATTCGATTAAAAGGTTAGAATCGGGTTTATTATTTCTAATACCTTTTTTAAGTTTAAATTGTTTTCTTAAGGCACTTTTTTTGATAAACTTGCCTTTATATTTTAGTTGTTCTGACTTTTTTAAATATGTTGTATTATTATTTAAGGTTTTTATCTATTTCTAACTAAATCTAAATTGAAAATATAACCAGGGAGGTAGCGACAGTTTTCGTGATATCATTTCTATAAGGCTAGATTTTTTCCTAAGAAAGTTTAGATAGTATCTATGATGAAGGTGCAATTCTACCAATCTATAAGTCTTGCAAAAATGAGTAAAAAATTAAACAACATTCTACTAAAAGAGATATCGATTTTCTGAAATGTCACAAAATGCCACTTTTGATTCGTTCGTGCCGAGCCGAATTTTCGAATTTCGCCGTGCAATTTACGATCAGGTTTATCTGGAAGACTTCCTCTTTACTCTAAATTACCTCAGAACACTCTAAAATTTTGCAGGGGCTTTCCCACATTGAAGATTAGTAGACCATTTTATTTTCCGCATATCATGGTAAATCACGTTGTATAAAGAAAATAAAGGAGCAAAGGAGAAAAAGTCATTCGGCATCATAACAATTTCGCCCCCCCCCCCCCATAAAAACTGCTTAACACCAGCCCTGGCCTTACTTACTCCTAAAGCTAAAAATTTCTCAGAACTAACAACAAAATTCTTCACTTTACAGGGAGGTGTTTTCTTAGGACCAATTTCAACGATACCAATGGTGTTATTCTCAGGCTTTTTCGCCAACCTGGATGATATACCGTACTATATAAAATGGTTACCATACATGAGTTACTTGAAATATGGCTTCGAAGCCAGCATGATAGCAATCTACGGCCTAAATAGATCGAAGCTGGAGTGCAATGAGGTCTATTGCCATTTCAAGCACCCTAAAACGTTTCTAAAACAGATGTCAATGAACAATGATATGACGACGTATTTAATTGACGTCTCTGTACTATTTGGATTATTCGTTCTGCTAAGGATATGCGCTTACTTCGTACTGCGAATAAAGTTGTTCCAAAATCGGTAAATTTTAATTCATATTTACTGATAGGTAGGTAGGTAGGTAAGTACCTACCGTTGTTCAATCGGATGCAGTAAGAGGGAGCAAGGGCATTTCTGATAGAAACTCTAGTGAAAATAGTTCTGGTGAAAATAGGCTCAAATTTTTACCTACATAAGTCATGGGTAAAAAAAACTGTAAAATCTAATGGGTTTGCAATGCTGATCTTTTTAAAGGTTCTTTTATTTAGCGTATGATATACAAAGGAGATTTACTTAGCGTGATTACGACAAAAAAGCAATAGACTAATAAACTACTGATGTAAAAATACCTTATTTTTAGTGTTTCTATGACTATTAGATAGGTAGGTCATACTTTTTGAAGTAAAAGTACAGAGCCGAGAAAATAATTTTTCTATTTTTCCATTTAATGTAGTTGGTAGAAGTTAAAATTATGCTAAATAGACACAAGGTTACTAAAATTAAATAGATAGCAAGGTAATACTCGTCCAATTAGAGACCAACATAAAAAGTGGGGGAATTTGTCATTCTGCCTGCTCTTTTCGAAATTCTGGCATTTCTTTACTACCTGTCAGAAACTACCGAATTTTCCAAGACAAATAAAAATAAAGTTTCATGTTTTGTGTTATTTAGTGTATACCAAGCTCAAATTAGTAAATTGTCAGTTATAGAAAATTGTGTTTTTGGGTATCAAAATTGCCGAAAATGTTTTCCTTTTAATTTAACATTGCTATAAATCAAATTTATTAGAAATAAGTAATTAATACATACAGGAAGCACATTATATGGTATTAATATACCATATATACCAAGGGATTGATGTAGTTCTTGTAACCCTGAGCAAAGACTAATATTATAAGTGTGTCCACGAGTGTTTGTCAGTCCTGTTTTTATTGCTTTATATTTATATAGTTCCCAATGAATTTAGCAAATTATAAAATTATGAAAACCACGTTATATAATATTAGAAAATTTAATGAAATTTCATACAATTTGGATTTATATCAAGTATTAACAATATTAAATTCTATCATGCCATTTCAGACAAAGTGGTATAAGACTAAATTCAATACGTTTTACCTAATATTTCTTTGTATCACATACAAAAAATACTTGTTCCTGCATTCATTTATTTCTAAAAATATTAGATCTTATTACTTATGCTTTCCAGCATATTATTAGTTATACAACAAAATGCAAACTTACACAATCGTAAATTGTTTACTGCAACGGGAAATGTGTCCTTTTTCTTACACTTTCTAATCCATTCCTTCCTTACTAGATGGTCTTTAGAGAAATTAAAAAACATTACCATTTCTCCTCTGTATTTGCTTTTTTTGAGTTGCAGCAAAAAGCTACACTAAAATCTTTACCAGTCATTCAATAATCGTATTTAAAATTGTTATTAAGATAGGAGAATTATAAAACAAAAATAAAACTGTATTAGAAGTAGTGAATGCACAATGTCTTTTTTCTTTAATAACTAGACACCATACACCAATAACATTAATTGCAAGTTAAATAAATACAAAAACAATAAATCTTTGGAAAGAACTCAAGAAATTACGCCTCAAATACATACATTTAAACATTTGTCAGCAGGCAAAGTGACGTGCAAGATGGCCGCCTTCACCGAATCCCCTCACACAGTTCAAGTTATCATACTAATTTATAACTTTAGTAACCTTGGCATAGATATGACTTTGGCATGATATAATGAATTACTATTTGAAGAAATTATCAATTAATGATCTCAAAAATTTAATCACAATATTTAAAATATATTTGCTTATATTAATTATATTAAATCCTTAAGCAATGAGTTTATTCAGTGAAGACACATTAGGGTGATGAAACAATTTACTTTTTTGAGCCCTATGATCAATAATTTATTTTTAAAATAAGTGAAACATAAAAGTAAGAAAATATGCATATATCTATAGTGTATCCATGGATGGAAACAATAAGAGGAAAAGCTTTATTTTCGACTTGTAGAAATAAAAAAAATTAAAAACTACTTAATGTTGTCAAAAGTTCAAAATATGTATCAAGTGCTCAAAAATATTGAAAACGTAAAGTACCAAGGCATAATTATCCCATTTTTCACTTTGGGATAAAATGTTGTTAGAAAAAGTAGTTATAATAAGGCCAAATTTCACTGTTTGTTTAAATATCAATTCTTTTTTGTTTCATAAAAATGTGAAATTTTTTATCTAAAATTTTTTCGTCAAATTAGTCGATAAAAGAATTACTGACAATTTCTTGACTGAAAAAACTCTTTTTTGTTAATTTAAGTGTTATTTAATCAAAGAAATTATATTTTTGAAAAAAAATGAAAGTTAGTATTGAGGCTTATTTTAACATTTCAAACCACTTTCTGTAATAACGTTTTGCTCCAGAGCTACCTTTACATTTTCTGTGTATTTTGAGCACCCGGTACATATTTTTGGACTTTTGATCATATTAACTTGCTTGTAGATGTGAGAAAAATTCCTTACACATTCTAAAATCGAAAATAAACACATTTTTTCTCTTTTTGAGTTCATCCGTGGGCACACTTTAATTTTTTTTTTTTTTTGATAGATGTAAAATATTTAGTAAGCCACACGCGAACAAAAATAACAGTAACTCGCGGAATCATTTGGCTAGTGAAAAAATATCTTTAATGGCGCTGAGCGGATAGATAGGACTGGAATTACACTTTTAAGATAGGAAATGTTTGTTTGAAAAAGTTTTTTCTCTTAAACAAATATATTCCAAAACATCTCAAAACTAATTCCAGTGTTTCGTATCTTGATTCTTACTGCAAATAAAATGCAATATATTTTAATGTTAAAAGCAATATAAAATGTAAGATAGCAGCCACTAGTATTACAGTTTTAAGACAGGAAAATGTTTGAAAATTTGTTTAAAACAGTTTTCTTTCAAACAAACATTCTCCTATCTCAAAACTGTAATTTCAGTGCCTCCTATGTTGCATTTTATATTGCAACATAAAACGTAAGATACATTGCAATATACTGCAATATAAAATGTAAAATAGGAGGCACTGGCACTTACAATTTTTAACAATTTTAAATAGAAAAAGTTTTTTTTCAAAAATTTCTTTATCTCGAAACTAATTTCAGTACATATCTTACATTTTTTATTGCAATATAAAATGCAATATAAATTGCAACATCTTACAATATTAAAAGCAATATAAATTGCAATATATTTGCAATATAAAATGTAAGATAGAAAGCATTGCAATTGCAATATAAAAAGCAATATAAATTGCAAAATAAAATGTAAGATAGAAAGCATTGCAGTTAGTTTTCATAAAGAAAAATGTTTGATAAAGTTCCTTCAAACAAACATTTTCTAATCGAGAATGTAATTTCGTCTCACATTTTATATTTCAAGTGTGTGCAAAGCGCAACACCAGAGAAGGTTTTGTGACATCACTAACGATATGTCTTTATTTACTCGTACCATGAATAATTATTATAGCAGTTTGCCCATACATCTAAATCAATTTTTTTTGTCTCTTACGACGATTTTCTCGGCGTCTCGAGTACGACTTCATCATGGTTCACATTCATGTCATTATTAACGCCCAGTCGGTTTTCATCACGGAAATTTTGCGTATTTACAATTAGTTTTACAACCAAATTGCATTGATTTATTTCTCATCCGTTCTGGAATTATCCGATTTTCATGCTTTTGAAACATTAGTTTAATTTCATTGAAACTTGCAACGATGCGAGTCTTGCTCAACAAATAAGTAGAATCTAAGTAATTTTAACCTAGCAGCACTTTATTAGTCTATTATACAGTGAATTGATACAGTATGGAACAAATGTTAAATCTCGGAAAATACAGTTTTCGAAAAAATCCAAGGATACCTAACTTGATTGAACCGATTGCTTATCTTTTAACACCATCTGCAAATCAGTGCCGTTATTCGTATTTAATGAATGGCGTTATCCAAATTTTTTTAAAATATAGCAATATTTATTTTGATAGGTGAGTTTTGTGCAGCTCATATTCCTCATTGCGGACATATAAAATTTTTAATAATATACAGTTAGTTCATGAGAAAAAAATTGATCCAAATGAAAAATCTTTTATTCGACTGAAATCAAAACAAAGTTCACATAACAATGACACTTCTTGTTCAAAGTAGACCCAAAGTTTCGGTCGTGCAGTGATCGAGATGTGTAATAAATACTTGTTGAAGGTGTTCAACAAATTATATCGTAAGTATATATTTTTGCAAAAACAAAAAAAATTTTTTTTGTTTATATTTCAGTTGTTATATTTGAAGTTGCAATTGGTCATTCTAATTTCCTTAAGGAATTCATTAGCATGACCAATATAAACTGTAAAGACAGTGTTATTCAAAATAAAGATACCTAAACTGGAAGATTTGAATTTTTTATTATATAATTGGCTGCAATGATATAGCACAATCTCAAAGAAGTTTGTCGATTATTTAACAATAATAATAAATATGCAAAGTGCGAACTATTCGTTCGACATTCAACAAAATTGTCTAGAAATTTATAGAGATTGTCATGTAAAAGATCATCCTAAAACTGTCTTTAGTATCCGATCAAAATAACTGTTCTTCTAATTGTGTAAAACAATTCACTTGACAAATTGGACTAGATAATAACATTTATCATGATATGTGGAGAAGACATAAGCTATACAGACTCTATAAAGGCCACAATGCTATCAAAATGATAAAATTTAAGATGGGTAGAACAAGTATTTAGAATGAATTCAGGGGCCCCTTCACTAATAACCATGTTCCAATATTTAACGGGGCAACAACACAGGAAGACTTAGGCTTTGCTTCTTGGACAAAGTGGAAGGAGCCTAAGAAGCATCGGCATAATAGGATTGCGGAGGAAGGCATTGGTTAGGGACGAATGAAAGAAAGTCCTAGGCCAAGACACACCAAATGTTGTAGCCCCACAATGGGCGCCACAATGACGATGATGAATAACATGATGATAATCATGACGAAACTGCCCGCCCGGGTTTTTGTCGGGTATTACTAGGGGTTTTAGGTTATTGCTGGATTTTTGGTTTTTACTGGGTTTTTGTGGACATTTCTCCGTGAATGAAATGTATCACGTTGTGCAAGTTAAGAAGTTACGCCAATAAAGAGCGATTGCGATTAGGGCACAATTAGCTGGCGTGCGAGATCACTAAATGTACTGGACTTGTAAATAGAAATCATAACATTGATCAGTCATTATCAAGGGAGGCCAATTTCACAGTTAACTTCCTAGATTTTATGCAATATTTTTCTACATTTGAACGCTATTTCATGAGGTGCACTTCTGTTTTAATAATAGGAATGCGGATTATTAGTGTTTTTTTTTTGTTTTATCAACGCGCTTTGTTAGTTGAAAAGCCGATAACAAAACTCCACTGGGTTTATGCTTTGTTTTAATGCCAATTGAATGAAACAATTGTGAGCGACAGCCCTGTTATTAAAAAAAAAATAGAGGGGCGTAAAGAGGATTATGAGATATATAAAAGCCACATATAAAATACAAAATGAGCAATAATATCAATCAAATTGGGTGTCTCTGGATTTCCTAAAAATGTGTATTTTTCGGAGTTACAAATTTATTCTACACTTCATGAACTCACTGTAAGCTTCCTCAATTTATTTATTCATTTTTCGATTTTAAAGTATATGTACCTAACTACAACACATCACTAGTAATAAGCATCGATTTTTTAATGTTCTTATGTAAGATAAGTGAAATATATTAACTTTTCACGATATATTCTTAACGCCAAGTAAATCAGACTTAATGAACAGAATCTAAAGAACTTTAAGCATCCCAAACATTTTACTTTTCCATCCTGTGTCCAGACCTAAAATATATACATTGTGATAGTTTAGTAGATTTTCTTTATTGTGATGTTTTCAATTAGCCAATTTGAGGGAGGAAAATTGTGTGCGCTTAAAATTTCAGTAGACGTGACACTTTCTCTAATTCTAAGTCTATGCCAGCTTAAATTCAGTTGCATTAGATTAATTTTTGTTTAAGAAAGGCGTGAAAGTAAAGAGATAAATAATCCCAGTTTTGCTTAAATATTACGCAATACCAGGCACACAATTTTTTTACCTCGCCCTATTTAAATGGTTTAGATATAGGTATTATATAATATAATTTTTTATTTTTTATAAACACCCAACTCACCTGAGCAACTCATCTTTCCATATTTTTTTATATCATCTTGGTGAAATTCTGCACTAATACTCAATATCTATCGGTGTACCTTATATGTTTATTTTTCCTGGTTAATATTCATATAAATTATTACTCTACATGTTATTTTATGTACATATATTTACATCAATACATTTTTATACAAATAGAAAGTGTTTTATTTACTAGGGTATTTAAGTTAAAGGGACCGCACATTTTATAGGTAAATTGGTGGCCTGTCAAATTTGATGAATTTTTTATATGATTTAGTTCAACTGATTCTGAACAATAAGTTCCTTTGACAAAGCTTCAAATTATGGACAGTTTCTCCGACAGATGGCTCCAAAGACAGGACCTACCCCTCGATACTCATCAACGATTTCTCAAAATGTACTATTACCCCAGGCATTAGAGACCGTATAAGGCCCTTACTTGTAAAAATTCATGGTAGTTCTGGAAATAGGCTTACTTTAATACGTTTTTTGGAGCGCTGAATCTGAATTTTTAACTTCCCACCAAAAATTCCCCCCGCAACCTCCTCAAAAATTTGAAAATAAAACAAAAAAACCGTTTTTCTATCTTTTTTCTTTTTCGTTTTAGGAAAAAAATACCTAGAAATTCGGAAAGTAGAGAAAATTTGCAACAAAAAAGGTCCTTTGACATTTTAACGTTGAAAGAACGGAGAAGCGCTAATACGCTTCGAAATATGATCCTCGGTGCCGCGGGGCTGCATGCGCTAAGTTACATGTCGGTTAAGTCCAGTCAGGAATATTCTCGCATAAATTGTTGCACTCAGGGCACATGATAGAACATTTCAACCTGCTTTTCTCGCAGCTACGCGTGCCGCGGCTGCTTTTTTTTTACACCTGGCAGAGATAATCTTTAGAAGTTTTGGTAGAGCAGGAGGATTCAAAGTAGTGACAGGAGAAAGTCCGTAAATGGTTTTTTTCCAGCCCAATTTTTCTGGCTCGATAAAGTTTCCTTGCCAAAGTTGGACTTGGTGGTACGTTCTCAGTGAGTGTTGCGCAGCAGCAGCTTCAGTTGGGGCCAAAGAGGCAATATTGTGTTTACTGCTGTACGCGGTCTTGATGTCTAAAACCGTTCAAAGTCATGTGTTTTCATCCTTGCAACCACACAACCGAAGAAAAAATGATTGCCAACGTTTGCGATAGCTTGTGGATCTGTATTTGGAGACCGGAACAGCTGAGGGGAATGCAAATCTGGGTTTTAGACGAGGACTTTGATCAATTGAAACAATGTAAAGTCACATCAACCATATTTAAAATATTATGAGAAAACAGTTCTCATGCGAAACAAAACGTTTTTTAAAGCAATTAAAATAATAAACAATTTAAAGTGAGGATAAAACGCCCGGAAACTTCGATCACGATCAACGGGTTGCTATCAATTCTCGAGCAGCATACATGTGTCATGGGTCGGGGGAAAGGACTTCTTGACAACAGTATGCTAGCTCGAATGACGTGTCAGGGGAAGAAGATCGAAAGACGAGAGAGTAACTGTGGAGTTGCCTCCCGTTCGTCGTACTTTAAAATGTCAAAGGACTTTTTTTGTTGTAGTTTTTGTTTACTTTTTTAACGTCTGGGTATTCTTTCTCTAAAACGAAAAAAAAATGATAAAAAAAATCAAAAACCAATTTTTTGGGTTTTCTCCAAATTTGAGGGGAAATTTTTGGTGGGAAGTTAAAAATTTGGATTCAGCGAGTCAAAAAACATACAGTAGCTTTATTTATTGGTTGTAAAATACGATTTTTAAATATTTTATGTAATTTTTTGTTTGTTTATAATGTATGGATAATGGCTTGTAACCGTCAGGATTTAGCTGATAATGACCCAAATCATTTGTGCAATAACTTTAGACTGTGTACAGTGTTCACTCCCAGTGGCGCTTTTACCACTGGGCACACTGGGCGAGTGTCCAGGGCAGCAAAATTTCAAGGGTGGCAAATTTTTTTTCTTTTGAATATTCCTTTAGTCGTTTTTATGAATTCGCTGATATGAAGCCCATTGAAGCCTAAACAATGGATCGGGCGATATGGATGGCAGCCAGAAGCGGCAAGCGGCTTTCTTTCATACCTAATTTATGGTGACGGGTCCTTAGAAGACTAATACTTTTTTATTCATTGTTTTATTTAAGCAAGTAAACCGTAAACCGTTAACGAAATACAAAATAAATTATTTCGGGTTTGATAATTGATAAATAATAATACAACTCGCTCAATTTCTTTCCTTATCTTTCCTTTATAATATATTTATTAACACCTATTGGTATTATACAGAAAAGTCATTTTATATACCACTCACCTCTAATGTGTAGTGCTCTTTTTTCTTTTAAAATATACAAAAAAAAATGTTTAGTAAGTATTATTTTTTTTGTGAAACATTTTTTGGGTAGTATATATATGTTATATTTTTTAAGAGTAGGGGTGGCATCTTAAAATAGTGTCGGGGGCGGCAAGCATGTTAATTTCGAAACTTTCAATTTTGGTGTAACTTTATAATTTATTGTAAGTTACAGGTTGATATAAATTTTTGTTGGAAAAATAAATATAACATAATTATGGGATATTTGAATTTCCCGCCTGATACCACCAACAAGATGGCCGATATTTCATTTACCAATGAAACATCAAACGTTCCGCCGACAGTGATGCTTCTGGTAGGTATAGGTCTTCTGTGTCACGGTCTCCAGCATCTTGAAGACGGTTCGATTCTTGAGTTTTTGCCAATAGTCTTCGAGTCAATTCGTTATCTGCTCTTGCCGTATAAACTAAGCCGTAGAGTTGATTAATTAAAGTACATATTATACGAAGATAACCCTGAATATTCGGAACTTGAGGAATTACTACTATGTTGCGAAAAAACACTTAAAACGCCTTTCAAATGCCCATTCCGCGTTCCACAATCCATCTTGTTTTTCTTACCAGTCGGGAAGAATTGGCTTCTTCAGTGGTTAGTTTATATTTTATATCTTGAAAAATAAAATCAACTTTGTTTTGTATCAAGATTATGATGTACCCGGTATCAACCTAGCATCAATCAATGCACATACTTAATTATTTACTAAGATAGTGAGTTTTAACGAAGCTACTTATATATGATGCATTAAATTGAAGTAAACAGGTGTTGTCCATTTGAAAAACGTGATTCGACGTCACTTCCGGTAAAATCTAAGATCAAATATTGGTAAATAGTCTGATTATTCACTTCCAGCAGTTATCATTTCAATACCTGCAGTACGTTTTGAGAAGTAGGTGATAGAACATCGAGTGGCGGGTCCAGTCTTTGGAGCCATCTATCGGAGAAACTGTCCATAATTTGAAGTTTTGCCAAAGGAACTTGTTGTGCAGAATCAGTTGAACTACAACATATAAAAAATTTATCAAATTTGATAGACCACCAATTTACCTATAAAACGTGCGGTGTCCTTTGATTTGTGTTTTACCTACTTTACTAACCGAATGATATGTTATTACAGCTCTCACAGAAAGAAATCATTTTGGCTTTTGCACGTTGTGGGGCACGGGAAAGTAAGTTGTAAGTCAACAAGTTCTAAACCAGTCCGTAGAAGACTGCATGACCATATTTGTCGATGCAAAGGCATCTTAATTTAATATAAAGTTCTCTCTGACATTTATTGCAGATACTTTACAAGTGTCTCTTGTGATTATTTGATATACTCCAGAACGCCAGTATTACCCTACAGCAGACTGACGTCATTTTAATGTCATTTTTTGGGAACATTGATCGACGACGTCAGGTGATGAAAAAAATCAGTAACGTCATATTGTGACGAAATTATGATGTCATGCTGAGACGTATATTTGACGAATTGGTTTTTCATTTTAGATGAGTTTATGCATTACCACGTAGTCTGTTGCAGAAATTACTTCTAGATGGCGCCACATACAAACCACTGAAAACAATCCGTCACTTTTTACCTGATACTCCAATGTCGATCACTTTGGATGTATCTTATAACGGTCAGGTTAAAGATCATTATTCTGTGACTGGGCCGAGATAGCATAAAAACCAGTGGGTGGCAGTGATGAAAGTTATAGTTACTTTTGAGTAATCATAGGTAATCGTTACTTTTAAAAAAGCGATCGTTACGATCCTATACTCCTGTTCCCACTGGCTCACTGTTGCCAACTCTGTTAGGCGAGGAAACTGTAGATGAGCAAAAAAAAACTGTAGAAAACTAGGAATTTATTTTAGTGAAACTGTTAATCTACTGTTTTTTTTTACTATATATTAAATCACAGAGTACAGTAACTACACAGAGGCGAAAGCTTTGGCGGTACCTTTGATTCGATTCTGTGACCTTGTGTACCAATTGCATCTACACTGAGAGAAATGTGTTGTTAATTTATTTATATGTTTTCTGTATTTTTAAGGATACACTGAGAAAACAGTGTATTTCGAGTTGGATTGAAAAATATTATCATTTGAATTGTTTATAATCGGCGCCTATTTTCGACTGAGTTGTGCACTAGGTTTTATTTATGAGAATTTTAATTCTCGGTTAATGTTTTCAACCTCCCAAAATGAGTGGAAATAAAATTCACAAATCCAAACTTAACATGATAAACGTCAACAGTATCAACATAGAAGTGAGGTTGATTGATATACCATTTAAAAAATGGCGATGAGTATATAAATTTGGTTTTGGCGGGAAGGCTTGCTTTTGCCTCTGTATAGTTACTGTACTCTGTGTACAGTACTCTGTGGTAATATTTTAATAAAATAATTGAACCATATGCAAAAAAAACTGTAGATTTAGCAGGTCGGACTAAAAACTGGGAAGAAAACCAAAAAACGGTAGATCTACTGAAAAAACAGTAGGGTTGGCAACTATGCACTGGCTAGATACGCAAGCATTATTTTTAATAATAATTATGAGCGTTTATTACTACAGGTAGGTATCGTCATACACTTATGGTCTATGGGTAGATTTTAATGCTAAAATATGCTAAAGTATGCTAAAATAAAGAGCACCTTAATTTCCTCAAAAATTATTTGAAATATTCATATCTCAAAAACCGTTTGAAATAAAAATAAAGTGTATGATATGAAAATGTGGAGAATTGTATGCTTTATTCATCCACGTAAAAAGGGTATTCCATTAAAAAAAATGAGAAATATAATAATTAAATATCAAGAAATGTAAACAAATATTTTGGACACCCGGTATAATAATTCTTTATTTCAAAAATGTTACTCAGTAAATACATCATTATGAAATAACATTCTATAATTTTAGAAAAAACAATTAATAAATCGCGGAGATATGGCAGCCAAAAAAATGTTTGTAAATTGCCATAAAAAAAGGAAAAAAATTCATAACTTGGGAACGCTGCATCCGATTGGCAGAATATTTAATGGTGTAATACATGGTGGCCTAACTGGGAAAAAAAAATACAGAGTGTTCCGTTTAAAAAAATTATACTTTCTTGTGTACTTAACTAGTTTTTGTGACACCTTGTTTAATTGAAAATTGTACGTTGTACATGTGAATATTTATCTGGACCACTAACTTATATAATTAATATCATGTTTGTAACAGGTACGTTTCCAAATAAATTAAAATAGAAATCCAAAAAAAATTGTTTCCACTTCGTCCAGCGAAATGCTATTACAAATCTGAAAAAATTCTTTTTTATCGCAAATAAAAATCCAAAAAGATTTTTTTCGCCTCATGGAGGGAATACAAATAAAAATCCAAACACTTTTTTCCACCTCATGGAGGAGTACTATTAAAAATCTAAAAAACATTTTCTCGCCTCATGAAAGGAGTGCTATTAGAAATCTAAAATAAAAATTTTTCGCCTCATGGAATGGATACTATTAGAAATCCAACAAAAATTTTTCCCTCTGACACCCCTCCTTTACCCTCAATTTGGCGCCCCTCCGAGCCGGCGCCCCGGGCAGCCGCCCGGGTTGCCCGGCCCTTAAGCCGCCCCTGGTGTCTGATGTTCCTTAAGTCGAATGACTACTTCACCTTTTTTAGTAAACCTAACCGACTTTTGTACAGGACCAGTAGAAAAGTGAGAAATTTTAAAGTTGGCTGTTGAATAACAAACAGCCTATATGAGGTATCGACCTAAAATTTTGTATCGTGGAGGTATTTGAGACAACTGCGAATCGAATACGTTATCCAATTTGCCGATAAGAAATTGCCTAATAGTCGATCTCGAAATTTCGACCCATTTAGAGGAGCTTAGTAGGCCTTGAAAATATGAAAATTATAAATTTTTCAAAATAGTTAAGTAAAGCTCATCGAGCACTATATCTCAAATATATTTTTTTAAATCGGCTAACGCGATCCAAAATAATGGAGTGTTGCGGTATTAAATAGCACACACTGTATACAGGGTGTCCCAGAATTGAGTTCCAGGACGGGAACCTGTGATTCGTGAGTTCACACCCATATAACCCAATTTACCTTAGTCCAAAAATGCATCCCTGAGGAAATACATCCTCTTAAAGTGCGGTAGAGAAAAAAACATTTTTTCTAATAACTTCCGTTATATAGAAGATAAAATTTCCAAGTTTTGATGAGAGCTGCATCTCTATAAGTACTCTATGTAAACTTGATAACAACCAAATATCTTTTGTTTCTCAATTTTATTTCATAACAATTCATATTTGACTGGCTGCAAATTTGTAATCACCCTGTAAAATTACGGAATACTTGAACATTTTTACAGAGCATTAAAAGGGCTGCAAAAAAGATACTCTTAAAAATTTTTGTAATATGCATCGAAATACAAGAAATTATCATATTTTCCTCTATCTGTATTTAATATTTATTTACAATTCTAGAAAAAAAAATTGTAATAACAGAAAAGTACAGTTTATCTTAAACAAATTACATTCATAAAAAAATGCCCCACATAACGTCCACCTGTTTCAGTACACAAATTAATACTGTAACGTGTTTTCACCCCTAGGAAACTACCCTTGCAAATTCCGTGGGTTCCAAAAATTATAACAAGAGATGTCCACTAACACATTTTATTAAATAATTTACTGGATACTTCACAATACTATTATCAACTTAAATGAACTTTACTGACTAAAAATAACAATGTTTATCACTTTGTTTTCACTTTGGAGTTTTAACCTCACTTGTCAATCCAAACTTCTGCTTTCTGAACTACCCGCAGAGAATGCGGTCTTTTATACCCAAAAATGACAGATCTCGATTTTTCTGTGATGAGGCCACCATTCTCTAGATAATTCCGGATGTCATCACTCTAGAACTACTGGTAGGTTCTTTCTCGAGTAGGTGCAAATACATCTGAATTAATTGAAGGGGTTGCAACACATCACAATACTTTTAAAATGTCGTGTAATATCAAACAAAAATCAAGAATTATCGTTTTTTCTCTTTTTTTCTCACATAGGTGCTTGTGAAACAGAAAACCTGTCGCGTTGTCATGGCAATACAAAACTTAATTCATTAGTAACGTAAAAAAATAGCTAGTATAAGTTTAATTTCGGTAATCTACCAGCAACGAGTTGGGTTGTAATTTTGTATTATGAATCAATTTAGTAATGAAGAATATGTTGATATGCATTTGATATTTTTATTTATTTATTTATTTTATTTATTATAAAAATACAAACTTGCGAATTACAATATAAGAGAATAAATATATGGAGAAATGAAATATAATTCTCGAGCCGCTGAGCAAAGATACAGGCAAAAGTACCCAAACCGAAGAACACCATGTCATAAAACAATTATTGCTGTCTATCAGCGTTAAAGAGATACAGGATCAGTGTAACCTGTAAATAATACCAGTAGTAAATCCCGATTACGAGGAGATGATTTTAGATATTGATGAAAATCCTGAAATAAGTATCAGAAGGTTAGCGGCAATCATCGGGGGTTTCCAAAGAGTACTATTTGGAGAATTATAAATAAACAACTGTACCCGTTTCATTTTCAAAAAGTCCAAGCATTATTAGAACGAGATTTTCCACCTCGATTGAAGTTTTCACAGTGGTTATGAAACAAACAAAACCAAGATAAAAATTTCTTTTCCCGAATATTATTAACTAATGAAGCAGCATTCACGAGGGACGGAATATTTAATTCACACAATGCTCATCATTGGTCATCTGCCGATGAAAATCCTCATGTCATAAAGTAAACGAAACAACAGCAGAAATTCCCAATAAATATGTGGATACAATCAACTCATAGATCCAGTTAAATCACCAAACTGTCAAATGGACAAGAGTACAGAGTACTTACACTTTTTGCAAAATGATTTACTACCTCTGCTCGATGATGTAACTTTGGCAATACGA
The DNA here is from genome assembly GCA_936432065.2 of Rutpela maculata. Classification (NCBI taxonomy): domain Eukaryota; kingdom Metazoa; phylum Arthropoda; class Insecta; order Coleoptera; family Cerambycidae; genus Rutpela; species Rutpela maculata. The sequence goes on from OW386288.2 coordinate 161,669,138, forward strand.
CTTAATTTATGGTTCATGCATGGCGGTTGTCCTGCTCATTTTAACATTATTTTGCGACAGTTTCTTGACAGAGTTTAAGGAAACCATTGGATTGGCAGACGCGGACCCACTGTGTGGCCAGCCACGTCGCCAGATTTCAACCCTTGCGATTTTTGTATTTGGGGTTATTTACAAACCACTGTATACTCTGTTCCAATGGATAGTAAGTAGGGAGCACCTTTGGCAACGTGCACAGAACGTGTGCGATGAATTTAGAGGGATTTTGCGTATTTTATAACGAATTCGCTCTTCGTTGATCAAGATAATTGATTTCTGTACTGAAACAGGTGGATGTCATGTGGAGCACTTATTATGAATGTAGTTTTTGTAAATAAATTGTACTAGGGATGGGACAGATGTGCTTTTGACCGGATAACCGGAGACAGTATATCCGGCCAGTTCAAAATCCGGTCCGGCCGGATAATCCGGCCGGTTATCTTGCCTTTCCAAGCAGTCGCTTTATTTACGAGCAGGCCGCGATATTTACAATTAAATTCAAGTCGCACCCGTATTGTCTTGTCCTGCCAATCTTGCACATTGCTGCAAGTAATTGTAAGACACGAAATGAACATGGTACACCAGAACAGAAATAATAATAATTAATAATAAATATTTATGTGTGTACTTGGTGCTATCCACAGTCATGGTGTTTTTGTATTTATTAATATTATGATTTTCTAAGGAACTTCATTCTCAGAAGAACCAGCAACCGGCATTTGTCTTTTGAAATTACATGCATTTCGTATAATTACACATCAAATTAAAAAGTAATTTCTCGCGATCGTTGGTAGTTGCTGTTTTTCTCATTAGCAATACAATGGAGAAAAATAGCTATACATACCACTACCACCACTATTGTATTCGCGAAAAATTCGGCGTTAGGTCAGTAATATATTTTCATGCACCTTGAGTGGGTCCCTGTCCAGAGCGAGGTCAAACTATGCCTACGATTTATTTTGATTGTAGTTTCAAGTTCATTCTTAATTTTATAAATATTTTGATATAAAACTGACAATTAATAAATAACATGTAAGTTTCATGCATTTTAGACAGTATTTATTTGGCCAGATATTTTTTCATATCCGGCCGGAGCCGAATATCCGGTTTGGAGGCCGGAGCCGAATATCCGGTTTGGAAGCCGGATTGGCCGGATGCAGTAGCCGGACCGGATATCCGTCCCATCCCTAAATTGTACTTTTCTGTTATTACAAAATTTTATTCCAAAATTGTAAATAAATGTTAAATACAAATAGAGGAAAAAACAATAATTCCTTGTATTTTGATTGACATTACAAACATTTTTAAAAGTACCTTTCTTGCAGCCCTTTCAATGCTCTGTAAAAATGTTCAAGTATTCCGTAATTTTACAAGGTGATTAAAAAATTACAGCCAGTCAAATATTAATTATTATGAAAAAAAAAAATTGAGAAACAAGAGATATTTGGTTGTTATCAAGTTTACATAGTGTACTTATAGAGATACAGCTCCCGTCAAAATTTGGAAATTTTATCTTCTATTTTATCTTCTATATAACGGAAGTTATTCGAAATGTTTTTTTTCTACCTCACTTTAAGAGGATGTAGGTACCTACCTATTTCCACAGAGATGCATTTTTGGACTAAGGTAAGTTGGGTTATATGGGTCTAATATGAACTCAGGAATCAGGTTCCCGCCCTGGAACTCAATCTGGGACACCCTGTATATACTGTACTCAGCAAACACTTGTTTGTCATCACTCATCACTCAATGACTCCAACATTTTTACAAGCTTTTATTTAACTTGCCTTGTTATGGGTCAAATCTTGCAACCGATTGAGCTGAAATTTTGCATACACGTTTAGTTTGGATGACAATGCATGGTTAGCTACGTGACGTAATTCTAAATCCAATATGGCGGACTCCCAAAGATGGCGGACCATTTTTTAAAAGTTTGTTTTTAAAAAGTTTTTTTTTAATTATAATTTACATAACCTCCACCTAGTACCAAACATAAATAGCTCAACCTGTCAAGAAACGAAATGGGGCGCTAACGTTGGCCACATGTCTGGAGTATTTTAAAAGTGTCAATATAACCCTCAATTCATTTGAATTAGCGACTGTGTGGTTCCGCTTGCTACAATTTTGTTACAAGTAATAAGTACCTTATAAAAAAGTACAAGCTCGTTTCTGCATATTTTGTTGTTAGATAGTTTGCAAATATATGTTGTTGAACTTCGAATTTAGAATCAAGTAGGTACGTAGTTTGCCGTCTAAGCTATCTCATCATTTACAAAAATCTATGCAAAATTAACTTACCACAAATTTTCATCGTGCCAGACATTTTCCTCACTCACAAAACTTAATTATTAAATAGTTTTTGCATACGCACGGTTTGATTATTCCGATTTGAGGGATGATTTAAAATTATAAACACAAGAGCAACACAATTTCATGTCTGGAAAGCAAAACCCGAGGTAAAACAAATGCCAATCCTAGAACGCGGAACACGCTACACAACACAACACACAACAATCACACGTGCTTTTCCATCTGATTTGAAATCAAAGCACTTACGAAAATAGTACCTTGATATAAAGACGTCAAACAGAAAAATTACATGATACTAAAGATGGTAGTTAAAGATCTTTGCATGATACAAAGAATAGAAGGTATGCTAGATAGTGCGCCAAATTCGGTCCGGTTGGTGCAAGACGTCACGCGGTGATGGCGGGATTTTAAATTACATAGGATTTTTCTCATGATGCAAAGAATTTTGTATCATGGATTTGTCTGAACTCATTGGAATTTTGAATAAATGGGGATTCTTAGTGTTCTTAGTAAGCATCGTTCTTTATAAATGAGCTTTATATCCGCATAAATACGTTTTAAACATATTGTCACTTTTACAAGATGCTAATGCACAATGCATTTTTATAACTGAAGGTTATTGCAAGAACACTAAAATAAGTAAAATAATCCAAAAAACAACTTCCACAGACGTCGGCAAATTCACTTTTAGGAAGGAAGTGGGTAGAAAATTATTACCGCGTGACGAAGCAACTGTCGATTTGGCTCCGCCCACATGCGCAATGCAGTGGCGCAGCCAGAAAATTCATCTGGGGGGGGGGCAATAGAACCGGCCTCCCCAGAGGATGAGGAAAATTTTTCAGAAAATGGTTGAAAACGGATGTGTATGTAGATTCCTTTATTAGATAATATTGGCATTAATTACCAAATATTTATTTCAAGGGATAATTTAGATACTGCTTTGTACTGCTTCTTTATTTTTTGGCTTATGGAAGACGGCTTGGGGGGGGGGCATGGCTCCCCCCCCTGGCTGCGCCCATGGCGCAATGTCATACCTTGTATTCTTTGTACCATGGAAAAATTATTATAAATAATTTTTTAATAGTTGGTTTTTATTATTAGCAAAGTTGACTAGTTCATTTGGATCTGATCATAACTGAGCAAATAAAACAATGCCTAATAGCTAGGGAGCTGATGGAAAAAACTTTTATTGATCAAAATGTGTCCTGTAATATGTTGTGTTGTAAACGTACATTATTTAATAATAATAAAAAAATTTAAATGCGTCTTTCTGACGCTGTATCTCTTTAAACATTAGATTTAAATAAAAATGTAGGAGTAGAAAATTTTGTACTCTTCAATTTTGTCTTGAACATTTTTCTCGCAGGATCGAGCGTTGCTTATTTTGAAAAACAATTGTTTACACCTTTACTTCAAGATGGCGGCTCGCGCCATATTACCGTCCATATCATTATTAATTACAATGCAATCATATACCCGTATTGCCACCAGCTCCTAGCTATAAGCATAAAGTGGGAGATCTTTTAATTAACATCAATTTTGATGAATTTTACTGTATCATCAAACAAATTATTCAGGGGCTGATGTGTTTACAGTCTACTTGTAAATACAAAAATAGCCAAAATACCCTACTGATCCCAGATAACTGATAAGTGATCTAATTTTACGGATGGCGCAGCAATGGCAAGGCGCAAGGGGGCACTGAGTTGCTCACTTAATATTCCGATCAGTAATTTGACTAAGTAATAGAATTAATCTTAACTAATTTAGAATATCATTATAAAACATTATTTTTATTCATTAATTGTATCCGTCAAAACAGTACTGTACTGCATCTATGGACCACAAATTCACCCCCACCACGTCCCCTTCCTGTCTGTGACCACAGTAGAGGAATATTTAAACTGTGCTGTGACTGTGCTTGCTCAAGATTGGTGCTCCCTATCTTTTAAACAAATCTTGCTTTTAAACCTCGTTGATCTGATTAGTTATGCAACCGACAATGCTCTACCGTGTACATATAGGTGTATAATTTTGTGAGGTTGAAAATCTCGTTGAGATTGAAACATGAACATCTTAAATTAGTTTAAACCAGGGTTTAAACTAACATCCGTGGACTGAAATTAAAGTACAGGAAATCAGGAAAAGGTTCATATATGTACTTAGATCATGGAAAAGGTGACCTCTTTTGCCATTGTTGAACTATATTTTTAGCATTTTAGTAATACCGTCGCCCTCTAGTGGTAAAAATCAAACTGACCAAATGAATAAACTTGAAATAATGAAAGGATTTGTCCTTTATTTTTAACCGACTTCATAAAATTTTAAAAAGAAGGAGGTTCTCAACGTTTTTTTTATTTGTTCAGTGATTACTCTGGCCTAGCTTAAGCGATTTCTGTCAAACCTGCTGCAAATTGTAGGCTATGGACAGGCGCAGCGGTGGTCCCACACTAAATTTATTAAGCTACATTTAGTATAACGTGAACAAAAACTGGAAACCGGAGATCAATCAAAAATTTAGCTCTCGATTTATAATAATGATAATTTTTCACGAACAACAGGGCATTATTATAACTTCCTATCGTGTCATATACCATTTCGCAACGAAATGCAATGCAAAAACCTACATTATTTTTTTCAGTGTAAAAGAAAATAAAAAGTGAGTTACTTACCGAAAATAATGGCGATTTTTTTTAACCCATCACTTATAACAAACTTCGTTTTTATAACTAACCTTTTTATTGGTGCCTTTAGGTTCGTGATAAGCATACATTCCTGTATAAATGTCAGAATGTTTCTTGGTAAATATTACTATAACTGCATTTAGCTATTAAGGCTTTTGGTTTATTTGACATATTACATAAATTTTGAATTATATGTACATCGTTTTCTAGTTGCAAGACCATTAATAAATATGAACAGGAGTAGCCCAAGATTGGAACCTTGGGGCACACCGGAGTTGCATTCATTATTGTGGAGTCACATTAGCCATCAGATACAAGTTGCTGTCTGTTTGAGGAGACTGATTTAAAATTTGCTACTAACAGCGTAGAGAAGTCAGCTTTTGTTATTATCGCATTGTAGAACTAAGATGCACTTTTTAGTATAACGTTAAAGAAAATAGAAAAAAAAATGCGTTTGGCACCACCTATTTGTCTAAATGTATACTGACAAAATGTCAATAACCTTGTCCATAAAATTTAGGGTGACCATACGTCCGGAATTTCGCTGGAAAGTCCAGCATTTACACAAGTCCAGCATTCAGACCATACGTCCGGAATTTCGCTGGAAAGTCTTACAAGTGTTCAGCAAAAGTCCAGCATTCAGGTTATAGTGAAGTTACAGCATTACGTTTTGCTTGGGAAAAATTTTTTTTCGGATACTTCCCCCTAGCTCATCAAAAAATTTTGTGATCAAAAAAATTTTTCCCCTCGGTCAAATCTGACAATTCTGACTTCGGATTCGGTTTCAGCGGATCCAAATATATAAGGATACACTGGTCTGGTCCGCAAGGCCAGACCACTTTTTTTTGTGTGACTGTGTGATTATATTCCATAATTTTAAGACTATACAAACAACTAATGGTATTAAATGAAAAAATTCATAATTATACTTGGATAATGTTATAATTTTCTTTAATAAATATGTTTAAAAATCATGTGAAGACTGAAATGAATATATTTTTTTTCCACATCAGACTTCGCTTTCAACCTTTTCTAAGAATATAGTGTGAAAACCGTACCCTAGACAGGGGCGGTTATTAGTATAGAGGAAGTGACAGGGCCCCCCAAACTAAAATAAATAGTTTCATTTTTTATGAGTGTCGTAATATAAAAGATTATTGAAATGGCCATGTCCTCCAGAAATCTAGGCTCAAAGCGCTCCTAATCCTAGATGTGAATGAGATAGGAATAATATAAGATAAGAAAAAACAACTTTTCTACAAAAATTTTTATTAATTTTTAGCATACAATATATTTGTTTGTAAGTATAAATTATAAACTCCCACAAACTTTCAGAAATAAATATCATTAAATATATAAGAACACGATAATACATATAACTGACAAATTATAATTAATAGTATTACCTTCCACTATGAGGCTAAATGCAAGTAAAAAGTGACAAAATAAAGAATATTTTAAAAAGCTTATATTAAAAATAAATTCAGGAATTCTATAACTATTTAATGTTACTACTTATCATATCTTTAATTAAAAGTCGAACTCTTTCGTCCATTTTGAAGGTTTTCCGAAGCCCAAAACCCACAAAGTTGCTAAGAATGCAGAAGGACTGGAGACGATATTTAACCACAAATAAATAATAAAATTATGATAAACTCATGATAAATTGATAAACTTAATATTAGATTCGTGATACAGAAGCTGAAAGGCCAAGAAGTTTCCCATGAGAATGTGCCATTACAACATTTCAAGGAAATATCGATTGGAAATTCTGCAAAGAAGCACAACCAATCATACCTTTGTCTTTGACGAATAAGCAATAAAATTTTGCTTTGTTGAAAATCAACACCATTCAGTTCGACAATGGTTAATAGTTCAGGAAGAAGCAACGAAGAGAACGTCCTTCAACACGTTAATGGAAAGAGCTTTGATGATGCCATATGGTATATTACAAAACGTCTGTTAAAACATGAATAAGAACATGCTATTTTATATACATATCTCAGATTTAAATCATGTAAGACTGGAAGAACACATACAAAATAGACCAGTTCAAAATTTAAAAAAACATAGCTTGGTAGCATGCTCTAATCCACTGTGCTTGCTTATTGGCCGAAGGTACATTTATTTTCACATTTTCAATGTTTCAGTTTAAAGTTTTGAAAAATTGCAAGAAAAGTCCATTAATATAGAGAAGAATTTCGTTACGACTTGCACATAAATAATTTTTCGCCACTGCCAGGAGATAAGCACAACAGTGGTTATATAAACACTGGCACCGAAATCTTGCTAAACCCCACTCGTTCATGGAGATCAATAAGGATCATCAACGTGTTCTTGTAGATACACAGAACCCACAGTTTTACATCTCTTGGGAAAGACGGAGCAGATCTGCTAATCCACCATAACTCATTGATTTGGTCTCATTGGGATATGAGCCCAGGTTGTCTCTGTGCAAGAATGTACTACTGACCGCCGCACCATCAAACCAATATCAGAAGTAAAATAAGCACTATAAGTAATGGAATAAAGATTATAAGTTCATGATGGAGGATAACACCATAGAATAATTCCAAAAATGTACAGCAAATGAACATACTTATCACCCATTTTGGAGATACCATCTCCTTTAACTTCCTACTTTGTATTCAGCAATATTTCATTCAGACTGCACATTAGAAGGTGTCATACAAGTTCACGATTTCTTTACCGACAGATAGAAAAAAAGTGCTACGCTAACAAATATACTGTCTCGCACTTTTATTGCACTAGACTGCCTCATATTCCACATTCATAAACATCCAGAGTACATATTCCTGGTGCCTCTGTGAACATTAGCAGCCATGTATCGACCAACTCATTCATCATCGAAAAATTGCTAGTTTACAATTTAACTTTGTTAAATAAATCTCAACATAATTAAGTAAGAAATCTGCATGATAATATAATTTGTTGAATTAAATGATCAACTTCATGATTGGCACTGTCAAAACATTGTCAAATCGCCAGTTATAACAAATTCATTATCTCCTAACTCTGTATAACTTGCATATTGTAGTGAAATGCATATGGACCAGAATGACTTAGCCACTTGAGGTCGGTGACACAAAATTGATAAAAATGTTTACAAAAAAAGTTGCCAAATAACTCAGCACCCCGAAAAAATATCTTTCCCCTACAAAATTTTAAAAGGTTTGAATTTCTTTACACCTTAAAGACCTTTTAGGTTGAAGTGAAGAAAGGCCAACTCAGGGCCAAGCGACCTTAAAAAATCTACAATCTTCTTTACACCTTACACCTTATTTATATTAACGTCCTTGTGGAGTTTAGCAATGGCTATTCCATCACTCAATCAAGAAACACCCAAAACAACAAACATTCAATGTGACACTACTATCTGCCGCAGCTGAAGAGATATAACAGCAACTAGTCATGTTGTCTCACTCAACCGCGATCTAACCTACTGTTACCACCTCTGTAACATTAAAAACGTCACTAAACATTCATTTTCTAGCCAGGATTCGAACCCGGGACTCCGTGATCTCAAACTTAACATCTAGGTACCGAGCCACCGAGTCACTTCAAGGAAAGTGAGCCAAATTTCAACACAAGATAACATAAATCAAAAGGCGGTAATACTAATGACCTCTCACTTCGCTAGTTATACCAGACACTTCCACTCTCATCACCATGCTCCCTTCTTCGCAAAGCTTGCTCTGGACAGCAAGTTGCAAGTTAATGTCCGCAGTGTATCTCTTTCAGCCCCTACTTAACATACCACAATGATACAAAGCCTATAATATTCCCAAAACCTCATAGTACTGAACTGTGAAAGTTGCATTGAAATCGGCCCTAATTTCGGAGATTATCTCCAACATACAAATAAGCTTACATCTTTATATACTAACTAGCTGACCCAGCAAACGTTGTTTTGCCATATAAATTATAAATTTTTGTCCAAAAAATTAAAAAAAAATTTCCTTATCACCTAGGGGTATAAAAAATAGTCTACGACCTATTCTCAGACCTACCAAATATACACCAAAAATTTCATAAAAATCGGTCTCGCCGTTTCGGAGGAGTTTGATAACAAACACTGTGACACGAGATTTTTATATATTAGACAAGTATAGATGTAAGAGGCTTATATGGCAAGTTACAATTTGCCCTTACAGCAAATGCTACATAAATTAGACAATCCCCAAATCCAAGAAGCGGAACCTGTGTGCAAGGCACATTTGAAAAAACGTATACACAAACAGTAATTGTTACCATACAACATATTCCAGCTGTGCACAGGTTACACTGCAAATCAAACCATTAATCAAGCTACAAGATGTATTTGGATATTAAACTGTAAAAATATCGTCAATTTGGACACTAATAAGATCCTGCATGAAACACAAGCTCTGTTATAGTGTGTCACGAAATTCTCCTAAAGAACATATATATTCTTTTCAAGTAACAGGAAGGCAAGAACAATATAGAGCTAAATGTGAACCAAGAAGATTATGGTAGAAATTCCACCTTCAACCCTACGCTAGTAAATTACAAAACATGTCCAAGAGCAGCTTTATTTCTCGTTAGAAAAACCAAACATAAGAGTTTCTCTTCTATTGGTTCGTTTATAAACTTTTCGACAAAAAAAAGAATTCTGAAGTGGGTCCAGAATCTTTGATGCGACACTAACAAGAAAATATTTTCCACAAACACCAAAACACTAAATAATACATTACTAACTAAACGCGGTTTCACTAACCAAGTTGACATAATATTTGCATATACTACACGCCTACCCAGTATTAAAATCAATCGAAATTAAAAGGGCAAGTTTGTGGATGTATATAATCCATGTAAAACAAACAGTATTACAGAACAAAGGCAAACAGAAAAATTTGGAGACGCAGAAATGTCTCTTATAAAAATAACGACGTTCTAATTATTTACTATATTTTATTTCATAATAAGATTAGGTTAAATTTTTATGGTTTAGGTTGCAACCTCATATTTTATAATAATGTAAAAAAACTATATCTAATTTAAGAACAGAATTCCATGTAATTATCTATTGAAATAAATCACGTTTTCTATCTTATGCTTAACAGTTTAAATAAACAAAGTAGAAATGGATTTCATGAGGAATTTGTAGTGTCGCCGTTATCGTTTGCATAATTATTTGAAGTCCCGTTTACTGCGAAGGAAGTACCGAGTCCGTAAAGGTGGCCGGAAAACTTAGAATCATCGATAGTGTCCTCGAAGAACATCTGGAACAAAGGGAATAAATGTTCTGTAGGTAGTTCAATTACTTCCCCCAAAATAATCATATTTTCCAGCAGGATATAATAATTTACAAAAATGAAGACTACCACAGATATCAGACTGAAATTAGATATAGGTATGTTTTAGAGGTCGACAAATAACTTTGACAAAGTTTGCTCCTAATATTTGTGAGGTTAGGTTTTTGACGCCGCTCTTGAAAACTAATAAAGCATGTCTTTTAATTTTGCATAAAAAAATTACTCTTGTTCTTTTCTAGACAAATCATATTCAATGGCCATAGCGGTACGTCCTTGGGAAGTCAAAGAATGTACGTCCTTAGTACGTGCGTATTAGGCCCCCTGTCATTTTCATATTCTCTGGATTTGGAACATAATACATTCTATATCCAAATGGATTATTCTTTCTGTGAAATAAGAATTTCCATGAATAAAAATGACCGAGTTCAGTTTAAAATATGAAATCATAAATTCCAGAGTTGCAAAAGATTTAAATTAATTATTATTATAGCAATTGAAATAAAGTTCTGCATATTAGCAAATACAAAACTATGTAAAAGATCCACAATACTAATTACAGCCGGGTTGCTGACTTGCTACTTCCAACTATACAGTCTTTAAGTACATAAAACAAATCAAAAGGTCGGCAGTTCGATCCCCACTCACTCCAGTTTTTTTTTCGTTAAAATAATTGCGAAAAAGTTTTAGTTGGTTTTTTATAAAGGTTAACTGCTTATAAAACCGATATTATCAATGAAGGTCTTTTTGAAACTTGAATGAACCCAAAGTAAGCTGTCTTGGGAACATCCTATTAATGTCCTATGAAGGTCTCTCTTGGGTTTAGAATGGACCAGAATAAGACATCCCAGGGACATACTGATTTGTAACAATGGGAGTCCCAAAGACGTCTTCTGTATGCCTTACGTCTTAAAGCAGACGTCTCTAAGACATCTCGAATGTCCTATGCAAATGGACGTTTTTAGTATGTAGTTGTGCTATCTGGGAAACCAATTAAAAATTTAATTACAAAGCTAGAAATTATCTGACTATCAAATTTCATGCATTTTGATGATAAATAATATATATAACCACTTCATATTTTTCAAGAATGGCATCAAAAACCTAACCTTACAAAATTAAGAGAGACTTTTTAATAACAGTTTTGTAAGTGGCACCCTCTGAGATATCACAACAGGGCTGATGATTTTAATCGTATCTGTCTACCACTAAAATATCGAGGAATTTGTAGAAAATCCTAGGTCATTGGTCCCCAACATATTGAACATACATTACGGTCATAAGACCCATGGTAGCATATGCCTCCATAGTTTGATAGTTGAAAGTGCTACAACAAGCAACCATAGCCAGACTCTCTGTGTTACAGAGACAAGCATGCCTGTCAATAACTTGTGCAGTAGTACTGTAGAAGAACACACTACCGGGCGTCAAAATGACGCGACACCAATTTATTTCTCAGGGGGCGCCAGTCGCATTCTTCTACCTCCCAGGCGGGTTCGAGATAAGATGCACTGAGATAGCCGAATAATAGACCAAGGCTGCAATACCCCAGATCTTAACGGCGCTCTCTCTGGCCGTAAATTCCCCAATTTAGGTTTTTGTACCTTTTGAAAAGCTAAATTTTTGCATAAAAAAATCCCGATCGGAGAATTTCTCTCCGATGGGATTAATTTTTTGTCGCGCTGATCACGTTTTTGTCTGCTAATAACGAACTCTACACCCGAGGATTTTTGAGAAAAACGCATAAAAAGATCCCTTTCGAACCTCCGTACATTAACTAAAAGGTCGAGTGTGGTGCATTAACTCGACACATCTGGTTTTCGGTACGAAAATTCCAGGGATTATAGACTAGCAACAAGTCTCAAGATCAATTAAGATGCAATAGTTCAAAGAATCCGTTTATTTAACAGATATTGTTTTACAGAAAAGGGGTTAGAGCAAAATTCTTATTGTAAGAATCGCGCCTTCCCCAATTAAGACAAACGGCTTTCAGACCATACAAGCGAGAGCGCTCACGCTAATGATCGATTCGGTAGAAAAGATTCATGCATACCTTCTCAGAATCAAAATGCGAGCTTTTTAGAAAAGTCTTAGACTCTACGTAATTTTATAATTACGGCTGACTGATTATAACTTAAAAAAGTTTTACCAAAAAAAAATTTAGTTTCTTATGACTTATGACTGCATAAGTTTGTTTAGCGTTCAATTAGTTCACAACTTACTTGCCCCTATGCAGTTGTTCAATATTATCGATGTGGCAGCAACCCACCTCCGAGTGACTTTTAGGCAAAATTGAATTTTTGGATTTTTATGCACAAGGCGTTTTCCTCTATAACTATAACAAATTGCGAGTCGCTGAGTTAATCCAAACTCTTTCTGTCCTTCATGTTGAAATTCATGTCATTGAAATGTGTGTAAAGAGGTTCAAACACATGCATCCTAGACACAGCCAGCACAACTCTTAAAGCTCTTGAATTCCATCATTGCAATTCTAAAACCAGAGGTTTAGAACTGCCAGAAGGCTGTAACCCGTTTGGACAGAAACAACAAGTCTGGTCAGGATATCGAGCCACTCTAGCATGGAAGGTAATGAAATATCCGATTCCTTAGCCAGAGAAGGTGCAGTATTAAAATTTATCAGACCAAAACCAGTGCTTGGCACATCAAGCACTGCGAAAACAACCATCTTGGTTTGGACTGAGAGGAAAATCCACCAGTACTAACAAGAACCACCAGGATTAGTTCATTCAAAGGAGTTTATTACATATCCTTTGATATGTGATATCCACCTGATGATCCTAAGAACTCTAATTGGTCTATATACTGGGCACTGCAGACTAAATCACCACCTACACAGACTGGGTTTAGCAGATAACGCTGAATGTCGACCGTGTTTGGAGGGGGATGAAACGGCACAGCAGTTTCTATGTACCTGTCCTGCTGCAGAAAGAACCAGCTTCTCACTTACTGCTGTCAAAGAACCTGAACGGTCTCTCACCCAATAAGGTTATCGGCTTTATTAAGCAACTCAACTTACTGGGTGAAATATAATTAGGAGTGAGCCAAAATAGACCAAATGGTCGCAGTGGAGGACCCAACCATACTAACCTGCTAAAACATACCCATAAATTATTCCAATATGTAGTTTTAATTTTATAATAGAAAACTGTGTTAAAAAAATTGATTTTGTATACAGAGTATCTCGAAAACTGTTTATATTTGAATATACGTTTATTATGTACCACCTTGGCCCACTGTATGTAATAGGCCTCTTGCATGTGCCGTATATTTTAAATTAATTTATATATATATATATATATTAATTTAGTGTTACAAACATTAGTAATTATCAAATCTGTTTTCATAATTTCTAACTGGAAACTATTTAAATCACTGACTAATTTCTGGGAGAAGGGACAAATCTGAGAAAACACTCATATTAAACTTGACGTCATCAATCACTCGCTTAGTCAAAATATGAGTACATTTTTAGCGAAATAATAGTTGGGTAATAAGTTCATTGTTGTTTAAAGAAAATAATAAACAATTATTGATAGGGACAAAATGACCATTGGAAGCGCTTATTTGTGCACTTGAATTTAAAAAAAAATCAGATCGATAGCTCAATCAGAATTGAAGATATGGCAGTGTAAATGTTAAAAAACACGATTTTTATAATCAATCAATTTCTCAAGTTATTTTCGAAATAAAAAATATCTGTATCACAAAAAAATATCGTAAATAGCCATTTCCTATGTAGAATTGTACAATGTATAAAAACTTACAAAACTTAACAAAGGTCTGGTCTGGTTCTACCCTGATTTTTTTTCTCGAAAACGGAGAGATTTTTATGTCTATTTCGCTTCACTATCAAGCTATTATAAGGGCAACGTCCATGAATGGAATTAATTTGAAATGTACACTAGCGCTGTGGCCTCTCCTGATGCATGACGTCATGCGTTGTTTGCGCGCCCAACAGATTTATTCAAACTTTAATGTTGTATACCGTCCGTAAAAGAAAAAATAAGAAAAAAATCCTTTACACACTGTTTTTTGTATTAAGTAAAGATTTTAAAAATGCTAAAAGTATATTTTGTGCAAGAAGCCTATTCTCGATATAGGTAGTTAGGATTAAATTATCATTATTTATATCAAGGGTTGATCCTCGAGAGATATAAACACATGTATATTAGAAGGAAAGTAGTTTATAATAATGCTCAGATAACATTTATAGTAAGATTTTTTAGAACTACAGAGTTTTTTATTTTAAAAGTGTAATTAATTAATGTCATCCCCAAAAGCGACTCTCCAGCATCGTATTCTCCCGAATGTGCTCTGCTGTTTTTGGCCACACAAACCGGAGAGAGGACATTAGTTGGGCTCTTGACACCAAGGATATGATAGGAGAGATTTGGTGAGGTTATGTGCCTAACAGGCTACCACGATAGATCCCGTGATGCCGCCAGTGCTATAGAGCAAGCGGGGGCCAACTAGAACTAGAATAATTTATGGATCACAAAACGTCTGACAAGACATTGTGCATAAGAAGAATTAATTAAATACTTTAAAACCGCAAGGACATATACCTCTTTCATTTTAAAGAATGCCATTCCCGTCAAAAGCGAATCGGATCCAGCCTGATGTTGTGGCCCAATCCTTTCTAAATCCAATTGTTCTGCGACTTCCTGTAGACCACCTTTTAAATTCTTACAAGACTTCATGAGGTACTACAAAGAAAAAGACATAAAAATAAATACACCCTTATCAGTTGACCTGAGATTACGGTAGGATGCTATACCTACCTTAACATCATATATCGTTGGAAAATATAATTTTAATAAATCGAAAAATTCATTCTCATCCTGAGGTAAATTGTTATCTGTCAGTAATTTTATAAGATATCCAAAATCATAGCCGGAATGGAAAGAGAGCCATTTAATGTTTTCCATCAATACAATTCCTGAGGACATCAATAACTCGGCAAATTCTAGTGGCTCGATACCTTCATCTTCATGTTTCTTGAACTGGATTCCAGAATTTGTCAGCAGGTCGATGCTATCTTGTGCATACATATCTTCCCTATACAAAAAAAAATATAAAAACTCAGTTAATTTCTAGAGATGTCGATTGGATTCTTTGCCACTGAAAAATTTTTCATTTATTACAAAAACTTCAGCTAAGAAAAATAATTTAGGGGGATAAAAAGAAAATTTTAAATCTTCTCCATTTTATTCCACAAAAACCGTTGGTTGTGACCAAAAAATTTTCATGGAGCTGATTTGACTTTTACTTTCTGTAACATTTAAATAAATTGAGAGACGTTTTTAAAAACTATAATGTTTGTTAAATGCTTCAATATTGGATACAATGAACATTTATTATGTAAAAATGCTAATAACTATTTTTTTTTCTGTCACGATTTATTTCAATAGTATGTATTCTGTTTAAAATAAATAAGTGGGTTGAACTTTGTGCCATTGAAGTTTTATATTTGTTGCGAAAAATCCGGTTAAGAAAAAAAAATTGGCTAGCTAACTGTAGGTATCTGAACAGTGAAAACTTCCATTTCCGTAAAGCGCAGTTTATAGTTAACAATTTCTTTTGCCGGCAATATAAATTGACGATTTTGCTCTTGCAAGTTTGCGCATTAAGTACTGCTATTTTCGATCAGATGTGGCAATTTTCATTGCATTGCAGAAAATAGAACCGCCCAGCAAATACAAAAATTGTGGTCTTTAAATGGGCAATTGTAGCGATCAATGGCTTTCTTATGGCATAGGCGAGCCTTTTGTGGCCCATAATAAATTACATGTTTTTATGAATTGTCACATAACCAGTAATGGTCAATTATTGTGCAACCATAAAAAATGCTACTTCAGTTTATACGTTGATGGTACTTTTATTGTAATATGTAGGGTAATATTAACGTACCACATGTAATTTTTTACCCAAAGGGCCAGTGAAGGCAATTCGGAAATTAAATCATTACGTATGCACATTGTGTAATATGAAAAATCTGCTCGGTGACGCCCTTGAGAAGCGTCACCGAGCAGGATCTGCTATTTTTTTTTTCATGTTGTATGCTTGGCCTGTGTGTTAAAATTTGTGTAAACTAACTTTGTGGTTTGGACAGTTTGTTAAGTACCTATTTTGTGTAACAAAGGCTAATTAAGGAAAGATTTTTGTTTTCTTGAGAATTTTATATTTTAGCTTATTGTCATATAAAGGACAAGGGTAGATAAGCTATATAATTTTCGCCCACTAATTTCATAAAAAAGAAAAGTTTTCCTTAAAGTCATTAAGCGTTATTTATTTATAGTTGAACATATGATCTTTATGTTTCTATATGTTTTACATTTTAAAAACAACAGTAGGTCATAGTAATATCATTTCAAAGTGGGCATGTTTGCAGTTTTTTAGTAATTTTTGACCTTTTTCCGAACTTTTAATGTATATTTTAGTTAGATGCGCTCGATGAAACAAGATAAACTATACCTCATTTCATTGTTGAGCATTTAAGCTTTTAAATAATGGTTAATTTATATTGTTTCATCAAGCGCTTCAATGTATAAAAAACAAAATCGTTTCCGTGGGAGTCGTAATAGTCTCGACGTTGCGTGCGAATTTAAACGTGTCAGCGCTCAAAACCACATATTGTGGTATGTATTGAATAAGAATATGTTTATCCACGACCATCGTATAATCATTGTATTCTACATTTAACAATTGTCAAATAATGATAGTCATTATTCCAACCAAACGTATAATGAACATAATCTGATTCTAACACATATTTAACCAACCAGGAACTAGTTGTTTTCATTCTAACGCACCTTTGACTAGCAATATTCATAAGGAAACGGCGAATCCATTTTTCCATGTTTTCGTGTTTAACTTTTAACACGTCAACGTTTTACTGTAAATGAACTTTATTTTTTCGGTTATAAACGATTAAAACAGTTAAAATATGCGATAGTCGTGAATAAATTATAGTATTCAGTTCGCGTATAATGGCTATTATACACTCGGATGATTTACAACACGCCTTCGTCTCGTGCCGTAAACAACACCCCCGCGCGTAATAGCCATCATTATATGCTCACTGAATAATCTACTATTCCAGAGAACAGTTTTTTATTACTCGTCAAGACATATACTACTCGGAAAATATAATGACATACAACATGGCCGATGGGCAGAAAAAGGCCCTTATCTACCCTTGTCCTTTTATTGTTTTAACTTTCTTATTTATAATAAATATTTTATTTGCTTTTACTGATACCTGACATTTCCAAACTTCTCAATTCACAAGAAATCAATAAAGACAGCATTATTTAGTCTAGTATATTTAACATATTTTTCAATTTTGGATTTTTTGCCAACTTATTGGGTTCTCCTATGTAAATTTCACATAAAAAATGATATACAATCTAGAAGGTTATGCAAAATATAAATCTGCTTGAAGGTGTTTCTATAATCCAATATATTGAAAAATGTGTGAGATTATAGCCAAAAATATGCTGGTCAAAGGGTGGCATCACCAGTGGTCCTTCGATGGCCCGTTATTGTACACTGATGGCAAATTGAAGGATGGCCAGCTGCTGGCCGGTAGGACATTTCGCTTCGAGTCCGTTTATGGCTTTCCATAAAAGTACCAATTATGATCATGCTGCTGATGGTGCGCGTGACCATTTATGTGCCAATGGGGTTATTTTATATTTGTAAAATACTACTAATTTGAGCAGTGAAATATACGAGGATAATGTAACAGCAACTAAAATCACTCTAATATTTGTTAATTATTCATAAATCCACAAAAACTATACTACTTATTTTAAATTTTACTAACGCTTAACGTCAATGGTTAGAGGTAATTTTATTGTTGCTAGAGTGCTGCCATGTCAACGCCAAATATACAAATACCAATGTTTTAACTAGTAGTTTTTCAGTTTACAAATAAATTTTTATTGAATTTTAGGAAATGAGAAGAGGCGCATATTTTCGGTCTTAACTTTGTTGTTTTTTATGTCAGAGAAAAAATAAAAGCTTCGGGCAGCTCAATCAACGTTCCTTTGAATTGGTGTCTACAAATATTTAAAAAAAACTGATAATTATCGAGATTTTTGGGAAAATGGAAGAAATTTCACGTTTTCCTAAAAAATGCACGTAAATCTTAAAATCATTTTTCCCAGAAACGTTTGCTTCAAAGGGCCGAGATTAATAGAGCGTCTAGGTAATAGCTACATATGATATTAAGAGGATATACTATTTGAGATCAATTTCAGTCAAGCGATTTTTGCCGTACACCTCCACACATTTCAGTAAATATCCCAAAAAAAAAAAAGAAAAAAAATTCTGATGGAACCAAATAATTCGTAATGAGACCAACTCGTTTTATGGTACTTTTTTTATTTTGGGCTAGCTCTTACAGTTTCAGAGATATCGGCTACTACGGAAATAGTACCTAACATACATTTTTCTCGATTTTTCCACTGATCGATAAATGTTTTTCTCACTTTAAAAAAATCCTATTGGTCGATTTTTTTGAAAATGTACGTTTTGGTTAATAAAGTAAGAATGTATATTAAAATATCGGTTAAAAATCGCACCAAATCTAAAATTTAAAATCTCCCGCCTTTTTATCTCACAGTCAACAAGTACGGATGTAACCTAAAAACTTTTTCTTGAAGATGATTACGTTATTCAAATTTAAATTTTTTTTGCTTTTTGAGTGTATCTTATAGTGTTTGTAAATATTATGAATTTAAAGGAATATTGCACACAGACGGTTAAAAGTAAGTAGTTGTTTTAAAATAGCTTCTAAAATTCAAAATTTTCACATTCCCTGACTTTTTATAAAAATTACTAAAATTCACTGATCTTTTATCTTTTTTCCCAACCCAGCAAATACACTATAGGTGGCAAAGTAATGGGCCATTAGATTTATGACTGGTAAAGTGTTGGCAAGTTTTGCCAATACCTGAAAAGCGAACACAAAGTACTGTTTAACATTATAACATCTGTCCTGTAATGGTAAGTTGATGGCTCTATGTGTTTAAGACGCCCTTTTGTTATTGCGTATTTGGAAATATTTAACCATCGCTGGTATATTAAATATATAAAAGCACTTTTTTGTCAATACCTGAAAAGCGAAAACAAATTACTTGTCAATAAGCATTATAACCTCATTCAGACCTTTTGTTGTCAAAAATCTTGACAATAAAAACCAGGATTTACTATAAATCTAGGCGGTAGAAAATTTTTTAAATTCAGTTTTAGCACACAAATACTTAAGGCATGATAGGTTTAGTTCTTGGAGCAGATTTATTTTATTATTGTGTAACTGAAGAAAAACACGTATTGAATTTTTTTGTTGTTAATTTGTGTCAAAGGTCGAAAGTAGATAAAATCACTTTTTCGAAATTACTCAAAATTTCAAATAAAACTTGCAATACTACAGCTAAATGTAATTTTTCAATACCAATGTAGCAATGTATCACATCACATCCTAGTGAGTCAATTTGTGGTTGGTCATGGGACATTAGACTGAAAATTAAAATTGGTTGGAAAAATTCAAAATGGCAGAAAGAGTCATGAAATATGCACAGTCATATGTATTCCAAAAATATAAAGATATACAGGGTGTTCCATTTAAAAACCAATAGTAGGAGTCCCTTCCGGTGAAACCGGAAGTCATAGAAACTTGACAGATAGAAGAAAGTGTCGTTTTGGTAACATGTCACACATGCCTTGTTTCATCTCGATCCATTAAAAAATAAAAAAAATGGCGACCGGAAAGTGATCCCGTTAACACCCTGTATACAAGGTGTTCCGTGTTATTATGTTTAAATTTTGGGAGAGGTAAGTAGACTTAATGGTAAGGCTAAAGAAGATGTAAAAGTATTTATGCAAAACTTCTCTCTCTGTTTGACATCCTTTATTTATAAATTATTTTTTATTTTAAATCATTCTTGGATGATATTTTTTTAATTAAAATTATATGACATCATTTTCTTGGCAACAATGACAACTACATTTCAAGTATCATTTCCCTCTGAATATGGGGATGAGGTACGATCACCGATTTAAATTCCGACACACGATCAGTGAAGTAGAGCAACGCTGAGCGAGTCCGACATTTGGGGTGACCCAAGATCTCATCTAACAGTCGGTAGGCTATCAACTGAGACAATCCCGGGACGTTAACCTGAGTAAAGGCGAGGGATGGCCCTTGTGGCTGTGCACGTGATAACTGCTGGGCCACTGAACCGTCAGAAAAGCGGTCGTATGACCTAGGGTAGGTTAAAATTGGTGGCCGAAGACCATGATTTGGAGTCCACGCTAAATTGTAGATCCCTAGGTGCAAGGGGCCCGCCATTATCGCCTAGTTGCCCAGTAAAAAGTAGTACTATCCACTATTTCTCTGAATATTTTTTTATATTTTTCTTCTTCGACAGTTGTGTTAACTACATTGTGAAATATTAATGTCCTCCACCACATTTTTTTCAATATTTTTCAGGTGTACACCCTGTATATTTTTCATATTTTCCACAGTTATGTTAACTGCATGCGAAATATTATTACCCTCTGTCTCGTTTCGTTCAATATTTTTTTAGAGTAGCCTTCGAGCCTGTATATTTTTTTTAATTTTTCTTCCTTAACCCTTCAGGCACGGAAAATTATACACAAAAAGCCCCGTTGCTGCACAGGATATTTTGTTCAAATTCATCTGTTTTTTTTTTTGTTATTGGGGATTGCTAAGCAATAAAATATATTTTAGTTGCTTTGTGGAGATTTATATTTTGTTTTAAGTATATACTGTGGCGTGGTACCCATATACATAGTATACATTTCAGTGTACATAGTATATACAATGTATACAGTCCACTATGCATATACGATATGCGGTATGTTATTTGTACCACCATGCATTGAATGAGTCAGTTTGCATGGTTCAAACGTTGTACCACCATGCCTGAAAGGATTAACAGATGTGTTAACTGCATGCAAAATATTATCGTACTTCCTCAAATTTTTTTCATTAACTTCGAGATTAATTTTGTATGTATATATTTTTCAAATTGTTCTTTGACCGTTGTGTTAACTGCATGTGAAATATTATTGCCGACTGTCGCATTTTTTTCATTATTTTCTTAGGGTGACCACCCTGTGCCTTTTTAAAATTTTTCTTCCTTGATAGATGCGTTAACTACATGCCAAATATTACTGTCTTCCATCACATTTTTTTCTTAATTATTTTTTTTTTGTTGTCTACCCTGTCTATTTTTCACTGGAAGTATATTCCATTTCTTCGTTGGCAATAGCGCCAACTACCTGCCAAATATTGCAAAAAAAGATTATTACACTAAAAAAATAAGCACAGCTGCAAACAAATGTAAAGAAATCTGGAAAATCATCAATAACACTCTAGGTAGATGTAGAACTGACACTGATAATGATGAATTAACCCTAAATATAAGTGATAATGTGATAACTGGAAAAAATGTTGCCAATTCCTTTGCGCATTTTGCAACTGTGGCAAGCGATAAAATGATCTCTTACTTCGGTCAGAATATGTCACTGCCTTGTACAGTCTCAAATTATATTGAAAACTCAATATTTGTTCCACCAGTTACTGAAACTGAGCTATTGGATACTGTAAAAGATTTAAAAAATCATCTGGTTTCGATGATTTAACTGCCCAGGTACTTAAACACATAATTAATGCAATAATTGATCCTTTATTATACTTAATCAACCTATCACTAGCTCAAGGAGTGTTTCCTTCTATTTTAAAAAAGGCCTGTGTTATACCCATTCATAAAAAAGGTAATTTAGAAATTACCGTCAGATATCCTTATTAAGTGTTCTATCCAAATTAATGGAAAAAATTGTATCTGTTAGAATAATGTCCTTTGTTGAGGCGAAGAATGTACTCACAACACATCAGCATGGTTTCAGACCAGGAAGATCTATTGAAACTGCATCTTACCAACTTTTGAGTCATGTATACAAGAAATTAGACGAAGGCAGATATGTGGTGTCTATATTCTTTGACTTGTCAAAGGCATTTGACACAGTAAATAATGACATGCTCGCAATTAAGCTATCACGCATTGGTATAAGGGGAAATTTATTGAAATGGATAAGTTCTTATATGTTGGGACGAACACTGGTTGTAAAATGTAATAATAGCGAGTCAGAAACTTATGATGTAAATTTGGGAGTTCCGCAAGGCTCGATACTGGGGCCACTGTTATTCATAATATATATAAATGACCTGCCAGCTCATATAAGAGATGGCTTCACTACAATGTATGCAGATGATACAACAATAACTGTATCTGCTATGTCGCTTGATGAGCTTCAATGCAAAATAGACTCTGTCATCAATGATATGAAGGTATGGTGTGACCGTAATAAACTCATGTTAAATGACACCAAGACCGTGTTCGTAAACTTTAATATAAGAAGATCCATATCCTTAGAAAATCGTCTGCTCTCTGATACCACTAAATTTTTAGGAACCCATATTGACAATAGGTTGACTTGGGAGTATCAAGTTGACCATGTTTGTAAGTTACTAAATAAATCCTATTATGCACTGCTACAAATGAAGGATGCTCTCAACGAATCTGGGCTACTAAATATATACTATGCAATGGCCTTCTCGCATATATCTTTTATTATAATGACATGGGGTAAATATTATAAAAGAGTTTTTATTATTCAAAAACGAATACTACGTTTAATGTTCAATATGAATTATAGAGAGAGCTGTCGAGATATTTTCATTGACAAAGGAATTCTCACCACACCCTGCATTTATATATACAAGTGTTTAGTATTTGTTAAAAGCAATCCTTTAATATTCACTTGTTTAAATGAGAGACATATATATAATACAAGGCAAGGTGATAAATTGTTAATTCCCGCTCATAGGACATAGGAACTTTCAAAGATTCTCCTGAATATAACTGTATCATATTATTTAATAGCTTACCACAAGCTTTACGGGACCTCCCCCTAAGCAAATTTAAAATTAAAGTTAGAGAAACTTTACTGAAAAATGGTTTCTACTCAGTAAAGGAGTTCCTAGACAAATATAATTAACAACAGTCTGTAAACTTTAACCTACACTGCACCATATCTACATTTTTTATTTTGTTATTTTATTTATCTATTTATTACCCATGTGTGTATGTATATATGTGTATATATATATATATATTTATATGTGTATATATGTGTGTCCTATGTAATTATATATTATTGTAATAATATGTTTTTTATACACCATTATATTTGAAAATGTTAAATTTTATATGTATGTATCCTGACCTGCCAAATGTACACTAACCTGTATCTTATATTGGTAAATAAATATCTATCTATCTATCTATCTATTATTCTTCCCCTTTTAAAATGGTTTTGTAGAGATATAGGACAAAAAGACAGACGCCAAACTGACAGACGGATTGATGGAATTAGATGCCTTTTATTTTCGTTAACTACAGTGTGAAACGTGAAAATCCAAAGAAATCTCGAAGGATGATTTTTTCATGATTACAACAATACTTCAGTAAGCGAAGAAAATAAAAACACGAAAGTGATAGGCGATTAGTAGGTTATTAAAAATAATAATAATAATTTAATCATGTGGCAATAAATAACAAGTTTTCATATCTATGAAAACTTAAAAAAATGTAGTACTCATTTGATCATAAACGCAAATCACCCAAAAACTCCTATGGCGCTCAGGGATATGAGACACCATTTCCATTCAGCCATGGCTGTGAATCGATGAGTAACGAATAACAAAATTGCATCACATTTAAGGGTGGCGGTGCCGTGCTTAAGAAAATGATTTCGTAATTCGACAATTTCTCCTACCCTGAACCGATTCAAAAATTTTTTGATAGGCTTTTAGAGACAACATTATAGAATGGTACTAGGCTATTGACAAGTCAAAAAAATTTTTTTTTTCTTTATAATGGTTAGACAATACACTTTATATTAGCTTTTTTTTTTGGTATTGACAAAAGAGTGCTTTTATATATTTAATGTACGATGGTGAAATAATTCCAAGTATGCAATAATAAAAGGGCGTATTAAACACATAGGGCCATGAACTTACCATTACAGGAAAGATGATAATATATAATGTTAAACACTACTTTGTATTCGCTTTTCAGTTACTGGCAAAAGTTACCACCAACACTTTACCAGTCATAAATCTAATGGCTCATTGCTTTGCCACCTATGGTGTATTTGTTGCGATGGTATTTTCCCTACGCAATCTTTGCTAAGATTGCATAGCTCCTGCATTTAAGCTAATCTACAAGTCGCTAGAAAATGACAACGCACGAACCTTTACAATGTTACTCGAGAATACATAGTTTTGAAATTATTAATAGAAGCACTACGTTATGGCATATGATGGCAACGTAAAATTGCAGAATTGGTAATACATTAGTTTAATTTAGCAATGTAGTATTACAGTCATCAATAATCTGCTAACAGTGACCATATAGTCTATTAGTTAGAGTACTCATTTGCTCTTCTAAACTATGGCATAAGATTGTCACAAAGTTACTTACAATAATATGTAATAACACCCAAAGTAACATCGTCTGTGTATATAAAATAAATTAGATATCACTAAAATTATATGTGCATTATGAAACATATTATTAAATATGAAGAAATATTTTAAATAGAATCAGAAAGCTTTTCTCTGTTGATTTAACTTTTCTAAATTTTAACAAATCAGCTTTTTTAGCACTTACTGCAAGTTAAATTTAAAATTGAATTGCCATGTTGTGTACGATCCTCCTGGTGTTTTGCCGTTATCATCTAAAAACGTAAGGCCCAGTTGAATTATTCTCAGCAAATCCACATTGCACCTCAGCATTTGATATTGGTAATCTGCAGAACTTCTGAATTCTCCTATTGGTCTTGCAACAACACCTGGAAACTCTGTATCCATAGCTACATACTGGTATTTCTGCACGATCTTAAAAAAATATGTTTTTATGTATTATCAAGACAGACAAGAAACGAACCTGAACACTACAAATATCTAATAATATGGCAAATATGATTCTAATATATCAACAATAACTGTTAACCCCACCTGTCTTATAGTTCTAAACTCGTCCTCCAAATTATGTGCCCAAACATCTCGGATTCCACAATCCTCATTATTCGGGTGTTGGACGCTACCTAACGTAGCTGCTGGCATATCTCCTCCAATTTCCGTGTTTATCAATTGCTACTAAATTTATTGCTCAAAAAAAATAACCAGCTCTTTATTAGGTAATTCAATTTTGTCCTTTTTTAAAAACTTCTTATTACTCTCTTGATACAGAAATCTTTTGTTTACTCTGAAAGAACACAAAATTAATAAGGATGTGTTAAACCATGAGAAAATAACTAAAATTTTCAAATTTCAAACACGAAATTTCAGGCGTTCATAACCTAGAAAGCAGTTTCTTACATGCGTTTTTCATACGGATTATTAGATTTTTTTCAAAAAATAATAGTCTGCCATGTACCTTTATTATGATTATATATAATGCGACATAAAGTAATCCTTTGATTTATATTCTACAAGAAAATGTAACGCATTCTAAACAAATTTTGACAGCAAAAGCACAAAAAGCAAAATGCATAAAATAACCAGGGAAAACTTTACTCTTTACTCGAATGTTGTAATAATTACTAAGTGGAGAATTATCAAAATATAGAATGAACTAAATAATCGATTTATCACAGGCTAGAATTATTTGAAAACAAAGTCTTCATTCCCTGGCAATCGAAAGAATTAGGAATTAGGTATTTCAATTTCCAAGTGTATAATAATATTGACAAGTTGTTTTTGTTTCATCTGCAAACAGTGCAAAGTGCAAACGTCTTTAAATTTACCCATTCTACCCATATACCCATTCCTTGATCTGTGTCAAAGCCACAGAAGAAGAAACAATCAGAAATCAGAATAGAAACTCAGCAAAAATTCTTTGTCTTTTCTCGGAAACGTCCGCCATTTTGTTAATCGGGGAGTTCAGGACAGTACTCAATATTTTTTATCCCTTTTAGGAACGGCCTGGTAGAGATTTTTCTGCGAGAATAAAGTCAGAAAACCTGTGAAATATTAGATGAAGACAAAGAATTTTTTTTTAAATTTTTCAATATTTCTTAAATTGTCATTTTTTGCGCTGAACTTATATACAGTGTGACCCATTTCAGGTGAAAACACCTTCGTAACTCAGTTATTGGTCATCCAATTTCAATCAAATTCGGATCGGTATCAAAGATCTTTAATATTTCTTTTTTGAGTAAAACAAAACTTATTTCAGTCAGTGGCGTGCATTTTCATTAAGAAAAAAAGGGTCGATTTTTCGAGAAATCATATTAGGCATTTTTTTTGTTGAAAAACTAATACAATATTATTGATCAGCATGCTGTAGAACCCCTATATTCAAAATTTAACAACATTTTGATTTTTGGTTTTCGAACTACGGCCCACTTAAAATTGCCTCTATTTTAAACATGCATTAAATAATCAATAAATTGGTAACGAATCTTTTTTCGAAAGAAAGTCATTCTTTATTTTCTCTTTAAATTCATTTTTTCTACCACCCCATAGCATCGATACTTCCAAATTCGGTAATCCTTAATGCCCGAATAATTTACAGGTCTGATGACCCAAAACTTTTCAATGAAAATTCTTGACCTTTGAAATTTGAAAGTTTCGATGATATGGAATAGTAGAAAAAGTGAATCTAAAGAGAAAATGTATAGGTAAGCAAAACTCGTCCCGCTACTTCTAAAATTTTCTTATTTTTTAAAATTTAAAAATACTACCGAATTCCGATGTTGATCGACGATACCATATAGGAATCGCTGTAATCGTCACGTTCAACTTGGTGTCGGATCGTCAATCGTGATCGTATCGTGAGTTCGGAATCTCGCTGCTGTTATCAGTCGTACAAATGTTTGCGTTCATCACGGTCATAGATGAAAGAAAATTATATGTATATTATAATCACTGTGAGTGATCAGGTAGCGCTGCGCTCACTGATCATTTTATGTTTGAGTTTTGTATACTTATATCTAATTTTTTCAAATTTAAATTGATCAGTGATCACGTATCATGTATCATACAATTATTTTGCTGCTTAAAATGACTACCGATCACCTGTTATCAGCCGAACAAATGCCGTTCATTTAAAATGATCAGTGAGCGCTACTTGATCGATCACCGTGATGAACGCGCAAGGTTGGTAGACTTTAAGGTGGCCTAATAATTCACAATCCCCACCAAAAAATGGCATTAGCCAATGAACAGCTGGTGTGAGATCACACCAGATGCAGAGCCTTATTCAAAATATTGTAAGAATTTGTGTAATGTTAATTAAGCAAATAACTCGTAACTGGAACGGGCTCGCAATAACCCGCTTTTGAGGTCGATGGTAATTATCCTCGCATTTTGAGTCACTGTTCTGCATGCTGGTAATGAGGATAAGTTGTAGAATGTAACACTACAGATCATAGTAACGTCAGACCATATTTCGGGCCAGTACGGACGGTTCTTCTAGAGTGAGATATCTACGCCGCTACTGCGCGTTCGAAGAACAAAGATAGTCTGACCTTTCACCCCCGCACTGGCTTCTTCGCCTAAAAGCTGTATATTAAGGAACCTCATAGCCTACCAATCTTGATGAACGCCAAGGACTGTTAACTACACAGGATAGCTCATCTCCATAAGCGTAACGTTGTCCATTCCCCCACTCTTTTTGGACCGTTTGTGACGTGTTAAGCTGTTCATTTCTCGGTGCGACGGTAGTTGATTGCGCCACGGGCTCTACGACCATGAACTGTTACATAATATATACATGTGTATATGATAACTGTGTTAGAAAAAAAACTAGAACTTTTTAGTTTACTGTTCATAAAATTTCAAGATCTATTTAGCTAAAAAAAATAAAATAAAACAGCATCCCACAAAAGGTAGTATCTATTTTAAAAAGGACCGCTGGTGCGAGCCGCTAGCAGACCGGGACCGTTGTCGACGTCACAACCTGGCTAATTGCGTATGACCTTGGGGGAATAAATCCGTGGAGATGAGCTATAGGCGTCTGAATTTAAGATGCCAGCGCCAAAGTGGAGAACTTGTGAACTAATTATAGGCCGTTTGTTTATTTATTTAGCGAATACTTATATCGATTTTTTTCTGTTTATTGTTATTTTTGGCGTTAAAAATAATAACATTAATAATATATGATCTAAAGGTTTACAAGATTTTGTTGTAAGTGATTTGCAAGACGTTAATGGCATTATTCAGCAAAATTCATATTTTTTTTAGGTTATCTAGTTTCTCCCTTGAAAAGTACAGTTTCTTCGACATAAACGGTGTCTGGCTAGTTAAATATTAATAAACTTAAATACTTCTTTAAATTTATGTACAGTTGTAGTTTAAATCACTTTTTTTTCAGGAAACATGAGTGACATTTAGGTTAAGCATATTGCAATGTATGGAACATTTGGGAAGCACTAAAAATGTAAAAATTCTGATTGTGTGTATGAAGGGGAATATGTTTTAAATGCAGGACATATTATTTTGTGTGGTACAACTCATATTCAACACAAAACTTAATAAATGTGTGTGCTCTATGTTTACAAACAAGTGTCAGATCATGAAATTAGTAGTACCTACATTGAATATAGGTAACTGAAAAGATATTTATTAATTCTTTAAGTAAAATAACTGAAACAGTATTTTGTAAAATATGAAATAGAAATATTCAGGGGTAAAACATAATAGTGCATGCTGCAATAGTATACATTACTTTTATAAATATACTGAAATTGCATATATTTACTCATTTTAAAAATTTCACTTACAATGTGTGATTGTTCAGGCCATTATTATTGCTACTCGGGCCCCTCGGGCCACGGTTATTTGCACCAGCTTTTTTCCTCTCAATGCCTGGTTAAAGATGTCTACATCAAAGAGGATATGCTGTGAATATTGTCGTGCCAATTCAACTTTCACGAGTTGTCCCTGCAATCTACAAAGGATACCGACTAGGTTGGTTCCAGCAAATTGTATCTTGTGTAGCCCCTTTAAACGCTATCATATTTTTAATAACTTAGCATCTCAGTTTATCATTATTTACTTATTGTTGATATCATCGTACACTAAAGAGACAATGACAGAAAGGCCTATAATTAGTAGGCGTCTGAAAATAAGGAGTACGCCACCTGGTGATCTATAGTCAAACTAATTATAGGCCTTTCTGTCATTGTCTCTTTAGTGTACGATGATATCAACAATAAGTAAATAATGATAAACTGAGATGCTAAGTTATTAAAAATATGATAGCATTTAAAGGGGCTACACAAGATACAATTTGCCGGAGCCAACCTAGTCGGTATCCTTTGTAAATTGCAGGGATAACTCGTGAAAGTTGAATTGGCACGACAATGTTCACAGCCCTACCCTCTTTGATGTAGACACCTTTAACCAAGCATTGAGAGGGAAAAAGCTCGTGCAAATAACCGTGGCTCGAGGGGCCCGAGTAGCAATAATAATGGCCTGAATAATCACACATTGCAAGTGAAATTTTTGAAATAAGTAAATATATGCAATTTCAGTATATTTATAAAAGTAATGTATACTACTGCATCATGCACTATTATGTTTTACCCCTGAATATTTCTATTTCATATTTTACAAAATACTGTTTCAGTTATTTTACTTAAAGAATTAATAAATATCTTTTCAGTTACCTATATTCAATGTAGGTATTACCACTAATTTCATGATCTGACACTTGTTTGTAAACATAGAGCATACACATTTATTAAGTTTTGTGTTGAATATGGGTT
The DNA here is from genome assembly GCA_936432065.2 of Rutpela maculata. NCBI lineage: Eukaryota > Metazoa > Arthropoda > Insecta > Coleoptera > Cerambycidae > Rutpela > Rutpela maculata. Next base: position 161,699,355 of record OW386288.2, read on the forward strand.
GTACCACACAAAATAATATGTCCTGCATTTAAAACATATTCCCCTTCATACACACAATTAGAATTTTTACATTTTTAGTGCTTCCCAAATGTTCCATACATTGCAATATGCTTAACCTAAATGTCACTCATGTTTCCTGAAAAAAAAGTGATTTAAACTACAACTGTACAAAAATTTAAAGAAATATTTAATTTTATTAATATTTAACTAGCCAGACACCGTTTATGTCGAAGAAACTGTACTTTTCAAGGGGAAAACCAGATAACCTAAAAAATATGAATTTTGCTGAATAATGCCATTAACATCTTGCAAATCACTTACAACAAAATCTTGCAAACCTTTAGGTCATATATTATTAATGTTATTATTTTTAACGCCAAAAATAGTAGTTAAAATGTGTAGTTAACAGTCCTTGGATGAACGCGACCTTTTTGTGAAACTGTGATGTGTACCTAACTTCAGTTTACTAATCCGCGATGGAGGAGTGATGTAAAGTTGGTTACTTCCTGTGTCGCTGATGCTACAAGACCTAACCTATACTTATCCAATATTTTTTGTTTGTTTTTATGTTATTATTTACTTCTTGTTAAAACTGTTTGGCAGTGAATATCGCGAATATGATGCAGAATAATAATAACTCGGTTTTTGTAACTGAGACAAATCTACCGACTGGAATAATCTATAAAAATAAATCAATTATAAATAATATAAATTTTTGGCATAAATTTATTGTAAGTACACCAAAACAATTTATAATAATATTGTAGGTAGTAACCTAATAACTGTTTTCCTTTCATAGATTATCAGTTCATCACACATTCCTCGTAACATTATTTTAAGGGCAATTCTAGATCATGTTCATCCTCTTGATTTAATACCCGTTTCATTTTCTACGGATAAAAGCAACTCACATTTTCTTGCAAGAAATTGTGGAGCTGCAATTGAGAAGTTATGTAAAGATAACTTGACCGTACCCAATCCAGGCTCTGATTCCAGGCCGGTAAGTAGTATTATTAGATTAAGTACATTTTCTTTTAAGTATTAAGTATGTTAATAAAATATCTTTTTAGTTTAAGCTTAATATAATTTTAAAATTTGCTACTACAACAGAATTTAAAATTGATGTCCAGAAGAATATTAATATGGTTTTATTGAAACGCTATAATGTGGCAACAAAAACTCTTAATTTGTCTAATTTTCATGAAGATAAAGGTGAGATAATTTTGCTTATTTCATCAATATTTGTTAGTTTATTATTTTTGTGAAATGACTATCAATGTTTTCTTTGAATTTGATGTTTATAAAATAATACCAAATAATGTTTTAACATTCACGTTTACAAATGTGTACCTAGCTCTGCAATTTGAATTTTGGTGGTCTGTGCACATAATATCTGTGGTAATAAGGAGTAAATTTTGCAGCATATATGACTGCTAAATGCTTAAATTTAGTACAAAATACAGAATTTAAAACTTATAACTTCAAAAAAATCAGATAAGTAATAATTTTGGGGCAATTTCATATTCAGAATTTTGTTTCGAGTGAAGTTTTACATATTCTCTTTTTCTTGTAAGAGACCTGCAAAGAGCAGAAAGTTGTTGGTTCACATATGGCTTCAAAACCCCTGAAGGAACTGGAACCGGAGTATACAGTTGCAACCCAAAAGTAAGAATAACTTAGGCCCTGGGTAGTAATGTGACTGTCTTTTATTTTGAAATTCATGCTATTGAACTGTGTGTAAGGAGGCTTGAATAGACGCATCATAGACAGATCGATAAGAATCTTTTCAGACAACCACGCAGCTCCTAAAGCTCTTGAATCCTATCGTTGCAATTTTAATACGGTTTGGAATTGTCAGAACACTCTAATTCAATTAGGCAGAGATGATTAGTTTACTCTATTCTGGATACCAAGTTACCTGTTTAATGGCTCGCTTGTCCCTGAGTTGGCCTTTCTTCACGTCGACCTAAAAGATCTGTTGTGAATTACCGTAAAACTAGTTGTTGCCCAGGATTCCAAGACTTTTTGCAAAGCTCGTGATTTTCCTGGGAGCTAATTTCCCTATGTCTTCGTGCGTTAATTCCGCTTGTTCTAGGTACTTTAGCCTAATGCGGATTAGTACTTTGCATTCACAAAGTATATGTTCCGCAGTCTCAGTTGCAGCTTCACAGTATCTGCATTTGTCATCTTCTACCATACCCATGTTCTTAAGATGATATCTCAAGGGGCAATGGCCAGTTAGAAGGCCTGTGATCAACCTTAGGTCGGACTTTTCGAGTTCGAGAAGCCTTGTTGCATTCTTTTTCGAATAGGTTATAAACCTTTTCGATTGTCTTTGGCAATCCCAGGCAATTTGGATACCAGCTTACGGTAGCATGGAAGGCAATCAAATAGCTTACTCCTTAGCTAGGAATGGTGTAGCATCGATATTTATCGGACCAGAATCAGTGCTTGGCATATCGTTAAGCACTGCGAAAACAATCATCTTAGCCTGGATTGGGAGGAAAATATTTCAATACTATCAAGAACTACCAGGATTAGTTCATTCAATGGAGTTTATTACATATCCTTTGAAATCAATAACTAAGAAATTATTAGAGTTAAACCTAAGAACTTTAATTGGTCTATATACTGGGCATTGCAGACTAAATCACCACTTAAACAGACTTGGATTAGCGAATGCAATTTGTGGAGGATGATGGAACGGCAGTATATGTTCTGTGTAGCTGTCCCGCTGTGCAGTTTTGATACTAGAAAATGGAAAGTTTTCTTCGGGAAAGTATAGATACATCAGGACATCCACATACTGGTGATTTAAATTGTAAAATATTGTCGCAATACACACAAGTGTGTATTGCAAGCCAAATGCTTGGTACAAAGTAAAAGGAGACAAGAAACTAACGTTACCACAAGATGTTAGGCGGAATATACCTAGTTTCCGACTGCCTTGAAGTTTATGTCATTGAATTATGTCCCAAGTCATTGCAGGACACAAAGATGACATTGATCCGTTGATTTTTGAAAAATTATTGAATATTCAAATTAAAAGAATGGCCGAAAATTTTTTAAAATTGCTGAAACCGATTTCTGTGACACTTGACAGAATTCAGGAGAAAAGTGCCAGTTTGTCTCTTGCAGTTGAGGAATGGAAAAAATTGAGTGCCGTTTTTTATGGTTTAGAAGATGAGGAAAGAAATTTAAAGCAATGTCAAATATTTGAAAGAAGATATAATCAAGCTTTAATGCCAAATAAAAACAAATACTCACTGTTGAAAGAAGAAAAAAAGGCTGCTTTAGATATAGCATAGAGTTTCCCAACATTTTTCTGGCACAGGGTCTCGCACAGGGTTATTACTGTTAATAATTAAAGAAGCGAAATCCGATCCGTTCCAAGAAACAATGTCTTGATTAAATTATTTGCTGTCCATTTGATTCAAGCTTTTAAGATGCCCTAAAAAATCCAAAAACCCATCGTCATTTTTCGTGGTCAGGCCTGGCGTCCAGGCCCAACTTCCGGAAATTGCGAAAAGACGGCTTCAAGTGTCATGATTGAACATGGCGATTTTTTTTTTTCAAAAATCGAGATATTGCTTAAATGTGGTTTTTATGAAGCTAAGATACTATTAACCGAAAAATGATATCAAGGGTATTTTTGGATTTTTTAGGGCACCTTACAACGTGTATCAAATGGACAACAAAAAATTTCATTAAAAATCCGATGTCAAATTTCAATTTAAATTTTACAAGTTACATGGCCGTTCCAACTGCCCAGAGGTTTAACCTCCCCTCCTGCGAACAAATAAATGGCAAAAAATGGAGTATGATGGGCTAAGAGTGGAGTGGTGGAAATCTTAAAAAGCTATTGCACAAATTAACAAAGTATTATATCTGATCATTCCCTTTGTGTGTGCCGTTGCTTCTTCTGCAGACATAGAAAGAATGTTTTCTTCATATCAGGGGCGCAATTACGGGGGGGCTAATGGGGCTAAAGCCCCCCCCCCCCAAGCAATGCACATAGGGTCTAAAATAATAGACAGCTATCACACAAACTATATAATATTGGTTAAAATGGACGAAGTGGTTCACGAACTTCGACTCCGAGGTCCACGTCCACGTCGACTTGAATTCAATTTATGAAATTTGTAAGTTTGTATACATTGTATTCAAATAAGTAAGTAAAGTTTTGTTTTTATCTAATATTCTTTTAGCCCCCCCCCCCAGAACGAAATCCTGGTTGCGCGCCTGCTTCATATGAACTTGTTCATTCAGATAATAGGAATAAATTGGGCAATGAAAAAGCATCTAAATTAGTATTTCTCTTTAAACGTTATAATACTAAATATGTCTCGTATTGTACTGTATTTTGTACTGTTGTACTATTTTGTAAAATATATATTTTTATTTTTATATGTTCATATGTTTGTTAAGTTAATGTTTTAAGCTTTTAAATTAAAGACTTTTTAAAGTTTTATTTTTGCAAATAAAAATTTTTACTAGTGAAGTTTATATTTTTTCATCATAACGTTTAAAGTTGAAAAGAAAAAGAATCACGATTTTTTTAAATGAAAATCGCTTAATTAAATTACGTACTTAAATATAAATTTATATCTAAAATGATTATCACGAAGAAATAATCGAAAATCAATAATCTTTCTTGCTATACTAATTACCTTTTTTGTATATTAAATTTTATGTTATTTTTAGGTCTATCAGAGTTTTGCCCTCTGTCTCAACCAAAAATCATGTTCTTCATTTTACATCTGTCAAAGAATTTATTGCCACAACCTGAGAGGTACATTTTACGTAATAATCGTATCAAGCTGTTAAATCCAATGGAGGCATTAGTAGGAGCAAAAATTACTTACTTGGATCTTAGAGATAACTTGGTATGGACAAAAGCAATTCCTTAATTTGTTGCTTCTGCTTAACAGACTGCTAACTAAAGTAGATCCAAAACTGTAACGTAGAAGGGAAACATTCGCAATAAATTTGATCATAGCAGATTTTTCGAGAATAACGAACTCCTGGTTGAGTTTTAAGCTAGCCACGCATGGTCAACTTTTTCATCCAACTTAGTTGACTGAACTCCGTGCATGGTCAATTTGAAATTTGATAGTTGTGTCTGCTTGCGCATAGCCCAATTTTATTTAGTACAACTCCAACTCCAAACATGGATGTCATTGAGTTTCCTCAGCATTCTGTCCTCCCAGTTTTCAATAACCTCATTACATACTTCATTCCACAACTTATAAATTTCGATGCCTGGATTGTATTAAGTTTTTATCATATCATTTAAAAAGGAGAAAGAATTAAATAATACGTAAGTGCATACACGTGCTTCTATATGATTTGCCTAAACTTAGCTAACAAATGACATGCATGCATTCAAATACACTGGCTAAAGCCAGTGCTCTACGATGTGTCAAATACCTTCCAACCTTCCAAAGTTGGAAATATGGAAATATGGTAGTTTGCCGCATCGTGTGGTTGTTCTCCAAATGAGTAAAGGTGAACTTATGTGACAAATATTGACCGCATTACCGTGTTCGGGCTCTCGTCCGTCTTTTTACCCACATCAAAGGATGCTTCGAATATTGGAAGCAACACGTGCTTTTATTCGGTGCGTGGCTACACAAGTGTTTGCTGTCAGTTTTGCGATTTTGTTGGTGGTTTTGAATAGGATACGTTTTATTAAATTTTGTGTTTATTTTTACTCTCAAAAATTAATCGTTCTTGAGAGATTTGCTATTTAACCCTTTCACTGCGGATACTGTCTAAACACGCAAATAAAAGTCAGGTTTGTATATCGGGAACCGGCTAATTCCATGAGGATGGAGACATACTTCAATGTGGGAACCGACCGAACCGTATGTGAATATGTTTATAATAACTAAACTTCGATTTGACACACCCACAAAGTAACTGGGAAGGGTAAATTAACCAATGGGGCAAAAGAGTAGGGATGCTGTTATGATCTTATTTTATGTTTTTATATATTTACTATTTTCTGTTCTATATGTTTTAATAATAAATACTTTATTCTAAAATAAAATTTATTTAGAAATCTGTAACATCCGGAAAACTGGAAGTGGTATTCAATTGATTTTTCATGGGGAATATGATCCCCCAATGAGCACTATCTACAAATCAAATTTCAAGCTTCTACCTTAAAAGACAAATGGCGCCTTGTAAAACGAATCCATTGTCATCTGGTATAATATGTAAACATTTTTATCTGTTTTTTCTTTTTTATTGACATGCCAAATGTACAGAATTTGTATCCGCTATTGGTAAATTAATTTCTATCTATCTATCTATCATTGTGTGGCAATGAGAAATGTGGAAAACGTTGCGTACCCATAGACGCCAACATTAGGTCCAATACTGGGACCAATCCAACGTTTGACACATCGTGTAGCACTGGCTTAAGTTGGTGGTAGTTGTCTAACTTGTTAGTTGGGCCTAGCCACAACTAACAAGTTGCATCAACTTCTTAATTGTGCGTGTGTGCGTTTACTTTTAAATCAATGGGAGTTGCTCATCCAATTGTTAAGTCCTGTGAATAAAGTTGGCCATGCGGGCTAACCTTGGATCCTCTTTTTAAAAACCAATGAAACAATATGCCATTTGTGGGTCTGCGATGAGTCGGTGCCATGATATGGGTGAATTTGTATCAAAAACAGGTCAACTAATCGAAATCTACTTTTTTTTTTTAATGGAACACCCTGTGTGCTATGGCATCAAATGAAAGCCCTTTGAAAAAGCTTGTTCCTTACACCTATTCTAAACGCTTCATTAAGCATTTTGTGACATATTTTTAGTTTATTTATAATGTTTGATATGTCTTAGATTGCAACTATGGACGAGTTGAGTGCAATAAAGTCTTTTAATCTAACCGAACTCCTGCTCGACAATAACCCTGTGTGTGCTAAACTTGACGAAGCTTCATATTTAGAAAATATAAAGAAAAGTTTTCCACTAGTTGAAAAATTGGTAAGTTTATAGAATATTGTCGAAAATATTAATATTAGAATAATAAGAGAACTTTATTGAAATGAGAAATAACATTTCAAAAGGCATATTTTGTTATTTTTTCATATTATATTGTTTAACATAAGAACAAAATAATAAAATTCTCACGTGCTGCTCATGACATTGCGAACCACGAGCCTTCTCGTTGGTTAATGTTTGTTGTCGATAAAGTAGATACTGCAGTGGCGTAGCCAGCTGTTTGGGGCAGAGGAGGCAGTCAAATACAAGGCGGTATAAAAGTTGGAAGTAAAAAATAAAATACAAATTTTTATCTACAATGAGGGCGTCACGTAATGGCCCCTAGTACCCCCCCCCCCAGCTGTACCACTGGTCTACTTTATCGTCCTAACTACCAAACTTATACGTGGACTCGGCACTGATTAATTCCAGAGATATAAGATATAATTCTTAGTAGTAGTAGTACTTGCAACATTGGCTTTGATTCATTAATAAATCATTGGCTCAGCGCCATGTGGAAGTTGACGTGTTGTAAGTTAGAAGAAAAACTTCCTGGAAACTTTCGGAGTTTCCAGGAAGTTTTCTTCTAACTTTCCATTGGGTATATTGATAGGCTATTTTATGGTGAAATCTGATTCATGAGGATGCAAGCTTCATTGTGATACCAAATAAGTGCATACAATTTATATGACTTATACAGATTTGTATCAAATGTGGAAAGTTTCCTCGACCCATCTCTGCAAGCACATCATAGAAAATGTGCGTCATCATAAATTTTTTGTCTTTATAGGTTAGATTTATTTTCCATGGTTCATTGACATTCCCAAGTTAGTTATTTATTTCAAGTAAATTATTTTTTCTAGGATGGAGTTAAAATAAAGGATGGAAGTTTTCCAGCTACCAGAACTAACTTTTTGTGTGATCCACAAGGATATGATGTGGTGAATCAGTTCCTGGAACATTTTTTTACAATATACGATTCAAGAAATCGACAACTGATGGATAATTTTTATCACAAGAATGCCATGTTTTCCCTAACGTCTAACTACATCACTGGACAAATGTCTTCAGCCAATGCACAGTAATTATGATTTGGAAAATTACATCAAATGAAAATAATAGAAAGGATGCGCTGAAGCCAGGTCTTGGCTCAATAACCAAATACCGTCAGTTAAGCCTTAAGTTTTGGGATTCAACCAAAGCATTCTTATATGAGTCATTACGTTTTTAAGCCAAAAACTATTAACAAACTGAATAAAATATATTTATATAGACTTACATATAGTCGGGGAGCCCACCCTAGCTGTACGAACCCCCCCCCCCCAACAATTTTAGACATGCCACAAAAAAAAACTGGCTGTACTTTCAAAATGGCGACCATATGTTAAAAAAAAACTGTTGCCAATGTTGTTTTTGTCATTTAACACAATATCTAAAAAGATGGACAAAAATTTTTTTGGCAAAAAACAACGTGCATAAAATTTTCTACAATTTTGTTCCTATACAATATTTTGATAGGAGTTACCATTTTCCAGATAAATGAGTCCAAAATTAAGAAAACATGGAAATTCATGTATCGGTAAATCATTTAGAAGAAATAACTGACAATTATTGTAAGGCGTATAAACTTTATATTAACATAACAAAAAACAAAATAAACTGAAAAAATTAATAATAATATTATAATTTGCAGACATTTATCTCGAAAAAGGTAACAATGGATTATGAACAGATTAGGGTTAAAAGTGTTGTAGTGAGCAAATTAATCATGTATGTTCCAAATTAAATAAATCGTTCTTTGCCCTAAAAACTTTAAAAAATACTTTGAATGAAAACTCTTCGCTAAACTTTTATTATGCTTGTGTGTATTCTACTCTGTCATATAATATAATATCCTGGGGACAGATAACCGAATTCTCAAGAGTATTCATTATTCAGAAACGTATAATACGTTTAATATTTGGAATGACATAAACACAGTCCTGTAGGGAAATTTTTATTAATAAAAAAATATTAACTCTTACATGTATTTACATTTTAAAACTAATGGTATATATTCATCAAAACAATAACAACTATAAAGAAAACAAATATTCATACGTACTCTACACGAAATAAAAATAATATATACATTGATAAATTCGCACATATTATGGACGGTAGCTCAGTGGTTTAGCGCGTCTAGCTTGCATACTGGCGTACCTAGCGAAGCAGGTTCAATCCCTGCTCATCGCGAAATAATTTTAATTATAAAATTATCCCCAAGAAGTGGTTCGGACTCCACTATAAGCTGTAGGGCCTCGTTTCTCTTTACCTATCACAAAATCATTCTGGATTTTCAAGGAGTTACTTCGGTGACTTGAGAAGCGGTTAAGAAAACATAAAAAAAAAACATTTTAAAAAACATTATAAAAAATCTCCATACTATGCTGGTCACAAGTACTATAACTTGCTTCCACACGAAGTTAAAGTTAGCAAATCGGCTAATATATTTAAAACCAAAATAAGGAACTTACTGTTAGAGAAATGCTTTTATAGCCTTAAAGAATTCGCAGAATACTGTAACTCAGTTAGACATTCTTAATATTAACGGTGTTTTGGTACTTGTCTTTTTATTTGTGCTTGTCTTTTTATTTGTCTCCATGCTTTTATATATATAATGTTGATATGTGCTAATATTAGTAGGTGGTAATCTTAACTAGACTTTTTATTCCTTCTATGTTTTTTTTTTGTCAACTTTCTGTACAACCTAGTCATATACCTTTTTGTTTTACCCTTTTTAAATTCTCTTTTCTCTATTATATAGGAAAGAAAATTTATGCATTTATTTTTTTTTTACATAGACTTGTAATTCTTTATATTGTGTCCTCACAATTACTATGACGAAGCTAATCCACAACTGTAGTTTGTAGCAACAAAGCGAATAAAGAATTTGAATTTGATATCTTTTGGGTTCTGCTGAAAATTAAATGTAAATTACTCTATGATACCGGATTTGGCAATAAGAGAAGGGCTTATTAACATATCCGCATTAGCAGAAGGTAACGGACATCAAAAATGTTCGCCATTACTGGGCCTTCATTCATTTACTATATTTTTGATGTTAGCTGTGATGTCACATGCACATGCCCTATTGATGATAAATTAGTCGCATCATTAGAGGAGTTTACATGTGCCATATATGGAACAAAAAAATGCACTAGCGTGGACGAGCCTCACCTAATTGCCATTAGACAGAAATGTGGTAAAAAAGTTTTGTCTCTATCAATTGACACTAAAGTTGAATTTTCTTCGATTCCACCAGCAAGAGCTCGTCTTATTGAGCATATTAAAAGGAATGTTTACCAAACATGTTTTTAGCAATTAGCCGACGAAGGTATTCACAATATTCCAAAGCCTTGGAATGATTATGGATGGCAAGAAAATGGAGAACCTCTTTGGTGTTCAGCAGATAAAATACTGCCTCAATCGCTTACTGAAATTCTTCAGATGATTCCAAATCAAATCATAATAGACGAAAGTGAGGATGATAACAATATCATAAATGAAGCAATAGAGGAAGAAGACTGGAAGAAATATTCGATGTACCGGGAGACAGGAATAGTGAATCTGAAAGAGATTGAGGTGTTACTTATGTTCTATATTGAATTTTATAATTTAATTTTAGGAGCTGAATCATTTATCTGGATAATGGTAACTCCTATCCAAATATTGTATAGGAACAAAATTGTAAAAAATTTTATGCACTTTGTTTTTTATGCAGAAAGTTTTTCTCCATCTTTTTTAGTTTTTGTGTTAAATGACAAAAACAATATTTACAAAATTATTTTTTATCAACGTACGCCATTTTGAAAGAACAGCCAGTTTTCTTTTTGGGAACGTCTAAAAGTGTTCCTTAAGCTTTAATCTTTATGAAAAACATAGTCTCCAAGGATCGGGGGTGCATGTACAGTGAGGGTGGGCTTTCGTAGTATTAAGTTTTGGCTAGCACCTTACTCAAAATTCAGTTTTTTTTTTAAATTCGTTTCTTTGTATGTCTTGGTAAGTAATCCAAAACTTCCTTATTGTCTGTTTTACCTCCTATTGCAATTCTATGCTGATTGTAACGCAAATGATAAGTGATACGCCAAACACATGAAAGAGCTGCCAAGGAGCTGCAAGTTCTACTAAGATTTTTTCATTTTTCTTTTGAGCGAAGGTAGAATATTTAAATTATAGTGCATTTCTGCTTTGGCTATTACCAAAGCAGAAATGAAGTTTCGGTGCGTCCCTACCTATTAGTAGTACTTTAGTTAGGCATATGTTTCCCTGCTTTGTTTTAAATCTGTAAATTCTGGACCTGGATCTTAAATTACCTACTCTAAGATCCAGGTCCAGAATTATTTGCTTTTAAGCAAATGCTCTCAACTTAATAATTTACACAAAAAGCCCTCCACCTTCGGTCTCAGGCTTTTAAGGTAAATTATTAAGTCTCGAACGTTTTCTAAACAAAATTTTACAAGAAAAAGCTACCCGCAGTTTATCCGATAAAATTCAGAGCTCTCGGGATATAACCTATGAAAAATGCTTTGTTTAAATTTTACATGTTCTGTGAGGAGTGTAATACTACTATTACTGACCACATTATCCAAATTTTATATATTAAACTGTCTTGCTGTAAAAAACTTCTCTAACTTCTCTATTTTGAAATTCTCATGCGAATTTGCCTGGACTTCCTCAAAACTACAATGATTCCCTTTTATGTTCTAGATTATGGCCATATAATGTGTGTGCTCGAAATTTATTCAAACTGGCAGATTTTTCACGCAACAATGAGTACTTGTTCCGAGGAAATTTAGGTATAATGAAGATATTTGGCCAGTTGCCACCAACAGAACATGACCCTTTCTCTTTTAAAGTTGATTTGATATATTATACGGTAAGTTTTTATTTCTTGCACTGTATTAATTAATTTGAGTATACGTGAGAAAACACTAATGTTTGATGATGCAGAGAATCTTGATATGAAGATAAGTAAGGTCCCTAATTATCCTACATATCTAAATCATAATATTCTAATAATATATTTTATTTCTTCCATTCAAAAGTACAAGTACAATAACAGAAGAAAAAGTCAAAATAAATGAAAAATAAGAGTGTCAATAAGTATAATAACAAAAACAAAAAAGAAAAACAAATAAATATATAGAAAACATCACTGTAACATTTTTGACAACATTGAAAGAGTTTTTAATTTCAGAACTCAGTGCATTGCAGAGTTTACATCCCATGTAGTGAGAATTTTTTTGGTACAATGTCGTTCGAAAGTTGTTTGGTACCAGTATCATGACTATGGTCTTGCTGATTAGACGAGAACATTGTAAAGTTCTTGTAGACATATGTACAGACTTTCGAGAATGTACATTCCAACTACTGTTAGTATCTTTAAATTTTCGAAAACGCAATACGACATGACAGACCGTATTCCAGCCCAGCAATTATCCCTATAGCATACCTTTGAATTAAGAATACTCTTCAGAGCTGTGTACTTGTATACCATATCGCAAGTGGAAATTAAAATTGGTATAGTACAATGTTAATAGTACTTTTGGACTGCAATGTTTCGCCATATAGTTTAAAGCATAGCAACTTCTACGTAATTTTATGCATAGCGCATCAAGATGTAAAATCCAGTCTAGTTTAAGACAATACTCAATACAATACATTTTTACCGAAACCGTGAAAGTAACTTGAAAATTGCTGTTCTCAAAACCTCAAAATCCATTGAGCTGTTCACATGTTCTAAATAACAGAACTTGTTTTACTTTTGTTTAATTGCAAAAAATTTTTTCTGACCACTCATGATTACTTTTTGATAGGCATATTCTGCTGTGATTTTAATGAGTTTCTAGATCATTATCGACTACTAATATGTTCGTATCTTCAGCCTAACAAATGGTGTATCGTTGGAGAGCTATTGTTCATAAAACTAATTAAATCATTCACATATACTAAGAACAACAATGGTCCAAGTATCGATCCCTGTGTACACCTTGTTTGATGTTATAAGTGATGAAGTTTTATTTATTTTAACATCACCATTTTTAAAAAGAGAAATTACTGTCCTAGCTTTAATTTACTTGGGAAATTTCCTTTTTCGATAGATAAGTTTATTAGGTATGCAAGGGGACTGCATAACTCTCGACTACATTTTTTTCAGGAGGTTGTTTGAGATGTCATCGAAACCACAAGAAGTTGAGTTTTTTAATTTGCACACTAAAGAGATTTTGTCAGCCTCGCATATCTTAGACATATTCATTCGTTAATAAATGAATGTTTTAGGACAGGTACATTTCCGGATGAGTTGAAATGTAGTTGTGTTTATTTTGTTTAAGCATTGTTAGTACGGCATTTTTTATTAAGAATATCAAGCTCAATTTTACTCTCTACCTTAATTTTACATTTAAATACAATTTTGCAAGTTTGATTTTATAAATAAATAAATAAGCTAATAAATGTAGCAAATGTGTTTTGTAGGCGTATTGCGCTATTATTTGTGTCTCTGGGGTGTTTCGAGAACTACCAGAAAGCCTCTTGACTCCCGAAAGACTTCTTGGTTTCTCAAGGACCTTCACTTTGGAAATATTGAATGGAGATGGAGAATGCTGTATAGTGAACGAACAACTTCATGTCTACAATGCTTTAAGTATCCAGATGAATGAGAGTTTTAAAATATTCAGACCAGGAAATTTCGATATTATGCTACATGCCCAAAACCCGAAAGAACAACAGCAACTGGCAGACACCTTAAAAATCATCACTAACCTTAATACGGATTGGGCAAAGAAGTGTCTAGAGGAATGCAATTTTGATTTAAAGAAGGCATTGTTGCTATTTGTTGATTTGTATAAAGTGGATAAAATCCCCCCTGAGGGTTTTCTTAAATAAAAGTAATTTTGTAAGACATATTTCTTTTCTTGTCTTTAATCATAAGTTAATTTCATTTGTAAAGCTGTCCTTAAATGTATACGTATGTAATATAGTGATATTTGAAAAAAATTTAATTTTTAAAATAGTTTTATTACTGTTATTCCCCCCTCTTTCGATTTGATAAATTAGGGAGATCTGCTGGGAGTTCAAGGATACAGTCGAGATCACAATGAGGTTTCCAACCTAAAGCAGTTATTGCAAATATTTTTCCTGTTTAAATGAGAGGCTTCTTCCAATAATTTACTTTCGTCCAGCTAAGTGTAACTTTTCAATAAGAATCTAATGATGTTTCCCTGTCAAAAAATCCTTATAAAACCTTATAAAAGAAAATGTATAAGTTTTTATAATTTTTGATGTGTGTATTTGAAATGTGTTTTAATTGTAAATTCTCATATGGTGTCTACAAGTATTGATAAGTTTTTATAGTATATGTAATTAAAAGTTTTTATAGATTTTTCTAGTGTTTTGAATGTAAATTCCCATATGATATCTATTAGTATTGATGAGTTTTTAAAGTACATGTAATTAAAAGTTTCTATAGGTTTTTATAGGTTTGTATAGTGTTCTGAATGTAAATTTCCCATAGAAATTCTATTATTATTGATAGGTTTTTTTACAGATTTTGGTTGTGTATTTTAATGCCAAATCCGATAAACTTACATAGGTAAGTAAATGTTATTTACTTACTATTAATATTTCAAATATCAATAGTAATAGTAAACACTAAATACTGCAAAAGTCCTTGTTTCCTCTAGCGTTCTAGCCTAAACGCAGTTAATAAGTTAGCAGTAAAAGAGACTGCTTTAGTTTGAATATAACAAGCCCACATTAGTTTCTTAGGTCACATTAGATTAGATATGAATTAGCGACATGTATAACAGCTCCCTCTACTGGAGGCTGTGGTATGTAACACTAAACTTTTATAAGTTTTAATTATGTGTGTCTGTGTTTTAAATGTACATTCCTCGTATTGAACCTATTAGTATACGTAAGTTTTTATAGTATTTGAAATACGAAGTTTTTTTATAAGTTCTGAATGTGGTTTGATGCGGCTATTTGAGATGTGTTTTTAATGTAAATTCCTTGCCTGAGGTCTATCAGCATTTGCATATATTAATAGGAAATGCGAAGTTTTTCTAATATTTGCTGCGTACAATGGGTTTTTAATGTAAATTACCTATATGGAGTCTATCAGTAGTTATTATGTATTAGTATAGTTAAGTTTTTATAGTATTTGAAATACAAAGTTTTTTATAAGTTCTGAATGTGGTTTGATGTGGCTATTTGAGATGTGTTTTTAATGTAAATTCCTTGCCTGAGGTCTATCATCATTTGCATATATTAATAGGAAATACGAAGTTTTTATAAGATTTGCTGCCTACAATGGGTTTTTAATGTAAATTCCCTATATGGAGTCTATCAGTAGTTGTACGTTTTCACGGTAATTGAAATATGAAGTGTTATAGATATTTTATATGTATTTGAAAAGTATTTTTAATGAAAATAATTCTCCATACGAGGCCTATCAGTATTTGTAAGTTCTTATATGGTGTTTGAAAAACGAATATATTATAGGTTCAGATATGTGTCTGTTTTTGAAGTATTTGAAATGTGTTTTGAATGTAAATTCCTTGCCCGAAGTCTATCAACATTTACACGGCTTAATAATAAACACGAAGTTTTTATAAAATTCTATGAGGATATGCAATGGGGTTTTAAAGTAAATTCCCTGAATGAAGTCTATCAGTATATTTATAAGTATTTATGGTAATTAAATTGCGAAGTTTTATAGGTTTTTATATGAGAAAGATATTAATGTAAATTCTCAGTACGAGGTCTATAAGTAGGTATTTATAAGTTTTTATGGCGTTTGAAACACAAAAATTTTATAGATTTTGTGAGTTTTTAATGTATATTCCTCGCTTGAGGCCTATTGAAGGACTTTTATATATGCTTTTATGGGAATAAGAGGTTTCTAAAATACAATGTGTATATACTTACAATGGATTTTAATGTAAATTATATGAAATCTAGCGTATTAGTAAGTTTAGTTTAGTAAGTATTGTAACTTTTTTAGGTTGACTACTATTGAAATCCTATGGAAACTTTTCAAATTAATAGTTGTATATAATACTTTTCAATGGGTGCACTGAGAAATCCTTATAGAATTCTTATATAAAAATAAACTAATAATAACCCTTCAAATCTTATAAAAAACCAAGTACTAATTATTTCATATTAAATGTTATAAAATTCATCCCTGGTTTTCTGATGTAACATTATTAGTTTTACCACTATTGGAACCCCATGAACACTTATCAAATTAATAGTTGTAAATCATTATTAATACTGTATAATAGATGTCCCTATAAATCCTTATTAAATTCTTATATAAACTAAACTGATATGAACCCACTAAGTCTTATAAAAATAAGTACAAATATATCCTTATAAAAATGTATAAAATGCCTACTAGGAACTCCTTGGTATATTTTTTCAATTTCATTACTCTTCAGATTCCAAAAAAAACTCACAAAAGTATTCGATAATAAGGTAGGTACCTTATTCATACTTTTTAACATGCATCCTTACACGTTTCCATTAAATTCTTATATAAACTAAACTGATATGTACCCACGAAGTCTTATAAAAATAAGTACAAATATATATCCTTATAAAAATGTATAAAATGTCTACTAGGAATTCCTTAGTATATTTTTCAATTTCATTACTCTTCAGATCCCATAAAAAGTCACAGAATTATTCGATGTAATTCCTTATTAATACTTTTTAATTCGTATCCTTATAAATCCTCATTCAATTATTATATAAACTAAAACTGATAACAACCCCTCAGATCTTACAAAAACCATATACTAATTGTTTCTTATAAAAGATTACAGAACTCGTATTTGATTTTACTGATGAAACTTTTTCAGTTTCAACACTATTCAGATCCCATGAGAACTTATCAAATTAAAAGTTGTAGTGCCATATAAAAACTGCTTTTTGTATAAACACTTATGGAAACATACCAACAACAACATGGGTATTCCAACTCAATTAAGACTCCTTTAGATTCTTATTCATCCCAATATAATTTCTATATGGCAAAATTAATGTACTGTATAAAACCTTATAAACCAGATAGGCTCGTATGATTACCCATAAAAAATGTATAATTATCTATAAGTTTGAAAAGGATTTTTTGACAGGGTTTACATAAAATATTCTTTCAAGTTTTCCTTTGCAATTGCTGTTAGTTTCAAAATCTGAAAATTTATCAATTATGCGCATAATTGGTACATTTTCATACGTTTTGTCTGTCAAGGCGTCTTGGTAGACTAAATTTTAAAAAATGTTTGAAAAACCTCCGACAATTTTTAAAAGATAACACCTTGTCATCCATTGCAAAAATTAGAAAACAGACTTATAGAAATATAAATATAGCAATACTGTGGCTATGTGTACGTTTATAGACCCATTTCAAAACTTATTTCTTTAAAAAGGCTGATACACGGAAAAGTGTAATTGCTGCTCCGGCAGAGATAATTTCGAAAAAAGATGAAAAGGAGTGTTTCGGATAAAAATGACATGGAACCAAAAAGCACTGACACTAATGAGTCCAAAACTGTCAATGTGGGCATCGATAGACAAAATTGCCAATAAGGAGAGTAATAAAAAGGCATCAAAGTCCTCAACTTCTAGAGCTATTATGGAAGAACAGAGGTACATGTAGGACGATATCCTTGATAGAAAAAATGCAATGATTTATTAAACGTGATTTTGCATATGTTTAATCATTTCTCTCTCAGTTTAGAAGATGAGTTGGCAGCAGTGATTGACAAAATGCATAATTTGACATTTATTAAATATTGTAGACTACGAAACAACCTAATAAAGATGATTTATATTCAATGGAAGTAGGTTCAACATTAAGGATAATGAAAATAATGTTATGATTATTATATTATAGGTATTTAATTGTTGCAATGTTTGGAAATTAGACGAGTTGGTCAACATGTGCAGTGAATTACAGTGATACCAATCTAAACACTTTTTACCAAACTTTCTTTCGTGCAAATCGTCAATTTGACGATTTGCACGAAAGAAAGTTTGGTAAAAAGTGTCTAGATTGGTATCACTGTAATTCACTGCACATGTTGACCAACTCGTCTAACTTCCAAACTTTGCAACAATTAAATACCTATAATATGATAATCATAACATTGTTTTCATTATCTACAGTGTGTCTCACTTTTCATCACTACACCCAAATATCTCGGCCATTTGTCGATCGATTTAGATCAAATTTGGTATACTTCTTTTGCTTCAGATTGTGATTAAAAAGTTATTTAAAATTTTTATTTTCGAAATTAAATACGCCTACTATGATAAAAAAAAATTGGCAAAAATTAGGAACTGATATTAGCGATTGAGATAGTGTTTTTGTTTTTACAGAATCTTGTTCGGCATGACCTAAAACCCCTGTATACCAAATTTCGTTAAAAAAATATTCATTCCTCTACAAAAAAATCATATCTAAGATTTCAATAATAATCACCCTACTATTCGAGTTATTTATTGTCGGATATTTACATAACTTGGTAGTGGTCTGATAATGACGCTAATTAAGCATTAGGACACATTTTTTATCCAAAACACTATTATGAAATGAAAATTTGAAAAATGGTGGCTATTTTTTAAAATACTTAGAACTCGGCATACCAATATCTTTGTTAACATGGAGTGCTTTGGAATGGATTTGACAATTCTTATTATTTCAATTTTATCAGCAATAATTAATTGTTGTGCAGCCATGTTTAAGTTTAATTTGACATTCGATGCAATTGTCAAATCTATTCCAAAACACTCCATGTTAACAAAGATATTGGTATGCTGAGTTCTAAGTATTTTAAAAAATAGCTACAATTTTTCAAATATTCATTTCATAATAGTGTTTTGGATAAAAAATGTGTCCCAATGCTTAATTAGCGTCTTTATTACACGACTGCCAAGTTATGTAAATATCCGACAATAAATAACTCGAATAGTAGGGTGATTATTATTGAAATCTTAGATATGATTTTTTTTTAAAGGAATGAATATTTTTTAACGAAATTTGGTATACAGGGGTTTTAGGCCATGCCGAACAAGATTCTGTAAAAACAAAAACCCTTCCTCAATCGCTAATATAAATTCCCAATTTTTGCCAATTTCTTTTGATCATAGTAGGCGTATTTAATTTCGAAAAAAAAAATTTTAATAACCTTTCAATCACAATCTGAAGCAAAAGAAGTATACCAAATTTGATCTAAATCGATCAACAAATGGCCGAGATATTGGGGTGTAGTGGTGAAAAGTGAGACACACTGTATAATGTTAAACCTACTTCCATTGAATATAAATCATATTTATAAGGTTGTTTCGTAGCCTACAATATTTAAAAAATGTCGAATTATGCAATTTGTCAAACACTGTTTCCAACTCTCAGTTTAGAAGAGTTGGTAGCAGTGATTGACAAAATGTATAATTCGACATTTTTTAAATATTGCAGGCTACGAAACAACCTAATAAAGATGATTTATATTCAACGGAAGTAGGTTTAACATTAAAGATAATGAAAACAATGTAATGATTATTATATTATAGGTATTTAATTGTTGTAAAGTTTGGAAATTAGATGAGTTGGTCAACATGTGCAGTGAATTACAGTGATACCAATCTAGACACTTTTTACCAAACTTTCTTTCGTGCAAATCGTCAAATTGACGATTTGCACGAAAGAAAGTTGGGTAAAAAGTGTCTAGATTGGTATCACTGTAATTCACTGCACATGATGACCAACTCATCTAATTTCCAAACTTTGCATCAATTAAATACCTATAATATAATAATCATAAAATTGTTTTCATTATCTTTAATGTTAAACCTACTTCCCTTGAATATAAATCATCTTTATTAGGTTGTTTCGTAGTCTACAATATTTAAAAAATGTCGAATTATGCATTTTGTCAATCACTGCTGCCAACTCTTCTTTTAACCTGAGAGTTGGAAACAGTGTTTGACAAATTGCATAATTCGACATTTTTTAAATATTGTAGACTACGAAACAACCTAACAGATATCATTTATATTCAATGGAAGTAGGTTTAACATTAAAGATCATGAAAACAATATTATGATTATTATAATATAGGTATTTAATTGTTGCAAAGTTTGGAAATTAGATGAGTTGGTCAATATGTGCAGTGAATTACAGTGATACCAATCTAGACACTTTTTACCAAACTTTCTTTCATGCAAATCGTCAATTGCAAATGATACCATGCATTTTGAGAGACATCGTGGCATATATGTGCGCATTCGAGTGTTTCCGCATCCGACCCGGCAGATGGCGCCGTTAAATTTGTATACGCTAACATTCCTCTCTATCTAATTCTCTATGGTTGAATTTTTCAAGAAACTTTAAAAATATTTAAGTAAAATGCTACATTTACAAAATGTGTTTCTTTGGGGAACAAAAAAAAAACTGTTGTTAATTTTATTCTTTCCTGCAGTGCCAAATTTGTTGTATACTATATACCAAATAACTGCGTACATTCTTAGGGAAGATTTTTATTAACAAAACTAACTAAACGATTTTACAATGACTTAGATAGTTTACAAGTTCAAAGCCGTGTTAATTCTTGATAAAGCTCGTAAAAATATGAGTGAGGAATGACGTCTAGAAAAATGTTCAAAATTTTCAAACCCGCATATAAACAATTGCAAAAGTTATAAACAAATGAAGGTTGAAAAAAATGACGAGTTTTGTTTTTTGTAAATAACTCGAAAACTATTAGTATATAAGAAATTTTAAAGAGAGATTCTTAAAAAAGAAGAAATTTCCAATAAAAAAGTCCCGACTCGAGAAACTCTCTATTCTATTAATAATTTTAATTTAATGTTGAAAATAGAGCTCCGCTCGGCGAACACTAAGCCGTTACGATGCTCTGAAACCGGC
Organism: Rutpela maculata; assembly: GCA_936432065.2. Taxonomy (NCBI): domain Eukaryota; kingdom Metazoa; phylum Arthropoda; class Insecta; order Coleoptera; family Cerambycidae; genus Rutpela; species Rutpela maculata. The sequence continues at coordinate 161,720,320 of OW386288.2, forward strand.
CGTAATAAGTAAAAATATTTTTTTATGTTATTCAATATTAATTTAAAAATTTTAAAAAAATATGGTATTATTTAGAACAATATCTCGTTGTAAAAAAATTTTTTCACCGATTTTTTTTATAAAATGAGCCTATTGTTAATTAACAATTTTTTTTAGAGTTTGCGTTTATATTTCAAGTCGGATAATTGTTAAATAAAAGCCACTAAAATTATTTCGCTTCGTGGAGACCCTATGTTAACTATACTTTATGGGATTATGACATTGCCATGTTTTTAATTGTTATAGTCTATTAGTTATTAATTATTTAACCTTACAAAAAACTAAAAAATAAAAAGAGGTTGAAATTTTTTTTTTTAATAATTTTAATTATTATTACTGTTTTTATATTGAAAAGTGCTTTAAGATCACATAAACTTTAAATTTTCATTGCTAATTGTTTGAACAAATTTTATAAACAAATAGATAAATTACGTATTTTTGAAAAAATTTTTTGCCATTTTATTGGTTATAAAATATTATGATTAAGAGTATAATCTGCGGTCAGTGAAATGAAGAAACGAATTATTCGGCTTATTTTTGAAGATAGAAACTTCAAATTTTGTACGTATGTATTAAAATATATATTCTAGTTCGTCACGTTTTTATTTTTTTGTTTTAGTCAAAAACACGTGATCAACGAAAAAATGGACGTCGAAAAATTGGAATTTACAAAAAACGAAATCGTGACGACCTAGATAGTCCATAATTAATTACGTGGATAAAATATAACCTCTTAATTTTCAAACATAGATTCAATAAATAGTTTCCAATTTTGCCGTCAATAGATGGCACTCGCCTCGGCATTCGCATAGCTTTACACGCTCTCAGACTTTAGGGAGGAACTTGTTGTCATGGAGACCTGACGCGAATGAATGCTTGCCAGGGAAGCATTTAGGAGTTCTGGTAATATCTTAAATTTATTTATAAATTATTTTATCTTACAGGAATTACTTAATAGATGAAATTCTTGAAAATGTTAATACATAAATAAAAGGTGCCAAATAGAGAGGACCGGTTTTGTATAAACACTCCTACAAATTTTATTATGAAAATTTGAATGCGGTTTTTAGTTAGGTCAGAAATCAATTTATTCGAAATTATTACCAAGCAAAATGTACAGGGTGTCCCAGTCAACGCGCTATGATGGGTTTTCTCGGTAGTTTCTGAGATAAGTTTATGGTTCAAAATCCAATCTGACGTAGGTTTTCCGAGGAATCTCATACTGCTAAGATATTTAGGAATCCAAAATGACGGACGAATTTCGTCATCTACGATCCTATTCGACTGAAAATCGATATCTGGGGGTTTTCGGGGATGCGGTTTACGAATTTTTGGTCAAAATTTAGGAATCCAAGATGGCGGACGAATTTCGTCATCTATGGACCTATTCGACTGAAAATCGATATCTGGGGGTTTTCGGGGATGCGGGTTATGAATTTTTGATCAAAATTTAGGACTCCAAGATGGCGGACGAATTTCGTCATCTATGGTCCTATTTGACTAAAAATCGATATCGGATGGTTTTCGGGGATGCGGGTTACGAATTTTTGGTCAAAATTTAGGAATCCAAGATGGCGGACGAATTTCGTCATCTATGGACCTATTCGACTGAAAATCGATATCTGGGGGTTTTCGGGGATGCGGGTTATGAATTTTTGATCAAAATTTAGGACTCCAAGATGGCGGACGAATTTCGTCATCTATGGTCCTATTTGACTAAAAATCGATATCGGAGGGTTTTCGAGGATGCGGGTTACGAATTTTTGGTCAAAATTTAGGAATCTAAGATGGCGGACGAATTTCGTGATCTATAGTCCTATTCGACTGAAAATCGATATCTGGGGGTTTTCGGGGATGCGGGTTACGAATTTTTGATCAAAATTTAGGACTCCAAGATGGCGGACGAATTTCGTCATCTATGGTCCTATTTGGCTGAAAATCGATATCTGGGGGTTTTCGGGGATGCGGGTTACGAATTTTTGATCAAAATTTAGGACTCCAAGATGGCGGACGAATTTCGTCATCTATGGTCCTATTTGGCTGAAAATCGATATCTGGGGGTTTTCGGGGATGCGGGTTACGAATTTTTTATCAAAATTTAGGACTCCAAGATGGCGGACGAATTTCGTCATCTATGGTCCTATTTGGCCGAAAATCGATGTCTGGGGGTTTTCGGGGATGCGGGTTACGAATTTTCGGTCAAAATTTAGAAAACCAAGATGGCGGATGAATTTTGTCATCTGTGATCCTATTCGAATGAAAATCGATATCTGGGGATTTTTGGGATGCGGGTTACGAATTTTTGGTAAAAATTTAAGAATCCAAAAACAGCGGACGAATTATAACTATATTTTGACCCCCTTTATTTATGTTATTATTGGAGACAAAAAAAAGTTTCGTATAAGAGTTGTAAGGTTGTATACATATTTTTTTAAATGCAATTAAAAAACAATTGCTTGGATATGTCACGTGATATAACAATGAAGGTTGCTTTTTAAATGAAAAACCCTGTATATTTTTACATATTCTTTTAGATCCTTTATCCCTGATTTCAAACATATAAGGATCTAGCTGTAATATTTTTTGATATATCGGACATTAAATATGCTCCAAACATGCTTATAGGTATTTTAGGGTTTCTGACGGAGCGCAGTCAGTGGCGGATTTAGGGGGGGGGGCTATAGGGTAAAATCCAAGCGCGGCAATTTTTTTGAAAAACACCAAAGACATAAAAACAAAAAATTATTATTATTAATATGTTCTATCAGAACATGTTTAATTTATTTGAGAACGTGTTTTTTATAATAACTAGACTAAAGTTCCTTATTATAGTCAACAGTACAGGGTGGTTGTGCAAACGTTAAAACCTCATTTAACTTCTTTATTTTTGGAGTTACGTAAATACGTTCAAAAATAAAAGTTATGAGATATCACATGTATTTTCCAAACATCATTTCAGCAAAACAATTCAAACAAGTCGAATTTCGGAGATATGAGCTTTACCTTGGTTTTACTTCCACATCCAGTGGAAGTATAGTAACGACAAAAAAATTTTTTTAAATTTTTATTGTTCAAATAGGCTCAGAATGTCATGAAACGTCGAGATTTTAAGTTTGAGCGAAAAAAAAATTTCTGTCTGTCGGTCTGTAACTTTTTTGTGCGCACGTTTACTCTGTAACCGTTTAAGATATTGACTTGAAAATTGGTACACAAATGTACTTTAACGAGATCTGGAACTAGATTATATTTTCATTTTGTTCCGTCAGAGGGTTGGGGGGTAAATTGGGGTAAATTTGGGGTAACCAGCTAAATCAAGCAGCTAATAGTCCAGAAAATTGGTATTTAGTATATACAAGAGAAGCTAAGGTCTCAAAAAATGTTTGGCATTAGCCACCCCCACCCCATTACTAAATTTTTTCGTTGTGAATGAGTTGGATCGAAAATCTGGATGCGGAAGTAATGATTCCTTGGGCAGCGGTTTTTTTAAATAGAACACCCCCATATATTTTTACACTATTTGAAAGGCCATAGAAAAATCTTTTCAATGATATATGACCCAGTCTGTTTACTTTTTAAATTTTTTTTCCGATTTGAATCTAATTTTACTTATGGAACAAATTAGGATCTACTTATTACCAGAAAAAAATTCACGTCCTACAAATGCAAAGCCACCTGCGGTACCAAAATATGCGGATAAAATCAAAAAATCATATTAGGCATATTTTTATTGGAAAATTTTGTTAATGAAAGAATTGTTCAGAAACCTTAAGTCCAAAATTTAATCAAAAAAAATATATAAATTTTTATTAAAATAATGTCCAAGTCCGAAAATATCATTTGAATGGGTTTTTTCGTTTAGAAAACTGTACTATGACAATTTTGTTTGAAATTAAACCCAAGCTGCAGGTAGTTGTAAAACAGTTTTTTTTTAAATACCTAATTATTTTCAAAATTTTTTAAATTTCAAGTTTTTCATTTTTTAATTTTGATTAAATTTTGGCCATTTTGGACAATTCTTAACAAGTTTTATTAACAAAATTTTCCGATAAAAAAATGCCTAATATGATTTTCCGATTTTCTCCACATATTTTGGTACCGCAGGTGGCTTTGGTACCGTAGGAGGCGAATGTTTTTCTGATCATAAGTAGATACTAGTTTGTTCTATACTTAAGTAAAATGCGATTCAAATCGGAAAAAAAATAAAGTTATTGGGGTGTTACCATTTCAAGTGAAACACACTGTATCAATTATTGAAATTCTCCATTTTATTTAAAATAAAGTGAAATTAGACAGAACTAACATATTGTTTATTTTAATTTACATACTTTTGTTTTCCATGGCTAATTTGATAAATTGTAAATTTATAGTAAATTAGACAAAATTTGTTTAAGATAAGTACCATGTATTATATTATAAATACAAAGCTTTTTTTATGGCGTTTCAAATGGTACATATATGGAGTGTTCCTTTAAAAAAAAGCAAAGTAAAGTTCATATCTCCGAAATGCGACTTTCAATAGGCATGTCCACAAAATTTTAATTTCAATTGGGAATGATAGAATTATCGATATTGTACACTAATTTAACAATAAAAAAAACCGCTGCCCAACTTCCACATCCAGATTTTCTATCCAAGTCACTCACAACGAAAAAATGTTGTATGTGGAAATAATTGTTTAATAATATAATATTTGAAATTCTCTACCTCAAAAACCCATAAAACGATACCCCACATCGGTAATGGGGTGAGGGTGGTGATAGAGGGTGGTAATGGGGGTGGATAAGGTAAAAAAATATTTTGAGGTTTCTAGTTCTTGTACACACACTAAATTAAATTTTTTTTCATCCCCTTTAATAATGGGGTGGGGGCTAATGCCAAAATTTTTTTTGAGACCTTAGCTTCTCTTGTATATAGTAAATACCAATTTTATGAACTCTTACCTGCTTGATTTACCTATTTACCCCAAATTTACCCCAATTTACCCCCAACTCTTCGACGGAACAAGATGAAAATATAATCTAGTTCTAGATCTCGTTAAAGTACATAAGTGTACTAAATTTCAAGTGAGTATCTCAAACGGTTCCAGAGTAAACGTGCGCACAAAAAAAAAGTTAGACCGACAGACAGACAGAATTTTTTTTGCTCAAACTTAAAATCTCGACGTTTCATGACATTCTAAGCCTATTTGAACAATAAAAATTTTTAAAAAATTTTTTTGTCGTTACTATACTTCCACTGGATGTTGAAGTAATATATGTATCCTTATTTTGCCAGTTATTCGTAATAGGCATCGCCCCAACATAACGAGGATTTTTGGTAATTTTTCAATAAAAATTCTTGGCCTATGGTAAAAAAATATTTTGAGGTTTTTGGTTCTTGTACATACACTAAATCACACTTTTTTTTCGTCCCCTTAAAAAGTGGGGTAGGGGTGGTAATGGGGGTAGCTAATGTCAAAAATTTTTTCGAGACCCTAGCTTCTCTTATATATACTAAATACCAATTTTACGGACTCTTACCTGCTTGATTTACCTGTTTACCTCCCCATTTACCCCAATTTACAACCCAACCCTTCGATGGAATAAGATGAAAATATAATCTAGTTCCAGATCCCGTTAAAGTACATAAGTGTACCAAATTTCAAGTCAATATCTTAAACGGTTCCAGAGTAATCGTGCGCACAAAAAAGTTAGACAGACAGGCAGAATTTTTTTTTTGCTCAAACTTAAAATGTCGACCTTTCATGACAGTCTAAGCCTATTTGAACAATAAAAACATTCAAAAATTTTTTGTTACTATACTACCACTGGATGTGGAAGTAATCAATATTCTATTTTCAAGAAAAAGAACGCCATTGCCATGTAAACCGGAAGTGATATTTAAAATTTACATGCCTTTTTTTACTTTCCTTTAATGCTTTAATAGTCAATTAAGAACATAAATAATCCGATCAATTCTTCTTTGATGTTCAATTATATGTTTCTTAGCGGCATAGATTCCCCGAAAAAAAAAAATACTTATCTCAAAAACTACCGAGAAAATCGGACATAACACGTTAACTAGGACACCCTGTACACTGTAAATATACATTATGTACCTACAGATAGTTTTTTCTTTTAATTAAAAACCACTGCCTAAGGAATCACTACAACCGCATTCAGTTTTCCTACTCAAATTATTTTAAATAAAAATTCTTGTGCACCCAACGCGAAATTCGACTCTGTACGACAGAAATATATTTGAACTATTTCTCTTATATATTACACAATATGTTATTCTCCGCCTTTTTACTTGGTCGGCATATTTCATTGGTCAAAGGTGCACGCCCACCCGTATATACCTTTTTCATATATATCAATGAAAATATGTTTTGTCTTACTGCAGATTGTCCTCTTAAAAGAAAAAAAATTTCTTAAAACGTTTTTTTAATTGTCTATAATCATTTTTTTCCCTTTTTCAATATCTAAACAAATTATTAAGAAAAAAATTATTCTTAAATTTTATTATTTGCAATTCTCTACAAGCTGGAAAATTGAAAATTTTTTTTTGTTAATTTATTTGTTTATTTAATAAACAATTTGTTATCAACAATCGCCGAATGTGTTTATATTTTTTTTAGATAGAAAAAAAAATAACAAAAACAACTGTATACATAAACATGTCAAAAAAAATGATGATATTTTTTATAGAATTTTAAATTAATTTTTTTTTTGACATGTTTAGGTTTTTCTATTTTTTTTTCTATCCAAAAAAAATAAAAACACATTCGGCGATTGTTAATAACAATTGTTTATTTATTTAATAAACAATTTATTATTAACAAATAACAAATAAATTAACAACAAAAAAAAATCATTTTTCCAGCTTGTAGATTGTATTGCAAATAATAAATTTTAAGAATAAATTTTTTTCTTAACAATTTGTTTAAATATTGAAAAATGGAAAAAAATGATTATAGACAATTAAAAAATTTTTTTAAGAATTTTTTTTTCTTTTAATCGTAATATACCCAACGAAATGGCAAAACATTTCAAAAATACGTAATTTATCTATTTGTTTATAAAATTTGTTTAAATAATTTGCAATGAAAATTTAAAGTTCATGTGATCTTATAGTACTTTTGAATATAAAAAGAGTAATAATAATTAAAATTAATAAAAAAAAATTTTCACCTCTCTTTTTAATTTTTTAATTTTTTGTTAGGTTAAATAATTAATAACAGACTATAACAATAAAAACATCGCAATATCGTAATCCCATAAAGTATAGTTGACATAGGGTCTACACGAAGCGAAATAATTTTAGTGGCTTTTGTTTAACAATTATCCGACTTGAAATATAAACGCAAACTCTAAAAAAATTTGTTAATTAACAATAGGCTCATTTTATGAAAAATCGATGAAAATATTTTTTTACAACGGGGTATTGTTCCTTTAAGTGTCTAAATAATACCATAATTTTTTAAAATCTTTAAATTAATATTTAATAACATAAAAAAATATTTTTACTTATTACGGCCGGTTTCAGAGCATCGTAACGGCTTAGTGTTCGCCGCGCGGAGCTCTATTTTCAACATTAAATTAAAATTATTAATAATAGAGATAGAGTTTCCGGAGTCGCGACTTTTTTATTGGACATTTCTTCCTCTTTAAGAAACCTTCTTTAAAATTTCTTAAATAGTAAATAGTTTTCGAGTTATTTACAACAAACAAAACTCGTAATTTTTTCAATCTTCATTTGTTTATAACTTTTGCAATTGTTTATGTGCGGGTTTGAAAATTTTGAACATTTTTCTAGACGTCATTCCGAATCCACTCATATTTTTACGAGCTTTATCAAGAATTAACACGGCTTTGAACTTGTGAACTAGTGTAATTATTCTAGAACCCAAGCTACTGGAAAAAGGAAAAAAGTACTGATTTTTTTGGCAACCCACAGCTGTTATATTTGCTCCATATTGTTCCTTACCACTTTTGCATTAATTCGCACCAGGGGTGGCTTCAGGACATAACAAAATTTTTATTTATTTTATTTTACCTTATTCGATATGGCTAGAAATCGATCTTTATTAAAATTATATAAAAAAAGTAAACAAGCGCTTTTGTGAAAATTAAATAATAAATTCTCAAATGTCGCGTTTTGCATCTAATGTTAAAAGATATCGGTTTTTGCATCTAATGGAATAGGTACTACACAAAACAAACTTTTAGAGTAGGTATGCTTTATTAAATTATTTAATTCATACAAATAAATAATATCAAACTTGTAATGATAAACTTAAAACACACATGGCACTGCATAATAAACAATATCAAATCAAATCTTAAGACTATCTGGATCATCCTCCAATAAGATATCATCATCATGCATCTGTTTGTAGCTTGTGCTTCGATAGCAGAGTGTAAGCGCAGTAATTTGTCTTCAAGCACATGACTACAAACTTATTATACTCTTCGCAAAAACGAAGAGTATATTGTATATTTGATCGGCACATTTCTAAAATCGTAAATATCGCTCGTAGAGAAAAAAATTTTCATATCATTGTGTTAGTGAACGAATTCTGAACAACTTTCAAAATGTCCGTCCGTCCGTCCGTCACGTTTCTTTTAAGCACGATAACTTAAGAAAGAAAAGTCCGATTGTATTGAAATTTGAAAAGTAAGTTAATGTTAGCTAGAGGAAGAACCCTATTGTTTTTGAAGAAAACCGATCAGTAAATAAAAAAGTTATTAATTATTCAATTTAAAAAAATATATATTCTCTTAATTTTTGTCGCTTGTACTTAAACAGAAATCTTGCGAAATGTTATCTTCATAATATATTTTTTTTGTTTATGCATTTTATTACAGGTTGAATTTTTTTTTTTTGGATTTTTTTTCATATAATTTTTTTCACAACAAATATGGTATCACAAAATTTACGATGTCCAAAAGCTAACATTATTTACAAGAAAACTGCGAAGAGTATCCTATAGAATGTTTAAAAATAATTTAAAAAGCTCAGTAAATCGGCAAAGAGTATAATGCCTCCACTAGTTGTTATACAATGTGATTCACTGATTGTAGAGAAGCGCGGGTAATAATCATTCGTTACTTTTGTGCCAGTGATTACCTGAAAAGTATTTGTTACGCCTCAGAACACATTCAAGTCTGGAACGTCCTGGACTGTGCCACCAAACAAACCTAATTTTATGTCCCGTATTGCACCAAAAACAGAGGTAAGTATACAATGAAATTCTGGGGTTATTTGGCTCGTTTTGCAACGGTTCTAGTGGATAGATAATGAAGAATAGAGACCTAAAGCAAGCATGACGTGCTTTCACTATGTCCGTAAAACAGGAAAGAAAGAAAGTAAATGCAAGGTGACGCAGTTCTTACACTGAACATTCATGGCGGGAAAATATGCAGCAAAATATAGACAGAGGGAAGATGCGCCCAGAGAGGCCCATTACATACTGGAGTGATCTCGAACAATAGGAAACGATTTTTTTCTTTCGTAAAACTATAAAGAAAGAAGCATATATAAGGAGGCTACTCTGTCTTCCTCGCACTTGTAAATCTATGATTTTAGGCAACAGAGACCGGGCACCGTGCTTATTAAAGCTTCTCTCTCTCTATTGTATCAGAGCACTCACTCCAGTATGTTATTCAGCTCATAGGGGCTGCTCCGCTGCTCAGTCTCAGTATGTTATTGACACCATCTGTGGCACGTATTGTGCAGGGCGGTGTACGGCGGGCGTGCGAGGTGTGCACCGCACGTCTATTTTTGGGGCGGCTGGCGGCTAGATTAGCGACTTTTTTTTAATTGGTGATGTTATTTATATGGGACAGACAAGTATTTAGAGAATTGTTGTGTATGCAACAATTGCTTGCATAGGTCACATGATATAACAATGAAGGTTCTTGATTTCCCCTGATTTCAACTATATAAGGGTTGATAGGTCTGGCTGTAATATTTCTTGACATATCGGCAGGCGCCCGTATGGGGGGGGGGGGGGGGTCTATTTTGCGTACTGAGTTTAGGGGCCCGCCAGAGATCTTGACAAAATGTCTTTTTTTCAAATTTCTCTCTCCCCGCTCATCAATTATTAAGCGCGGGGGCCCGCCAGAGGAGTTGACAAAAATTTTGTTTTCGCATTTCTTCCTTCGCTCATCAACTATTAGGTGCGGGGGCCCGCCAGTGAATTTGGTACCGGGGCCCATGATTTGATTGGGGGGGTGGGGGGCTGCATGTCGGACATTAAAGTTTGATATATTATAAGAATAAAAATTAATTCCTGAGATGAACAATATTTCATAACTATTTTATGCTTATAATTCACTTTGTCCCTCACAAAAATGAGACAGAAATAAAGAGTTTCAATACATAATGAATAACCCTGTATATCCTGCTTTAGTGGATCCTCCCTTGATTTCGAGATCCCCAGCTACTTGTTCAATTTTTATTGTCAAACTTAATAGTAATTTCATCTAACAACCAACAAAAATGGAATTTTTATTATTATTATTTCAATTACATCAGTTTATTTTATTTATATATTTCTATTCGGTTCAACTTTGGTATATTGAAGTATATTATGATTAATCATTACAATATACTGCAATTTAGTTAGTGTGTGTTACTTATGTTAATTAAAAGAGCGTTCTTTTGAGAAAGTGACCCTGAGACGTGTACCTAATAGTATCTAGAGATAAAACTTGCAAAATATATTATAGAATATTAATAAAGGTTATGTTTTGTGTAATTTTTTATTAAGTTTGTAACTATTTATTGGTAGCTCCAGTGGCGCAGCCAGAAAATTCATCTGGGGGGGCAATAGAACCGGTCTCCCCAGAGGATGAGTAGTAGATTCCTCTACTAGATAATATTGGCATTAATTACAAAATATTTATTTCAAGGGATAATTTGGATACTGCTTTGTACTGATAGAGATTATGCTTCTTTATTTTTTGGCTCATGGAAGACGGCTTGGGGGGGGGGCATGGCTCCCCCCTGGCTGCGCACGGTAGCTCCAGTAGTGTAGTTCAAAAAATATACAAGATTTAGCTCTTAAAATGTTATGATTTTTCTATATAGCACAGTCTTTGTAATTGACTACCTTGAAGTTGTTTTTGTGGGCTTTCCGAACCACCTGCGATTTTCTGGGGTGAAATGAGGTGCATTTTTAGGGGTGAAAAACGGTTTTTTGCGATTTCTGGATAAACTACGCATCCTACCGAGAAAGATATGCACTTGGTGTCTGGGTATACTAGGATTAACTAGAGAAATATTTAGTAGTAATATTACAGGTAACAAACATACTTGAAGTTTTTCATTGTCGTCGAAAATATATAACCTGACCTCAAACTTACCGTTTTGTTCACTTTCTCATTTTACTTCCACGTCCAGTGGAAGTATAGTAACGACAAAAAAATTTTTACAAATTTTTATTGTCCAAATAGGCTTAAAATGGCATGAAACGTCGAGATTTTAAGTTTGAGCGAAAAAAAAATTTCTGTCTGTCTGTCTGTCGGTCTGTCGGTCTGTCTGTCTGTCTGTAACTTTTTTTGTGCGCACGTTTACTCTGGAACCGTTTAAGATATTGACTTTAAAATTGGGTACACATATGTACTTTAACGATATCTAGAACTAGATTATATTTTCATCTTGTTCCGTCGAAGGGTTTGGGGGTAAATTGGGGTAAATTTGGGGTAAATAGGTCAATCAAGCAGGTAAGAGTCCATAAAATTGGTATTTAGTATATACAAGAGAAGCTAAGGTCTCAAAAAAATGTTTGGCATTAGCCACCCCCATTACCACCCCCACCTCTTATTAAAGGGGATGAAAAAAAAATTGTGATTTAGTGTATGTACAGTAACCAGAAACCTAAAAATATTCTTTTACTTCATCCACCCCCCCCACTATCACCACCCTCCACCCCACTACCGATGTGGGGTATCGTTTATGGGTTTTTGGGGTAGAGGATTTCAAATATTATATTATTAAAGTTCCATAAACAATTATTTTCACCTACAAAGTTTTTTCGTTGTGAGTGACTTGGATAGAGAATCTGGATGTGGAAGTAGTAATAATATATATATATATAGATATTTTACACTTCACTTCGCACTTTTTTCTTCAATTCTAAAAATTATTAAATATCTCGTTCTTTACTATGTCGTGAAAGAAAGTCGAAAGAGAAGCGCGTGAGCACAACATGGTTTAAGTTAAAATAGACAGGGCGTTGGGTTTTGCAGAGTCAAATTTCATTTGCAAAATTGACTTTGACTGATTATCTCACTTGCAATATACATTTTGGCAATTCGTAGCAGATTATCGTAAGTTGCAGTCACAACTTTGAAATATATTTGTAAAATTAACTTTGCCACAAAATTTCAGCTGTATTTTTATTTCTTTCAAGTTTGCTGAAACCTTCCAGCAAAGGAACGATTTAAAAGTACAAAAATAAATAAGATGCAATATTGTAGGCAACTTTTGCAAGTTTCAATGTCCATCAGTGGGTATATTTAAAAGAATATTTATATTTGCCAGCATGTTCCAAATGAAAAAAATATAAAGTCTAGGTATAATGGACAATATACGGTCCACGTCCACGTGGGAACAGATGAAACATACACAGATGATATCGTTTTATGTACATAAAATGGACAATTAGGTGACATCCATTTATCTTCTGTGCACATTTGTACAATAGATGGACTTTAACGTTGGACGTTCACTGGTTGTTCAAATAGGAACATAAAATGTGCTTTCTTGTATGTACATTCATAGGCGTAATTTGACATTTATAAAATATAACAAACAAAAATTGTTATATTTTATTAAACCGACTGTCAAGTATACATTCAAAATATACCTTCCATAGAAACGCGCTGACGTTAAGGCCACCGCGTTTATTTAGCAAAATATAGTATAAACGGTGGTGTCCTTTTCACCATCTATACTAACTATAATTTACGGTTGCACAAAAAATAATGTTTATACCATGGCCGCGAAATTTTTTAGCGTCCTCGAGATTATCTTGCCTCGGCCGCAAGCGGCATCGGCAATAATTTTTCTTTCGGTACGTAAAAGGGAATTTCGCTGCCTTGGTATAAAAATAACTATTAGCGGGACATCCATTAGTTGTCCAAGCAGGAACATAAAGTATTTATACATTATGTACAGTAAATGGACGTCCCTAGGATGTCCATTCAATACCCCATAGAGAACGTCTTTGTACGTACATAAAATGAGCATCCATAGGACGTCCATCCAATGTCCATGGACATTTGTACAGTAACTGAATCTTAATCGGACATCCATTGGATGTCCTGTGCTATTAGGGTCATTTTTGAACGACTGTAAGGGGATATTCAGAATGATTTGTGCATTCAAAAATGATTATAAAATGCATGATTAATTAGTTCTTTTTAAATGGTGAACTGAAAATGTGATTCGTAATCATTTCTGAAGACACCTTAGTTGTCTAAAAAGAAATGTTTTTTTTTTTTTATTAAAGAACTTTGACTGATGGCAAGGACATTGTATTTTTATCATCAAATTGTGTTAATCACTTTATCGTAGAAAATCCTACAAAAATAGGTAGGGGAAAAGAAATGTAAGTAAGTATCAATAAAAAATACTTTTTTTCTTAAGAGAATGTTATAATGAATACATAATTTGACTTCTTTTATTAATTGCTCTGTGATTTGGTACTACTTCGGGATCGTCCATTTCAACTAAATTTTTCATGTGTTCTATTTCACTTTCATCCAGAGCAACATCAATTTTTCGTTTAATACAAAAATTATGCAAAATGCAACATGCCAGTATTATCTACTTGAAATTATCTAGCTTTTTTATATTTATATATTTTAAACGACGCTATTATATTGCCTGTTCGATGAGAACTCTGCTTCTTCTTAATATTTGATTATATTTTCTCTGGGTAACACTTAAATGTCCATTGTCTTTAAAGGGAAATCATTACAAACATATCCAAAGGATATGCTGAATCACCAAGAAGATGAAATTCTTCTGGTAGTAACCCTTCTCTCAGCTTTTGGTATATATGGGAATTCTGCCACACCCTGGCATCATGGGCTGATTCTGGCCACCCCGCTAAAACGTCTATGAACTCCAAGTCACTGTTACAAATAACTTGTAGGGTCATCCAGTGGAAGCCCTTCCGATTGTAAAACGAGTTGTCTGCCTCTAGTGCAGAGATTGGAATGTGACTTCAATCGACGCAACCAACAACGTTGGGAAAAGACTTGTTACCACGGAGTTCACTAAAGTTTTTAATACCCTTTCTAACTCAATGTCCGTTGGCCAAACAATATATTTATTATATAACTTGCAAATTAATTTGCAACAGTTCATGAAATTTTTGTGGGTATTGCTTATACTTAAACCAAAACGGTCTGCAATACCCCGAAAACTTTCCTGATTGGCCACAGTCCAAAGGGTTAAAAGAACTGCCTCCAAGGGCTTGATACTTAGCCTACCTGGCCCTTCCCTTCCCTTAAAATCTAAACTGGAACATAATTCCTAAAATAAAATAAATTATTATTACTAGCGGAACAGTATTCTTATAATTCCATCAGTCGTGCATCTGTTATGCACATACCTCAACGTCAACCCTGTACATTCTAAAATGAGATTTAAAATCTTCTACACTATAATGTACCACAGTTTGTAAAATATAATTTTGCATTTTTGCATGTGGCTCCCTTTTAAATAATAACATTTCTTCTTCATCAGAAAATTCCTCATCTAGTACTGTTCAGTTTTAACGTTTCAACTCACAATAAAGTAAATAAGCTTAATGTTAGGTTAAGATGTTAGAACTTTTCTTTGATTAGATAAACCAAACTGTTCTTTTATTTCTAAACTGGTGCAGCCATCAGATGTCCATCAGTTGATGACGACACCCCACCATATTCCATCAGAGATTGTTTCAACCAGAAAAAAGTGTTGAAATAAAGAAAACGCCCTATGCTCCTGAACAGACTGCGTACTCTCCGAATTTCGAAGGGTTCCAAACAGTGGCGGTCCCAGGATTTCAATGTGGGGGGGGCGAACTCGAAAAAAAAAATGGAGAAGGAAAAAAATTGTTGTGTATTTAAAATAAGATATATTCATTATTCATGAAAATATTGAAAACCAAATAAAATATAAATAAAAACAAGTTATATCTATAGAACCACTAACTCCAATCTTTCATTTGCATTCGTCTTGGCTTTATTGCTATAAAACGATCAATGACGTTTTGGTGATCGATCTTGTTTTTATTTGATTGTCATATTATTGAAGAAACACCAAGCCAATGGGGGGGAAGTTGCATGCCCCCCCCCACCGTAGGCCCGCCACTGGTTCCAAACAATCAAAAGCTCCAACTATCCTTATTCGCAAGTCTTGAAATTGAATGCGCGGCATTTTCTGTCAACTATTTTGTTATTTTCACCCTAAATTACAAATAATTACATTGTTATTTTGTTGTTAACTATTTGTTAGTACAGTACGATTTTTGGAAAAAAATTGAAATGAAACGATTGTTTCCAAAGCCCAAAAGAAAAATAACATTTCTTTCAAAAAATGACTCAATAACTCAAAGGGAGGGATTTTTGTACAGTCCTTTTCTGTGATGGTTTAAAAAATAACAGGTATCTGCGGTTATGATATTGAATTAAATTAACAAGTCCTTTTTATCACCCTGTACATACATATTCACATATAAGAAGGGGTAAGTGCAAGCGAAAGTGTCAATTAAGTAAATACATTTATCGGTACTCATTACAAATAAGTACGTTCGTCTTTGTTGCACTTCAGCAAACAAGTGAAAGTTGAAGAAGGTCAGCTATGCGGTGCGTTTATAGTCTATATAGTGACCAGTGGCTAGTGGTTCTAAATTGCAAAATATTGAGTAACCGAAAGACCTTAAACCCTGGTTAATTTAAATACGTGTATTTTTTAGTTGTTCTTATTACTTTTACGGCAGTAGTTCTTGTTCGTCGTAATAATAAGTACCTATATATCTACATAAAAGCATTTTTGGTAAGTATATAGGTATATACTAGCAATTTGTTAATTATGAAATTAGAACAAGGTAATAATACTCGTATTAAACTATTAGCTCAGTTTTCAGAGTAGTTTTTAGTAATAAATCAGACAAAATATTCATCTGTCCATATAGTGTAGGCGCATATATCATATACCGTGCGCTCTATTGAGGTGTTCATGTTTTTTCATATTTGCGTTAAGGATAGGATTTTGCATAGTGAGCGGGAAATACGCGTTTATTTTCGGATTATTATAAATATTTAAAAAATCGTAAATGGTATAATCTTTAAAATAGTTTCAGATACTTCCCATTGCTCTAAGGAATACAAACTTATACAGTTTTTATCATAAATTTTAAATAAATAAATAAATAATGTCTTTATTTGCGTTTTCACAATGGCGGAGTTCAGCTCTCTAGAGCTGCTCTTACACACAACCAAAATTTTTTTAGAAAAACTAGATAAACAAAGATTTTTTTTTTAATTAAGTACATAATAAGAAATTCAAGAGACTTAACACTTATTTGAGAGATGGTAGCTATTCACTGGTTTAATATAGATTTTTTATATTTGAGGTTAAACAATGGGATAGAGAGCTTCTTTATGTCAGTAGGGATAGAGTTGTAGAGAGATGCTGCCGAATAAATAAAAGATCTACGAAAGAGAGTAAGCCGATATCGGGGAATTGACAACAAATCAATAAACCTCAGATTTCTTGGATGAAGTAAAGATCGTGGAGTTAGGAGTTTATAAAGGTAGTGAGAGGTAGAAGTGGCTAGTAACTTATGTGTAAAAGATGCTAGATGATGTTGTCGTCTTTGCGTCATATTTAGCCAATTTAATGTTTTTAATTTTTCACTAACGTGCTGCCTCCTTGTTAAATTAAAAATAAACCGAATACACGAATTCTGCACTTTCTGTCTCCTGGTTACCGTCGTTTGATCCAGACAAGGACCGTAGACTATATCACAGTAATTAAAACAGGACAGTACAAGTGCATCACATAACAACATTTTAAGTCTTTGACTTAGAATGTGTCGATTTGAATATAGTTGCTTTAGCGAACAATATTTTTTTTTAATACATTATTTACATGTGGAGTAAATCTCAGATCTACGTCGATAGTAAGCCCTAGATTCTTAACAGTAGCTTGAAAAGACAGTTTATGGTCTTCTACGAAGATATTAATATTATCATATATAAATTCTTTATTGTTACCGAATACTATGACTGCTGATTTTTGTGCATTTATATTCAAGTAATGTCTGGTGGAAAACTGCACTAGACGTTCAATATCATCATTAATTTCTACCTCTGCGTTAAAGATCATGTCAGGTTTAAAGGTGCGGTAGATCTGGGTATCATCGGCATAAAAATGAGATTGACAAGATTTCAGTTGTTTAGCAAAATCGGAGGTATACAAAATAAAAAGTAGCGGTCCTAAAATTGATCCTTGCGGAACACCAGATCCCAACCTCCCAAAGCCTGAGACAGAACCATTTAAAACAACTTTTTGCATTCTGGAGGAGAAATATGACCGCATGAGGTTAAGTGCATTTTCAGCAAACCCATAGAATTTTAGCTTTGATAACATTAATCTGTGATTAATGGTATCGAACGCCCTAAAGTAATCCAACATTACTAAGATCGAGTTTTCACCTTTATCTATTCCACTAATTATGTCATTTGTAACTTTTAAAAGCGCACTGGTTGTACTGTGCCCTGGTCTAAAACCTGACTGATTTTCAGGAAGAATGTCATGTTTTTTAACATAGGTTATAATCTGATTATGCATTAAACGTTCTAACACTTTAGAAAAAATAGGCAAGAGACTTATCGGTCGTAGATCTGAAAGACTTAATGGAATACTAATTTTTTTCAATGGTTTAACTACTGACATTTTCCACGAGTCTGGAAATACACCTTGTAGTATGCAGCAATTAAATAAGTAAGTAAAATATACATTTAACTGTGGCATGCATATTTGAAGCATTTTTTTAGAGATACAGTCATGCCCTGACGCATTAGACTTAATACCATTAATTGCTTTGGAGACATCTTCATCTGTAAAGTTTTGAAATTCAAATGAAGCCCCGTTTTTAAAATTTTCATTTTCATAGTAATTTATAAGTTCCATGTCAACATTTAAATTTGTATTATTTGATGCCACAAAAAAGTTATTAATTAAATCGGGGCTGGAAAGATGAGCCGGTATATCAGAATCACGAAATTTAGTTACGCCTAAAGTTTGAAGTGTTTTCCACAGTTCTTTATTACTTTGAGAATTTTGAATATGCCGAAGATATGCCCTTTTTTCACGTCTTATTGCTGAGGTTACATAATTACGAATTGTTTTATAATATGTCCAATCGTCTCTAGATCTAGTTTGCTTAGCTTTTGCTAGAGCTTTGTATCTGTTCTTAATCATAAGTTTAATTGTATTAGTCATCCAAGGGGCTCTTGGCTTGGAAATTCTTACAGTTTTTAACGGAGCATGAACGTCAAACAATTGTAGGATATTATTATTGAGAAAAGTGACCATATCATTAACACCTTCCAAATCATAAATTAATTCCCAAGGTACCTGAGATAAATCCTGTAAAAAATTGCCGTAATTGAAATATCTAAATTCCCTATACGTGTAAAAAAATTGATTTTGTTTTTCAACGAGAAATGAAAGATTACATATTATTAGTCTGTGATCTGATATATTATGTACATCTACCACTTTAACAGCGGCGGCTGGTGAAATTTCAATATTTTTTTTCTCGTCTGTGGCGCATGGGACCCATACGAAATTTGGGAAATTACATCTAGAGAAGCACTTCTCTAATGACCCCTAAAAAATTTTGAAAAAGCAGTTTGCGAAAAAATTTTTGAAAATTTGCTAGCCTCCCCTGGGTCTAGGGACCCCTGTTTACTTTTATTTTTTTTTGTCATATGCATTTGACTTTTCATAAAAATGCATCGACAGATTTTAGAGTTTGTGAAAATATTTTCATTACTAACTGAAATACAATGAATTGAAATTTTGTAATTTACAATTTAACAAATTACAATATTTCAATTCGTTGTATCTCAGTTAGTAATGAAAATATTTTCACAAACTCCAAAATCTGTCGATGCATTTTTATGAAAAGTCAAATGCATATGACAAAAAAAAATAAAAGTAAACAGGGGTCCCTAGACCCAGGGGAGGCTAGCGAATTTTCAAAAATTTTTTCGCAAACTGCTTTTTCAAAATTTTTTAGGGGTCATTAGAGAAGTGCTTCTCTAGATGTTATTTCCCAAGTTTCGTATGGGTCCCATGCGCCACAGACGAGAAAAAAAATATTGAAATTTCACCAGCCGCCACTGCACTTTAATATTTGTTATAAGTGCCTCTGTAGTAGTTAATACAATGTCTATCAGTGTTTCGCTAACGCTCGTAATTCTTGTGGGTTCATCAACAACTTGTAATAATCCACAGGCATCTAGAAAAGAACTAAATTTTTTCATATCACAACTATTAATATTGTACTGATTAATATTTATGTCCCCCATGCAAATTAACTCATCAACTTGAGGTAATAAATAAGTTACACTGCTCTCTAATGTTTGCATTGCATCATTAACATTAAGCGTAGGTGATCTATATTGTATATAGATAAACCATACCAAATGCCATACTCTAATAATGATTGACAAACTATTATATTCAAGTACAACAGAAATTTACAATAAAAATATATACAGTGTGTCCCAGGATAGATGTAACAAGAGGTGTAATGGACTAAAAATTTTGGAATTTTGGAATGGTATTTGGGGATTGAGTCCTGCTTGTTGTAAAACTAAAGTATACCAAAAATGACTTGATTTGGTGTTCTACATGGTATTTCATAAGCAAAGTTGTAAAAATCACCACTAATAAAGTACCTTTATTTTTCAAAATATGAAAAAATTCCAGCAAGAAAAGTTATTTAGAATGCAATTTTATACCTCTATACCAAATTTCAAGAATATAAAATTAATTTTTTGGAACTTCCCATTTTTTGCGAATTAAGAGTTGAATTCATATTTAAAGTTGTGTAGGAGCAAATGTTAATCATCCACTGCTTTTCTCATAGCCTATTTTTAGCTTCTACATAACTTTAAATATTAATTCACAAAAAATAATTTCTATGCAGTTTTAATTGAATGGTTCAAAATAAAATACTAATTTATTGAAAAAATGGGAAGTTTAAAAGAAATAATTTTATATTCCTGAAATTTGGTATAGAGGTATAAAATTGCATTCTAAATAACTTTTC
This sequence comes from Rutpela maculata, assembly GCA_936432065.2. Taxonomy (NCBI): domain Eukaryota; kingdom Metazoa; phylum Arthropoda; class Insecta; order Coleoptera; family Cerambycidae; genus Rutpela; species Rutpela maculata. Next base: position 161,740,691 of record OW386288.2, read on the forward strand.
TTAGTGAAATTTTTTCATATTTTGAAAAATAAAGGTACTTTATTAGTGGTGATTTTTACAACTTTGCTTATAAAACACCCTGTAGAACACCAAATTTTACAACAAGCAGGACTCGATCCCCAAATACCATTCCAAAATTCCAAAATTTTTGGTCCATTACACCTCTTGTTACATCTATCCTGGGACACACTGTATACACTACACACTAAAAAAAATTGTTCGGAGCAAACAAAAATTTTGTTACTTCAAACAATTTTGTTTGGAGCAACAAAAATTTATTAACATCAACCAAGAAATTGCTTTGTATATACGCAACAAAATTTTTGTTTGCTCATCCGAACAATTTTTTTCTTTTTTTTTTTTAAGTGTGTAACAGACGTAAAAAGTGGCGCACTCGAAATTTTATTCAAGTTTAATGTGTCATAATTTCTAAACTACTTGATTCAACGAACCTTTTTTTATTTTGAAGAATGATTCTTTAAGATCATCATATATGGGGCGAGCGTAGAGGCGACTTCAATGTGAATATCAGCCGATATTCCGTTGAAGCAACGTCGAGGAATACAGCGTTCTCGTCCCACCTTCTAGCGGCTTGTATATCAGTGTATACGCGGAAGCTACGTAATTTCAGATGAGGATTACGTTGTGGATATACCATCCTTCGGAGGGGATGTAAAGCAGGCGGTCCCTTGTCTATTAAATGTTAGGCAAGTAAAAGATCCCTACTCTTCTTAAGGGAAGAAGTTCGGCAAAATTTCCAGGTTGGGGGTACATGTCTCCTGGCGTCAGTGATAGGCCCTGGTAGCGGAAATAGGCCGACGTTAAATAAATAGATAAAAAAAAGATCATGATACAGGCCCAAACATTTTTCTTGATTAAACTTTTATAATTAATATAGGGAAAAGTAAAAGTGATTGTTTTATTCAGGAACTTTAAAACACCCTGTAGATTTATTCGGCACTTGGAATAAGCTTAAAATACCTTCGGCGTTTTAAGCGGTATTCAGATTAAATTTTGTTTTTTGATTCACCTCTTTATCTTGCTTTGTTTAGAAAATACACGATTGTAGGTGAAACAAGTACAATTAGAAACATTTTATTAGAATAAGATTATATCTTACAATTACCAACACAAAATCGAACTTACATAAAATAAAGGTGGAACTTTCTCAACAGAGAAAAAAGATCAGTAGCGTGTGTTACCTCCTCGTGCCCTGACTAAAGTCTATTCTTCTTGGCATGTTTCTGATTAAATTTGAAATATTGATCTGTGGAATATTATTCCACTCCTCTATAAGCGCTTATCCTAAAGTATCCGGAGTGTCAGGAACCCTATTGCGAGACCCAATTCTTCGCCCCATTTCATCCCAAAGGTGTTCTATGGGGTTCATATCGGGACTTTCTGCTGGCCAAATCATACGATCTATGCCAACTTCATCGATATATTCATTTAGCAATATGAGGGCGCGCACTGTCATGAACCGATATAAAATCTTTCCCTGTAAAGGGTGCAAATGGGATTACATAGTCTTGTAAAATGTTCTCGATATGGCCGTGAGGGAATTCCTTGAGAGCACATAAAGTTCTGTGCGAGCTTCTAATGAAATTCCTCCCCAGATCATAACGGAACCTCTGCCAAAACTTTCGTTTGTGCTGAATAGACTCTGCTAATATCTTTCGCCAACTCTTCTCTGTACCCTTTGACGGCCATCGAATGAAATATAGAATCGAGATTCATCAGCGAACAGGATCCGGGACCAGTTTTGTTCATTCCAATCTTAGTGTTCTCTAGCGAAGTTGCGGCGTGCTCTTCGATCTCTTGTAAGTAATCTTGGTGCAGTTGCTGGTATGCTGGTCTTCTAGACTTTAAATTGACTTCCTTCAATCTCCGAATTACTGTACGATCACTTACAACTCTTCCTCTTACTTGCCTTAAATGAATATTTGTTTGCAAAACGTTTTCAATGTTTTCTACAAAAACGAATTAAAAATCGTAATCATTAGCGAATGATTTCTGTGATTTTAAAAACATTTTGACAGCTGTCATCTTTTAGAACAATATTTAATCTGTTCATTGCCTTCTTAAACAAAACAAAATATCAATTTTGTTACTACGCATTTGACATTACTTTGCTTAAACATGTGTATTTTCTAAACAAAGCAAGATAAAGAGGTGAATCAAAAAACAAAATTTAATCTGAATTCCGCTTAAAACGCTGAAGGTATTTTGAGCTTATCCCAAGTGCCGGGTGACTTAAATTTCCTGAATAAAACAGTCACTTCTATTTTTCCCTGTATCAATTATAAAAGTTTAATCAATAAAAATGTTTGGGCCTGTATGATGATCTTAAAGAATCATTCTTCAAAAAGGTTCGTGGCAATCAATCAAAGTTTAGAAATTGTGACACATTAAACTTGAGTAAAATTTCGAGAGCGTCACTTTTTATGTCTGTCAGTGTAGTTGTATTCGTTAGAGTAATAGCAATTATTTAAAATAGTATTAAAGATTATACTATGTTTGAATTATATATAATAAACCAAAAATAAACTCATATTTCCCTCTCACTCTGCAAAATTCTATCCTTAAAGATAGGATTTTACAGAGTGAGAGGGAAATATGCATTTATTTCCGATTTATTATAAATATTTAAAAACCAAACATAGTATAATCTTTAAAACTGTTGATACTTGCCATTGTTCTAACGAATACAACTATATATATTTTTTTATTGTAAATTTCTGTTGTACTTGAATATCATATTTTGTTCATGAAAATAGTTCCTAATTTCATTATTAAAGTATGGCCTTTACCTATAATCAAAATTTATGATAAAAAAATACATGGTTGTATTACTCAGAGCGATGGGAAGTTTCTGAAACAATTTTAAAGATTATACCCAGATAGCATTTTTACATTCAGAGCATGTGCTCGGAATGTACTTTATGTACCCATGGAACTAAGAATGAATATTCATTTTGTATTCCATGTAGATAATCTGAATGTCAGAGAGACGTACAGATGACCGCCTCTCGATATACGAGTAAGATTCCTGCAACATACCCATAGACCAAAACGGAACTCGATATGAACCAGAAACGTATATTGATATACTGATAGATACATATAGGAGGAAGGTCCATCCTACATTCACAATGTACACTGCATGTTCACGGTATATGAGTACTACCTTCGTAGGAATTAAACCGTAGGTGCCTGGTATGTTACACATGGATCATAAATTTATGATGCATGTATATTGTAGGAATGAACATTATGTATCAGTACCAGCTTTAAGTACTTCACTCATGCCATGTATTTTCTTCAGAGTTTAATTACTATAATAATTTATTACTTATTGTAATCATTGATAAGTTGCTGCTTCATTCTGAATATGTTCAGTATGACGCAGCGACTCATCTATGATTACAGCAAATAATAAATTATTATAATAATTAAACTCAAGAGAATACATGATATGAGTGAAGTATTTGCATATAATAAATCCAATATCTAATTTTAAAGTTTAATTGTTACAGTCAATTATTAGGTACTTATTCTAATTTTCCACATTTCACGTTCCTTGTGAAGAATATTATGTAAGTAAATGTGGAATATATGCACAGAAAATTTGTTTTTACCATTAGTTTTCAACTAAAGTCAAATGTTTTATTCATCAAATTTTATTGAATGGAGCACACAAATGCTAAATAAACTTAAATAAAACTGTATTTGCTATAACAATACTTTACAAAGGTCCACGAATATATGTAAAAAAAATAGTTTTACGTTAATAAGATCTGTTAAAAACCATTTTAAAATGGATCAAACATTTATCACTCTAAAACTTCAGCTTGAAAACCATATTTAACGTGTTATTTATGAAAAATCTAATGATCATATTACATTACCTTTAAGTTTTATCTATTTCAAATCGTGTTTTAAATTGCCAAGAACGTTTTGTTCTTGGCAATGATTTTATTTTATTAATTACTTTACATTGTTGTAACAATTAAGTATGCATCTTAAATTATAAAATAGGAAATAGGTATAAATAAAACAGTTGTGTTACTTTAAATATATTTTTATTTTTTGTTACAAAAATGAATTGCAATAATAGAAAACAATTATGACAAAAATTTCAATTGAGATTTTTTTTAACAAAAAAATTTTCTTTGCAACTTATGAACTGTCATATTTTACTATAACGAATTTTTTATCAGTAAGTAAAAAATAGTAAAAATTGGAGGGCTTCCATTTTCAAAACCAGTGTCCAGGTGTTGCCGATGGTGACACTTGTAATTAGTCAGTTTTAAATTGTACAAATATTAAGTCCCGTGTGCAAATTAGTGAAGCAATATTATGCGATACATCAAAATTTTCGGAAAAATGTGTAGATTACGAATTTGTATGGGGCGCATCTCGCAAAGGTGGCAGAGGGGTGAAAACCACCCCTATACTATCCTTTTATATATAAAATTAAAAAATTGCATTTTTTGATTAAATGGACCCAAGCTTACTTAAAATAATAAAAAAATAATGTGTTTTACTAAAAAATTAATGTTAGGAAGTCCCACCCCCGCCGGCGGGGGTGAAATATATAATTAAAAAATTGCATTTTTTGAAAATCGAAAACGACTTTGTTGAAAACAGGATTAAAAATAAAACAACCAATTTCTGGGATCCTTTAAAATCTTCTGGTTTAAGTTTAAATAAATCCATGTTAAAAAGAACCACGGTTAATACAAAAACAGATGTCATGCAACTAAGGCAAGACAATAATATGTTTTCTAGGTGTGTCTTGATTTGCAGAAGTCGTCCCGATTTAAATTTAAAAGATATAATTGGTAATTTCGAACTTACTGCAACATCACGATCACTTTTTCACCCGGACGGTTCCATGATTCATCTACAAGGAAAAAGTAAATTAATGCATCTTCTAGACGAAATTGGAAGCAAGGAACTAATTTTTGGTAACGTGGATAAAAACAACTCGGATTCTGTTTTCAGCATTGCAGTTATTGATGGTATGGCAGAAGTACAGATGCTTCTGCTAAAAGATTGCGTCTATCTTTCTGACTTATCTGAGCAGTTTTCAAATAAACTGTTAAAAAAATGTGCTTTATATTCTGAAATACACGTTATTTTTGATACTTATATTATTGGCTCCCTTAAGTCCTCAGAAAAAATCAGAAGGAAAAATGGTACAGACCCTATACGTTACCATGTTGACGAAGAAACTAATATAAAGAATACAACCATTAAAAAGCTTTTGTCTCACACCTCAACCAAAGAAGATATAACCCAGTATTTTTCAGAAAATCTTATTGCAGCAGGAAATATGCGTAATAAAAAGATCGCTTGCTTTTATAAGGATACAGTGCTTTGTACTGTGATATGCGGCGATATGAATCATTTAAAGAGTTCTTACGAAGAGGCCGATATTAGAATAATTTTCCATTCTTTAGATGCATCTAAAAGGGGAGCAAACATATTAAGAATTTTTTCTCCAGATACAGATGTTTTGGTACTGGCTGTAAGGCAAGCTCCTTTATTACCTAAGGATACCATGTTCATTTGTATTGGTTCTAGCGGTCGTGAAATACCTTTGCAACCAATTTACGGTGCCCTTGGGCCACTAAAAGCTGAAGCACTTCCAGGTCTTCATGCCCTTTCAGGATCAGATCTTACAGGAGGTTTTAAGGGTAAAGCTAAAATTAGTTTTTGGAAGGGACTCCATCTACGCTTCAGGCATTGGCTTCTTTAGGTAAAAACGAAACACTAAGTGACTCTGATTTTGAGCAGATCGAGGCTTTTATCTGTTCTTTATATTCAGCATCCAAAAAATGTTTTAAATGTCTAGCAGAATTAAGATGGTGGTTGTTTGTACAGAGGTAAGTTTCTACTGATAATATGCCCCCCACTCAAGCAGCGTTAAAACCGGCAAAACATAGATGCCACTATCAGTGTACTGAATGGAATCGGGATACACAGGCTCATCCAAATTTACCACCACCAACGGATTACAGTTGGAAATTGGACAACGGAGAATTTGAACCCATTATGTATACTCTTCCTTGCGCACCTGAAGAAATACTGAATTTTATAAAATGTTCTTGTAAAAAAAATAATTGTGCTCAAATATGCAAATGTTCAACCCAAAAAATAAAAATACGTTTCCCGGAAATGTGTGAATGCTAGGCTGATCCAGAATTTTGTTCAAATATTAGAACAGATGAAGAAAAATCATATTATACTAACTCTGACGATGCACTGGACAGCGATTCCGACGACGAGTAATGATTCAATATATTTATAAAATGCAAAAAGGCTGTATATTTTAACATAATTTTGTTTTGTTAAAACTGTACAAATATATAATAAATATATTAAAAATATTTTCAGCAATTTTGTTATCGTAACATTTATTTTTATATAGGAGTTGTTTAGGGTAATTCTCTCCCTTCAGCCACCCCTCAGAGGTGCGCCCCATTGAGATTCAAGCAAATAAATACATTTTAGAAAATATTTTCAGCTATTTTTTTATCGTAACATTTATTTTTATATAGGGGTTGTTGAAGGGTAGTTTTCTCCCTTCGGCCAGCCCTGAGAGGTACGCCCCATCGAGATTCGTAATCTAGATATTTTTCCGAAAATTTTAATGTATAACATGATATTGCTTCACAAAGTTGCACACGGAATACCAATTTAAAGCTGACTAAATTACGAAAGTCCACTTTTCATTATCAACACATCATCTGTGACTGATTCTATTCGCTGAATACTTTCTTTTGGCTTTTCCAATTTTTAGGAGAAGGTATTTCCTTCCTGTCTAGAGGAGGAGATACACGTGCTAGTCCAACTACAAAAGAAAATACATTGTATTATATTTGAATAGGTACTTATTTCTCTTTAAAAACTGGCCATGATAAAGTTGAAAAATATAAAAACATCTTACAAAGATCTTACAGAAAAAATAAAACTGATCAAACATAAATTAAACAAATTGATATTATCATAAAGGACACGGCAGGCACAAAATAAATGGAAAAGAAGGTAAAGTCAAATGGGCTGAAAATGTAGTATGTTGTACTTCATAATATCCTGATCAAAAGTTTTCCTGGGCACAATATCTGAAAATCGCCAGTTTTTGAGATATGAAAGGTCAAAGATCAGGAATATCGGTACCCGCTGTCATAGTTGAGAGTATCATATTATGACGAGGATTTGTTTAACGTTGTTATTCTAATGTGTTTGCACATATGAACCAAAGAGTTCTGCTTCTACCCTCTCCTTTGCTCTCCACTCTGTTTTACAAAGCAACACAGCCCCTCATGTACTGTGCGACAAAGAGAGAAGAACTGTGTGTTATAAATAAAAATCCTACAATATGTTTAAATGAAAAATAGTGAGAAGGATGAGAATGCTCACACCGTTTGCGCGCTGTCCACTGCTTATACATTACGCTTATGCAGCTTGTATCCTCTATTTATAGAACTCTTTGATAGGAGCACACTTTCACTCTCTCACGCACGCTAACCAACCCCCCACTACACACATACATACACACGCGCGCGCGCGCGCACACCCTCACTTTAAAGTAATCATAGGACCTTAAAAAAATCACCACCTCATTCATGAAACCTGCGGCATTTCCGGTCTTATGAATATGAATAACAACATTAAACAACTCGTTGTCACATAATACTCCCAACTATGACATTAGTGGGTACCGATCTTCCTGATCTTTGACCTTTCAAACTGGCCATCTTGTGGTTTATAGCACCCGCCTTCGGCTCGTACTATAAACGCCCCACTCGTTAAAAAAAAACACCATTTTAGGCACTTGTTATATAAAATACTATTTTGTAACGCCATGTCCTAAAACGACGTTTATTTGACAGTTTCAATGAATCAAAACAATGTCATTATTGACAAGTGTAAAATAAATAAAAAAGAGCGAAATAAAGGAATTTTGTTTAACAATGTGAAATAAAACTTACTGGTTTCTATGGAAACAGCAATAGAATTTAGTCTATTTTTACAAAATTTCTAATTTCGAATGGCGATACAAAAAATTTTGTATATAACTCGAGACTAAAATGTGTTTTTTTTTACTCGTGTGGTTTATAGCACTTGCCTTCGGCTCTTACTATAAATGCCCCACTTGTAAAAAAACACCATTTTAGCCACTTGTTATATAAAATACTATTTCGTCACCAGTTACGTAAAATTTTACTTTTCATAACTGGTTATATAAAGTAGGACGTTTTGACACTTAAGGTCAGTTTTGAAAACTGTCACTTTATACGTCAAAATTAGAAAAACCAATATTTACAACTACGCATTATTTTATTCACGTCGGCCGGGGCATCCTGAAAGATGAGAAACAAAGCCGCGGTATAGGCCAACCCAATCTTTTATCTTGCGACGCGACCCGGCGCGGCGGTCAAATACTGCAGCACCGTTTTCTTGAAAACTAAGTAAGTTATCAAAAAAATCACCCAAATAAAAAAGTTTCTTTAGTTCTTTGGCTACAACTTTGTAGATTACTATATACATCTATCTTTAAAAACATGGGAAGTTTCAAAAAAATAATTTTATATTCCTGAAATTTGGCATAGAGGTATAAAATTGCATTCTAAATAACTTTTCTTTGTGGAATTTTTTCATATTTTGAAAAATAAAGGTACTTTATTAATGGTGATTTTTACAACTTTGCTTATAAAACACCCTGTAGAACACCAAATCAAGTCATTTTTGGTATACTTTAGTTTTACAACAAGCAGGACTCAATCCCCAAATACCATTCCAAAATTCCAAAATTTTTGGTCCATTACACCTCTTGTTACATCTGTCCTGGGATACACTGTATATATATACCTTGGATAAACCTTTGGTAAATGAATGATATGCAGAAGTATGCTCAGCGGTTGTATTATTAAATGGTTGGTTATTTAATTTTTTTTTTTAGAAAAAATGTGGTACATTCATCTTGTATTAACTACAGTATTTTCAATCGGATCCACATTACCACTTGAAGGTCTGCCTTCTTCAGGATTTGTATCCAGTACTGCTATTTTGACACCATTAAGTAATTTACCAGAGACTATCGAAAATGCAATAGGATCAGTGCTTAAACCAAAAGTAAGATATTAATGTTTAAATATAGATTACAGTATTTAAACTAAGATTAACAAAAATTATTATAAGTTAGCAAATGAAGGCGGATAAATGAAATTCTTCGAATTTATAACTCAGACAAACGTAAAGTTAGCAAACGCATCAGACAGGGCTCAATCCTCTTTAGCATCTACGGTGAACACCTGATATGACGTGTGTTGGAGGACTTGCACAGTGGAGGGCCATAGGCGTAACTAATATTTTTAATTTAATATTTGCAGATGATACCACCTTAGTTGCAACCGTCGAGGATGAGCTCATACATCGTCCGGGCAGCCTTCAAGCAATAAGCTCTGATTACAGTTTACATGTTACAGTACATCAAAACGAAAATTTTGATTATGGACCGAACAAATGAAAACCACGAACACATTAAAATATTAGCAACTTGCCAGTTGGTTTCTAATTACCTCTTATAAAAAAATATTGTTTTTTCAGATTAAAATTATTCTTGCTTCCTTTTTCCAATCCGGGTGCAATCTTTTCCAGTCTGTATCATTTCTGACGTTAGCACTGATGTATAATTAACGCACGTGATTTATTTTAGACTCTTACCCCTGGATTTCCAGATTCCGGAAGAAAAATGGCAATTTTGGAACAGAAACATCTAGAAACTTTACCCATTCAAATAGACAATAAATACGGAAACTTACAGGGATTCGTAGCAAGTTTCTATGATCCAAAACCCATAATAGACACTATTCAAGAACATGAAAAATATGGAAATGACGGGGATCAGTTTAGGAAAGCTGCAAATGTGCTCATCGCTGGAGTTGAGGGATTGTCAAATGTATTAAATGCTGCGGTAGAGGTAAGAATGTAATGCAACTTTATTTATGCAGTCCATACCCCATATATGTATGGCGTTCACACACCAAATCCAAACGAAATTCCACAATATGAATAAATTCGAATCGAAAAACATTAACGAAGAGAATAAAAAGCAAATGGAATACATAATTGCCGATTTCTTACAAAAAATTAGCCAACATTGGCACTTGGCAGACAAATTTCAGGAAACAAACACTGTTTGAAAATAAATACAATACAAACTACAAAGATGATCAAAATTTATCATTTTCTGAAGTCAGCTCGATTGGAGAATCGAGTGAAATAAGCAAAGCCAGTACATCACACGGGGGAGACTATTGAAAGAGTTTAGTGGGTTTTTAGCTAAAACAAAACGTAAGCTTGGGCTAGGTGTGTGAACACCACTTACCGTAAAGCCCCTCGGAATTTTTGTTATCGGTTTTGAAGACAATAGTAATAAAAAAGGGCTCATCGCTTCAAATCGCAAAAAATGCCTGCATTTTCGTCAAAGAACACTAATTAGAGCTCAAAATAAAGAATGCCTTGGCATCTCTTGGCGAAATATAATTCAAAGTCTGGTAAACTTAACGGAAGTTAAAATTTTTTTCTGCGTATTTTATTTTACGTAGAAAATTTGCTATTTTCTTAAAAATACCGCCGAATGTGGAACAATTTTTTTAATTATTGTATCACATTTATTCACCTTTTAGGACACCGGTAGTTTCTGGAACAGATTATAGGTTTTGACCTACCAGTACCTTCTAACGACTCACTCTATTTCTCTCAATATAGAAGAATCTAATATTTCAACTTGGTATCTAAATTTTAAATACACCCCCCCACCCCGTAAATCCACCACCGACATTCCTAAATTTTTCTCAATATTTTTTTCGATATTACCACTACAAAATGAAGGTATATATACATATTTTCAGAATTTTGACCGTTCGGCTCATTGGTTGGACGGTATTACCTAATATAGCATATTTTTAACCAACTTTAATACCAACATTAGGCGATAAACTGATAAGTCCAATTAACCAAGCGTCTGGGTGATATTTTATTTCATAGCTTTTTTCGAAGGTGCTTCAATTTTTTTCAAAAAATTTTTGTAATGGCGAAATGCTAGAATTAGACACAGTTGGAAATGAGTAGTTTTTTAAAATTGCCGCAATATATTGTTTTCACTTTGACGGTTCTCAAAGAAAATTATGATTTTTGACGCAAAACAAACATCAGATAATTTTCCATATTTTTAGTAAAAGAAGGCTAACATTTCTGTTTTCCTTTTCTTTCAGTTGCCTTTTTCTGCATTTAGACAAGTTGGAAAAAAAGTTACTACATCTCTTAACACTGTAGGAGGTAAACTGGTTGGATTATCTTGAGTGAATCTCGTGTTTTTATTGGAAATATCTTAGATATCTTCCAATAAATATAATAGGTGATAAAGTAAACAACTTTAGCATAAACAACAAAGAAACAAAGAAGGAATTTAGTTAATATTAAAGAACCAAGTACCTAGGTGTTGAAAGACATGTACAAATTAATTTTATTTTAGCTAAGTAATATTGACCAATTGATTTTTCTTGTAATAATATCACTAGATCTCTAAACCTAAACAATCAGCAGACTAACTTGGCTGCTCCAAGCAAGAACATAGTAGGTAATCAACATTTTTTTCAAAATTGAGACTTTCACTCATGTGCTGATACTGTGCTGTGCTACTGCGTCTTTTTATCCAACAGCGGTTGTTCTATCTGCAAAGGATATGAAGATATAAAATGCAGTAACACAGTAATTAATAATAGGAAAAAACACAGTCCGTTGTGATTGTATGCTGAGATTTTGAAGAGGATTTAGGATTGTGAAAGAGAAAAACACAGTTTCTGCACATGTACTGCGTCTTTCAATAAATTAATTATTGTCTCGTTAATATATTGTTTTAACAAAATCTTTTAAATCCAAAAGCAATCAGCGAGACATTTTTTAAGCACTAGGGAGATTACTAATGAAAATTTTCATAAAATGAGCAAGGGTCTTAAAATGAAAACTTAACGTGCAATTTAGCAGGAATTTGTAATGTAAAGTAATAGTTAATTAGTTTTTATCAAAATGTTTGTGATTTTGGCTAGTTATTTTTCTTCACTTATAAGTTATAACAAAAATACAAAATAATCCTTTTTTGAAAAAAAAAAAGTTATATTATTATTATTATTATTATTTCGATTTTTCGACATCCTAACGACCCACGAGGGTTGAAACCACCCCCTCCCTCAATGCCGAAATATGCAAAAAGCATCCAAACGTGCTGAAAATTGTTTTCCATACGTTTTTAAGGGCGGGGAACACGATGGTGATATTATTTAGCCTACCACTCCTAACCAACTACCCTTAAATGCATAAAACCATTTTTCGTTTTCAGTCATTCAGGATTTGTTGGATTGAGTTTTTTTGAAGAAACTCAATATGTCCTGTAAAATTTTGACACCAAACATTCTAACGACCCCAGAGGGTCCTGAAGTGTCCCTCAAGGAGAAGAAGGTATTCCTGTTTTCAAGGGTGGAGAACACGATAGTTGCATCAGTTTCTCTCTTAGTCCTCAAAAACTACCCTTGCATGCCCAAAACCATCGGTTTTTCTTATAGTGAGATCACAAGCGCTCAATGGATCAGGTTTTCTAGGGAGAGAAATTTTTTTATTATAGCTTAAAAGGAGTTTGATAGAACGGGCTATGCGCATGTATATATATTCGTGTATGTGCATAGTCCACTTTTTTATTATATATTATGTACATGATTTTTTTCACATTATGTTCAACATGATTTTTATTCTTATTCTAGACATGCGATTTATATTACTATTATTAAATTTTAATTTATCCTTCGGTGTTTACAAATGAAATCATAGAGAGAAGGAGTCGTCTTTCTTTTACGCGGCCTCCATACAGCGATCCAGCGAGGACCGACGCACAAAATATGTGCCGTAGCCGTCGGTTGTGTATTCTCGGCATGTACCTTCCATTTGTTATATCCTCAGTATTGAGGACCCTCGAGAGATATAATTAAATGCAATATATATGGGTTAAGGATTAACTGTACTCATACGTAGGTATTGGAAAACCCTGATCCAACAAGTCCTCGCATGCCTGCTAACGAAAAGTGGGAAAAATGGGTGGCATTATGCTGGTTAAGGGTGGGAGGCTAAATAATATCAGCATCGTATTCCCCCGTATTCGTAAAGATGACGGCCAACGCCAACCCTGCCGACCGCACCAACTTGACAACGTACTCAGGAGGAACCCCAGAACATTTTAAAAATAAAAGTTGACTATTTTTTGCAAAAGAAAAATACCTGTTGATTGTACTATTAATTATATTTCATTGAAGAAAACTTTACATTACATAAATTTATATATTATCCATGTACATTTGAACTAATTAGCTCATATGTATTTTATAAAGTTCCATATACATTACATAAAGACTACTACTTCGGGAGCCAGCGACACTTTTAGTTATTATATATGAGTAATGTTGGTTTATTTTTTTTCGATCATATTAATGAAACATCCACAAAAGAAACTCCTGCCACTTCTTTAGCAGGCCAACGCTTGGCAGCAGCATTTTGATTTTTTAAGAAATTAATTTTAAGCAAATCTTACAAAAAATAGTGTCGCTGGCTCCCATACTATACATATATTTTTTTAAATAACAGTGATTTGTACATAATATTACTCTTTTACAACATATTTGCCATATAATCTAGGACATGTATACATCATGTTATTAAATTAATTAAATTATATTAAATTGTTACTACATCAAATGGATCTTAAAAAATTGTAATGACTGAAATATATAATTATTGTGAAATTCAGTGTATTAATTATTTAAATGCTAATTTTGGCAAGCCATATCTCAAAAACTGTTCACTATTTGTGGTCTTGAGGTCTTGACCACAGAAACTTTTACCCAGGAGTTCAAAATCCACAACATATCAAATTCGCAGTCAATTCCACAAACTCAATTTCCATAAGAATGGGCTCATTTAGTGATATTTATTTTACAATTTATTTTCACATTTTCCGTAAGTATTTAACCCTCTAAGTATATAGTGAAAAAATTAGGCTGCTAGCGTTAATATTAACTCTAATATTTGATTTCGAAATCGTAACATATTTGGAACGGCCGACGCGACGGCGCGGAACAAGCATCTGTGATGTCACACCACTCCACTGGTTCTATGAGTTATGCAGTAATTCAATTTAAGAGATTTCGTTGTTCACTTTACGAGTGTGGTGTTATTTTACGTTATTTAACTTATTTGATTTTGTTATTTTTTACATATAAAAATATGCGTTCTTTTATCCATGTTAATAACAAAATACAGAACACTTAAAAGATATGAACGAAATTAGCACGTCCGTCGACCATGGGAACAGGCAAGCAGTCGACCGCCAGGGGCGGTATGACATCGCACTGCGCTTTCGCGCGCCTTATTTTTATTATTTATTTTGAGGGAGAAGCAGTTGAAAAAAAAATAATGTTGTGCACATTTACTATACTATAACTACAAGCTGTACTTTCGAAATATGAATTTAAAAAAAAATGCTAAATAAGCCCATTTATACGGAGGCCTTTCTCATATGTTGTTATTCATTGGCATTACTTAAACTACTTGCAAGAAAAGCCGAGATTTGTTAGAGTCAGCTTAAGCGTAGAACAACTAGCTTACAGTTCTATTAATAATAATTAATAATAATAATAATAAACACCACAGGTAATACCAGTCATAAAGTTAATTAGTTAGTTAGATAATGTGATTTAAAAAATGTCAATATCGTCTTAATATGAATTTTCATCATTTTTAAATTATCAGTTGATATTTATTGTACAATATGAAATATACAAAAACGTGAAATATTCATATAGGGAAGGAATTTTAGTTTTTGGCCCGGAATTAATTATTGTAAAGCTGAAAATTTGCAGGATTGTAGTTTTGGTCCAGGACAATACGTATCAAAAAGTACCCTACTCTCCCCCGTCGGCTTCCCTGTTTTTTCGGAGCAACAAGGGCCTAAATTGCAGAAATTGCAGAGCTAACTATAAAGCTTAGCAGAAAGGTTGTTACTGGTCCGATTTGGGTCGAAATTATAATAAAAGCTTCAGAGAAGCATATCCGTTCATATTTCAGATGTTCCTTGCATATTTTGTTCATATTTTCTGTTCTAGCGGTGTCAAAATTTCAAAAATTGAAAAAATTCCGAAATGGTTCCATTGCGGGTAAATGAAGACTCTGAGGGGAAAACGTACCCGAATAAACATTTCTCTCATACTTTGAGCTTTCCATTGGTATATCTACCTTCTCTGTAGCGTCACCCGTTACTGAGCTACGCCACTCAGAGTGTCGCCGCGCAGCCTGACTGCGCTAATGAAACTTGTTGCGAATTCCTGTTTATATATTATTGGTGTTTTATAAGATTTATTGAATGAAATTTAACTTATCAAACTCAGAAAATGACTTAATTCGGCAAGACAATTGATATTATTGATCTACTGGGAAGTAGGGTCGTTCGGATCATCATCCATATCCACTGACTGGCTGTTTGCGCTACTGGACCCTCTATAGCTCCTGCACATAATGCTGCAGTTCTGACCAGAGTTCCTGCACTCGCACTGGGCACCGCAGTCCGCCTTGCAGGCACAGCATATTAGCCGTAGGAGCTGACTGCCTTGTGGTGGGAACCGGAAGCAGGCCCTGGAGTCCTGATTTCCACCACCAGTCTTCCGGATTGAGGTTGACGTCTAGCCAAAAAAGCACATGAACATTAGTTGAGTGCTGCAAGATATTCGAGCGATTAAATCCTCACACTGTTCTCCGTAACGCGTTCACCCGGAAGTATGTGAGGAACGAATGTTGTTAACAGGCGGCACTTGTTGGAGGGAGGCTTGCCAAATCAAAGGAGGCTGTCACCGACTGCATCGTCACGCTCTTGGTGTATCGGACTACTCATAGCTGGTCCAAGCTTTCCTGCTCACTGCCTTCATAAAGGGCTACAATAAACATTTGCCAGATGCAGGATGTGAGAAGACCTTGGACGATTCCTGTAGTTCAGGTCTCTTCTTCAGGAGCTTCCACGCCTTCTACTTCCCCATACTGTACAAAGCTGGCGCCTGTGTCCACTATGACTTAACTACGATCACTCGCTTTTCCCGCACCAATAAACCGATGCACACACTCCGAGGACTGTCACAACTACTGAACTAAGAAGGCATAGCTCATTGTGTGCCTGCTTGATTGTTTAGACTAGACGTGATCGACGCCACAATGAACGCACTTAACTGTCCGACTGTCGCCGCTACGTAACGGGTATAGAGAAGATAGGCTATAGAGAAGATAGACATACCATTGAAAAGCCCAAAGTATGAAGAGAAACGTATTTTCGGTACGTTTTCATTCCGAGTCTTCATTTATCCGCAATGGCGCTTTTTCGGATTTTTTTCAATTTTTGAAATTTTGCGGAACTAAAACGAAAAATTATGAACAAAATATGCATTGAACATCTCAAATACGAACGGATATGCTTCTCCGAAGCTTTCATGATCATTTCGACCCAAATCGGACCAATAACAACCTTTGTGCTGCACTTTATAGCCAGCTCTGCAATTTCTGTGACTTAGGCCCTTTTTGCTATGCAAAAACAGGGAAGCCGACAGGGGAGAGTACGGGACTTTTTTATAAGTGTTGTCCTGGACCAAAACTACAATCCTGCGAATTTTCAGCTTTACAATAATTAATTCCGGGTAACAGAGATATATTGACTAAAACTTCTGGGCTAATAAAGTCAATGTATATTTGCATTGGAAAATATTAAACAATATAATTTTACAGAGAATTGGCCAATATGAATTTTTTAATATTTTAACACTACAAATATATTGTGAAGCATCAAATCTATAGGGTCAAAACATTCGCCACTAGCACCAACAATGAAGCGTCGATGTGAGCCCCAAAGATAAACCATTGAAATCGAATAACGATATTTCGTGATTGAACCCGAGCTTTCATCGGGTCTCGTAAGGTATACAGGCCTTATATTTTTGGATAGTTGAGGTTCTGCCTCACAGCTCAGCATTACGGATCTTACTACTACTGTTTAACAGTGTTTAGTACATTCCTTGAACGAAACTGGCAAGCAGTAGTTAGGACAGTATCATATTCTTTTTCAAAACTGAGGAAACGTCACGACAAATTCTTTCAATATGTGAGAATGGAGCACACTTTTGATTACATATTGGCCAAAATTTTATCATATTTAGAGATTATATGGTTCGATATTTATTTTCTATATGGCTATAAGCAATATTATATTGAATGACAACTGGGTTTATCGCATTTTGGCTATATTTAGAGTTTCAGTCACGATATGATGATTAATGCACGATGCTTGCATCTTTAAAATTGATGAGAGTACTTGTTTTGTCAGGTTCTTGAAAAGTTTTGGCATTATAGTGATTACTGTTAGTTTGTGTCAAGCCACAGAAGATCTATTCCAGATTCGACACTCCCGGTGGAAAGTTTTATGTTCCATTTGTTAAACTGAAGCGACCTTGGGTGAGTGACCATCCATTTGGTAGTACCTACTTGAAGAAGGAGAGGACCCCGCAGAATCCTTATGTGAAGTGGCGTTCACTGGATTCTGGTAGTTCTTGATGTGTAGAACGAAAGTTCTCAAGGGCACTAAAAACTCGCCCAACTTCAGAAGGCTATATCTCAAAACTATGAGTTTTTAGGACGTATTGCCCTTGAGAACTTTTGTTCTATACATCAAGAACTAATAGAATACAGAGTTTCAAAGAGTTTGACCGAAAGCCATTGCCATAAGGATTCTGCGGGGTCCTTTAAATATCTCATAGTTACATTACACTTAAATAAAACTTATTTAAACCTTAGATGTTTCATTGGTAAACAAAATTATCGCCTGCACCTTGTACTTTGAATGGGAAATTTTTTGTTTAAAAGAATTCATCAACCTGGAGTGTACATAGCCTGAAATTATTTTACGGGTGATTTGGAACCTTATTTGCTAAATCCTGGCGGTAGCAAGTCATTCTTTATACTCCAGAACTCATAAACAAACACCTAAAATATTAGAAAATCATTTTTTATAACCAACCATATGGTATTCTTCGGAAAAATAAAAAGCTAAACAACCTAATGTCTTTCTATACTTGTGCTCTACTGGAACAGTCGCTAACAACCACAACAACACACAATTTATTAATTAAATTGCAAACTTGCGAAATACGATTACTACAAAGAAATTATAGGTTCACAATTTCACTAAAAGGATAACTGCCTCAGACACGGAGACTGAAATTCAATTTCGGCGGAAAGCTAAGTCTCTTCTGGTATAGATTTTCTGTGGCCAAACTCTACGTGACGTTTATAGGTCAGTGTATTGATATCTATGTGATAGAATTATCTATGAAATTTGAATAATAAACACCAGAGATGAATTAACGATTTAAACTATAAAGAATTATATAGCTTAGAATATTCATTTATATTATATATACACTCTGTGCAAATGTGTGATGTTTATATTAATTCTTTTGTTTAAACAGGTAAGTTTTCAAATTGGAGCAATTAAAGTGTCTCTTAAGGTGGGCGGTGCCGTGAACGTAATTCGGCAATTTCTCCTACATCCCTGAACCGATTGAAAAAAATTTTTGATAGACTTTTCCTAGACTTTTTTCTTTTTAAGCACGGCACCGCCAGGCTTAAATGGCATATACAGAATTATGATGTTCACAGGACTGGACTGGTCTGTCGGTTATCACCTAGAGCAGGCTCATATCCCTGTCAAAAAATCCTTATTAAAAACTTATAAAAAAAATGTATAAGTTTCATAATTTTTGATGTCTGTATTTAAAATGTGTTTTAATTGTAAATTCTCATATGGTATATACCAGTATTGATGAGTTTTTATACTATATGTAATTAAAAGTTTTTATAGTGTTTTGAATGTAAATTCCCATATGATATCTATTAATATTGATGAGTTTTTATAGTACATGTAATTAAAAGTTTCTATAGGTTTTTGTAGGTTTGTATAGTGTTCTGAATGAAAATTTCCCATAGAAATTCTGTTAGTGTTGATAGGTTTTTTTTTACAGATTTTGGTTGTGTATCTGAAAGTATTTTTAATGAAAATTCTCCATATGAGGCCTATCAGTATTTGTAAGTTTTTATATAGTGTTTGAAATACGAAGATTTTATAGGTTCAGATGTGTCTCAGTTTTTGAAGTATCTGAAATATGTTTTGAATGTCTATCAACACTTGCACGTTTTAATAATACGAAGTTTTTATAAAATTCTATGAGGATATGCAATGGGGTTTTAAAGTAAATTCCCTGAATGAAGTCTATGAAGTATATTTATAAGTATTTATGGTAATTAAATTGCGAAGTTCTATAGGTTTTTATATGAATTTGAAAGATATTAATGTAAATTCTCAGTACGAGGTCTATAAGTATTTATAAATTTTTATGGCGTTTGAAACACGAAAATTTTACAGATTCTGTGAGTTTTTAATGTATATTCCTCGCTTGAGGTCTATTGTAAGACTTTTATGCTTTTATGGGAATAAAAGAGATTTCTAAAATACAATGTGTATACATTTACAATGGATTTTAATCTTACAATGGATTTTAATGTAAATTGTATGAAATCTATTGTATTAGTAAGTTTAGTTTAGTAAGCATTGTAATTTTTTTTAGGTTGACTACTATTGAAATCCCATGAAAACTTTCCAAATTAATAGTTGTAAATAATACTTTTCAATGGGTGCACTGAGAAATCCTTATTAAATTCTTATATAAAACTAAACTAATAATAACCCTTCAAATCTTATAAAAACCATATAATAATTATGTCTTATTAAATGTTATAAAATTCATCCCTGCATGGTTTCCTGATGAAACATTATTAGTTTTACCACTATTGGAACCCCATGAACACTTATCAAATTAATAATTGTAAATCATTATTAATACTTTTTATTATACCCTATAAATCCTTATATAAACTAAACTGATATGGACCCATGAAGTCTTATACAAATAAGTACAAATATATCCTTATAAAAATGTATAAAATGCCTACTAGGAACTCCTTGGTATATCTTTTCAATTTCATTACTCTTCAGATATTCCAAAAAAAAAACTCACAAAAGTATTCGATAATACCTTATTCATACTTTTTAACATGCATCCTTACACGTTTCCATTGAATTTTTATATAAACTAAACTGATATGTACCCATGAAGTCTTATAAAAATAAGTACAAATATATTCTTAAAAAATGTATAAAATGTCTACTAGGAACTCCTTAGTATATCTTTTCAATTTCATTACTCTCCAGGTCCCAAAAAAAGTCACAAAATTATTCGATGTAATTCCTTATTAATACTATAAATCTTCGTTAAATTATTATATAAACTAAAATTGATAACAACCTCTCAGATCTTACAAAAACCATATACTAATTGTTTCTTATAAGAGATTACAGAACTCGTATTTGATTTTACTGATGAAACCTTTTCAGTTTTAACACTATTCAGATCCCATGAGAACTTATCAAATTAAAAGTTTTAATGCCATATAAAAACTGTTTTTAGTATAAACACTTATGGAAACATACCAATAACAACATGGATATTCCAACTCAATTAAGACTCCTTTAGATACTTATTCATCCCAATATAATTTCTATATAGCAAAATTAATGTACTGTATAAAACCTTATAAACCAGATAGGCTCTTATGATTACCCATAAAAAATTTATAATTATTATATTATATTTATAAGTTTGAAAGAGGATTTTTTGACAGGGATGGCCCCCGCTTTTACGCATTATTTTGTAAAACATTAAAATGTTCTTTTATTTCCCTGTAAACTAAACTATGATGGATATATATGCAATGGGCTAACGGATCATGTCCAATGCCACAAAAAGAAAAAAAATTGACACATTAATATGGAAATTCTGATTAGCCTAGTAACATGAAGATTCACGAAACCAGATGGCTACAGATTAAAGAGTTTAGTGAGAAATTGATACCTATTTTTTTTTCTATTAAATATGATTCAATCATTTGCGGGTGATCTTACAATGTCAAACACAATTGTTTGATGACCCCGCGAGAAATTCGCTGGTAGCTTTCTCGGTCCGACTACTCGTCAATATATTTATTCTAGCTGTAATAAAATTAGAAGATAATATGTAATGGAGCCAATAAGAGAAAACATCAAGGAGAAATCGAGTTCAAAAAGCCCACTAGCTGTAAATACTAATGATTCATTTGTTAAGGAATGTGCCAGGACTATTAAATTTTCTTCCACAGTTTTTGTTACACCATGTTCCTTGTTCACGGAGAGCTTAGTAACTGCCTCAAACACAATAAGAGAAGCCTCTTTCACTTTTCCCTTGGTTTTTAGACAAGCTGATGATATTAAGTAGGCCAGCATCTGTAACAAAAGGAATACGCCTCATTATTTTAATAGTCGTATCTGACAATTATATGCGAGATAACGGATTGCAGTGACGAATTTCAGAGAAGAGTACCCAGGCAGCAAGGTGCCGTCATTATGACGTCGTTTTTTCGGCATTAATTACGTCAATTTCACCTTCAGCATGACGTAAAAATGACGTGAAAAAGACGGCACAATGTCACAGCCCAATGACGTCATATATATGACGTCAATATGACGTCATACATATGACGCCAATATGACGTATTGGTAATCAGTGAATTTTGCGATAAGAGATGCAAACCTCTCATTATAATATTTTTCCACAATTATTAATAAAGTTTTGTGCAGGGATCGAACCGCGGACCTTTTGACTCGCAACCTAACAACAACAACAACAACAAAACAAATTTATTACGTGTTTAACGAACATAAATGCGCCTCGCCGGATCCCGGCCCGAAGCCAGCCCAACAATCACGGCGTGCAGCGTCGTGGTAAATGTGGGGCTGGGCGGGGCGGCTCCGGTTCGGCTTAACGGTAATTAAATTGGGTTGTTAGAAACTCCTGTCTGCCGCAGGCAGACTTAAGAACTAATTAAAAATGAAAAACATGTGCCCACATGGGCCTAAAACTAATTAAAATACACTATAAATAACTAAAAACTCACTAGGCAAACGCACTTTTGGAAAATTTTGATTGTTGATACGGGAAAACAGAGTTAACGAAAAAACCCATTCGAACAAATGACGACCTCGTGGTCTGACCGCCGTCGAGGAAGGTAGAGTAGGTTAAAAGTTATATGATTTAAAAAGTTTAGATTTATAGGATGTTATATCGGCCTAGAGGGAATTTGGAAATACAAAAAGAGGACAAAAAGAACAAAAAAGATAAAGGAACAAAATTGTACAAACATAACAAGGTGGAAAGGGGTTAAAGATGTAAAGTTGGCGAAATATAAAGGGTAGGGTAGACATGCAACCTAACACTTAACTCACCGAACCATTGAACATCTTTATTTAAATAAGTTTAAAAGCTGTATACCTAGTTAGAAATAGTAAAACAAAATTATTATTACTATGTGGCAAAAATTGAACTAGTCACTAAATACTTCTATTTATTTTTATTTTATAATGATTTATTTGACGTCAAAATAATGACCTAAAAGAAACGTGTATTTGACGTCTTCATGATGACGTCAGAAGTACGTATTAAATATCACGTCTCTGGTACGTCATTTATTAATGACGTCAAAATAATGACCTAAAAGAAACGTGTATTTGACATCTTCATGATGACGTCAGAAGTACGTTTCAAATATCACGTCTCTGGTACGTCATTTATTAATGACGTCAAAATAATGACGTCAGAAGTACGTTATAAATATCACGTCTCTGGTACGTCATTTATTGGGACAATAACGTCGGCGACGAAAAATCACCCTTAAAAGACGTCATAATGACGTCACCCTGCTACCTGGGTCATTCTACAAATACGTTAGCAAAAATGATTAGTTTGCCAAGAGAGAACAGACTTAATAGTTTAATCAATGAATGCCCAAAAGGCAATTGTAGAGAACATGGAGGAGGGTAGAATTTTCCTCTTCAGGAATATGTTGGGGGGTCGTTAGGACGTAAACATACTAAAAGTCTCCGCCCCTAGCACCACCGCTTCAGGGGGGAGGGGTGAAAAAGTTCTTTTTTTCGATTCTTCCGATGCATTTTTTAGATTTTTAACATTCAAAATGTTTTTTTCCGTATATTTTGGTACCGCAGGTGGCTTTGCCTTTGTAGCAGGCGAATGTTTTTCTGGTCATAAGTAGATCCTAATTTGTTCTATACTTGAGTAAATTTTGATTCGAATCGGAAACAAAATAAAAAAGTTATGAGGGTGTCTTCATGTTAAGTGAGTCACACTGTATATTTAAGAAAATATATAGATTGCGACAAAATATTACGTTAGTAAATATGTCGAGTGTTGTAAAATAAAGATTGTTTAGTGGCTGTGATTTATTAGCAGACCACGGTAAACCGCTTTGATAGAAATATTCATTAATTTTATATATTAATTATTATTACATTTGTTTATTAATTGTCTATTTTCGCTGGCGAATATCTCGTAAACAATAACACATAGGAAGAAAATGATATAGACATTCTTGTAGGCATTTAATTATGTTTAATTTTGCATAGATTACCTTTTTCTGTACGACGCCGACGCGACGCATCGTTTCCGGGTTATAAGCGAAAAACCGAAAAAAAAGAACCTTTCCACCCCCCTCTCCCCTGAAGCAACGGGACTAGGGGTGGGGACTTTTAGTATGTTTACCTCCTAACTACTCCCAGCACAATCCTGAAGAAGAAAATTCTCCCCTCCTCCATGTTCTCTACAACTCTTTCGTTGACTGGACTATAAAGCATTGAATCTAACTATTTTGCATTCCAAATTGTTTTTGCCAGAACGTTCAGTTTTTATGTACCCTCATTGTTCATTTTGTCACATATTCAGTACTCCTTCCCCCACTAAAAGTATTTGTAGAATGGGCCCAAATGATTTACTTAAATATAATAATATGTTGAAATATTCTCAAACAATACAAAAACGACGAAATTATGAAATATTAACAATATTAAATTGGCGTCATCTTTTCCGGCTTGTTTTGTACAACATGTATAGTGATATTTGTAATGGGGCCACCGAAGCTGAATATTTTTGTGGAAATCTTGAATCCAGGCCTGTAGCTAGGGGGGGGGGGGGGCAGGACGGGCGGCGCCCGTCCTGGAATTAATATTTTGAAAGAGATTGGGTAAAAATTTTTAAATTTTTTCGGATTAAAGTTTTTTTTTTGGATTTTTCTAATTAAAAAATTTTTCGGACAAAAAAAAAATTTTTTGGATTTCTTCCCCCCGCTCATCAAAAAATTTTTCGGACTTTTTTACGGGCCCGCCCTGAAAGCACTTTCTAGCTACAGGCCTGCTTGAATCACTGGCTTTATGTACAGGTACACTCTTTTTATTTGTTTCTTAATCATCATCGATCTGTTCAGGCCTTTTTGATTTTCTTGTTCATTTATATACATATTTTTAACTTCGGCATTACGGAGCGCTTAGGGATCTATTTACGATCCAACTTGCTGGGAACCAACCTTTGAAGCAAAACTTTTTATAAAAAATGACTTTTTCTCTAGGAAAGTTTGCAGCACCCCATCCAGAGAATCCACACTGTATATATGACGTTTACGCGGTGATACATTACATTACATTACGGTACATTACATATAGAGCCAACCGTGGTTCGGAGTCTGACCCATAATACAGTCGAATTAGACATAATAAAGAATGTTGCGTCCGGTGGACTTTTTTTTGTGGAAGTTGTTTAAGAGGGCATAATAAGCAAGCATAGAAAACTACACCCTGCTACACCAACCTTACGCTTGTCTCAAATCATCATTGCAACTTATTTTGTATTTATTTCACATTAGTACTATTCGGTACAGAAATATAATATAATAATAATAATAATATAATATCTTTATGTAATTTTTACAAATTGATTCATTTCCGCACCACATTTTCTCGTGAGGTAGAATCATCACCGCTTTCTTTTTACATGGTTTCACCAGGAATCCTAATTCATGATGTCAAGGTGTTATAGGTAGGTATTTTACATTTTGGTGTTTTCCTTCTTAGAAGTTTGATTTTTTTAAATCATTTTTCGATGAAATGGACATAGCTGTTTCTCGAGGAAGGTAAAATTACTGTGGATTTTGTTATAGACACAAAATAAGTTGCAATGATGATATGAGACGGAATAGGGTGAGAACCCCCTATTCCGCCTGAGTTCCTTCATTTTTTCATTAGCAATATCCCTCATAAACAGAAAAAGCAAGAAGCGACACATAGTTGTATTTTTTCGTAGTCATCGGTGAGTATTTACTAATCAATCGATGAAAAGTGTGATCTGAAGCAATTTTAAAAAGTGCGTTTTACTCGAAGATGGTACGTCCTATCGCATTTTGACAAGGAAGCCATTTTAACAACCTATTATGTGCCCTGTCCACGTGTATATTGCTTTCTGCCCTACTATGAACAATTAGGCCGCAAAAAAAATGTGAAAAAGGAGACTGAAGAACACATGACATAAATCGTTATTACACAATAAGTGTTGATCCTATTTAAATACAAAAGCACATTTTCTATGCGCAATGAATTGGACTTTTAGGATAAACAAAAACATTTACCAGAATTATACTGGTTTTGGTTTTTTTAATGCAACAATACCAAAATAGCCATTTTTGGCATATTTTGCTGTCTAGCTACTAAACCAATGAATGTATTAAAATGAAACCAACGTAAATTTTCTTATATTAGGATCGTACATACATGAAAAAAAAATGAGCGGAAAAAAGTCGGTTCACTTTTCTTTAAAAATGAGGTTTTCAAAATTTCAACATTACTTGCTTACAATTTTGAGTGAGGTTGACGAAAAAGCAGGCCCACTTCATATAAGGCAGGTCCAGGTCTACAGCGATACATTGGTACATTCAAAGCCAATGAACACTGGAGCTCAAAAACATCCAGAACAAATATCCTGATATAGTTTTACTCTTATGAATGGTAGTTACATACACGAGTATGTATTAGTGTTACATTCATTAATACTTTCAGCCTTCTTTGAGAGAGAGTTTATAATAATTTGATCGTATTAACTTTACGCGTTACGAAATTCGCAAAAGAACCTACAAAGTAAGATATTGTATCATATGTGCATGAACCTTATGCCTTATGCGGTAGTACATTACATAGAGCCCAATTCTGGTTTGAGTTATTTGTCACTGCGATCCGGGTTCTAGTAGTTGTTACTACCCGCCACGGATCTTGGCGAGCGGTAGGGACTGTAGAGAAACGTAGCGGCCTATCGGAGAACTACGCGTCCACTTAACATAATTTGACACTGTGCAACATCAATCATGGTAGCGGTGCATGCGCTGAACCACTCTCTACATAGACATTTCCCTTTGCTCGCCAACACTCGTAGCGATTGCAGTACTGTTTTTGAGGTCGAAAGTCCTTGGTTCAAGAAACCAAGAATTGAATGGTTCGAGGTTATCTAATTGATTATTCTACTATAAAGTATTCGATTAGTTACTCTTACCAACGTCATGAGACTTATGGCGCAACTTGGCACAATTGACCAAATTGTATGTACCGTACTCTTATTAAGGATACCTTGTTTAAATATCACATAAACGTATCTTATTATTTTTAACAATAACACCATATACGCAGACAGCATGGGCAGTCCATACAATTTGTTAATGCTACTAATTATTTCACCCATTGTGTTGTAGCTCTTCACAAGAAAAGATATTTTCCTTTCTAGCTGAATATTATTTTCTCCTGGTTTTTCTTTTAGCGCGAATGTTGCATAGATGATACTATTAAGATGCGAGTATATATTTTTAACTGTAAGTACGATGATACAAAACTGAAACACCATTACTGTAAATAAGTAACTGAATATTGAAGTTTTAATCAAATCTGCAGTTTCATACTTAAAATCGCCCTCCGAGGATATTATATAATAGGAATATATACTGATAGAGCTTAAGTACCATATCTGTGCGACAGCAAAACAAACGTAGATATCAACATCTTCTTGCTTGGCGGCCCCAGAGAAGATTTCAATGTTTCTGTGAATTATATGAATTTCTTTAAATATTTTGTTCCATTTTTCCTTTCGTGTAAAGTGCACGCACCAAAACGAAGTCACATTACATGCAAGCATAACAATGTCTTCTAAATTGAAATAGTATAGCATTAAGTTCCAAGAGGGGCTTCTGTGACATCTCCACCAAATCATGCCAATATTAATGGTAGTAAATAAAATCATTCGAAATATTCCAAAACTTATTTCATGCTTTGGTTTCTGTTTTGAAAATATGTCGAGTCCGCACCATCTAGAAACGGTTTGTATCGGTGGATACAAAGTGAATTGACTCGCCATCAGTTATTTTTGCACTCAATTTTGCAGGCACGCTTGTTATGGAAGTTCTCCTAAAATTATTACGTGGTACCAGAAAATTGAAAATATGTTTATTTATTTATCTAATGCATGCAGAAATGCTTGTAGTTCACCATGTTTTATATTTGTTGACAGTGTCGTCTGTTTATAATGTCGATATCAATACCAAACTGGGACACTTTTCATTTTTCTTTATTTCAATATTCTTATTACCATTGTAATCAATCTGAACTGCTTCTCGAGACTTTTATATGTTTATTATTTATTGCCCTGTGTTTAAATATCAATGATTAATATGTGGCATATGGAAACATAGCAATACGATTTCTTGAAAGTGATTAGTGACTACTCGATAATTACTTTTTACTGAAGAATCAGGTGAGTTATGATATATGGTGGTTATAAAATACAAGTTGTGATTATTTAGATTTCCTCAGGACAACTTAATTTATCTTTCCATATAATAGCTCAAAAGTGGGAAGTAACAGCGTTATTTTTTTATTTCTTACCCTTGACTATCTGAAAAACGCTTTGTGATGATATTATCAATTTTAGAAATATTTATCAACCAACTTATTAGAAATTCAAAATTCACAAAATATAAGTATTTCACTTTTCAGGGTTTTGTGCTCAGTGAAAAGCGGAACGTTTTTAAGATGATTTCTTGATCCGTCCGTTCGTCCCTTCATCCGTCCGTCTCAGAGTCTGCTACAGCGGTTTATCTCCGAAACTATTATAACTATACATCGAATGTGAAGTATTGACAGTAAGTAATGCGGGTTGGGACTCTTAAAAGTGGAGCGGCACGTGTTTTAGGATGCGTACGGCAGTATGCACGGCGTGCCACTATATACTTTGGTAGCCCCAATTCGCAATGCATTTTTATGCATTCTTTGCTTCTACATGCAATTTTACAGGTAGAGTTTGATATTCAGCACCCAGCTCATAAGTCTTTCTCTTGGGGGTAAAATGTGAAACTTATAAAAAACTTTTCTGTAAGAATTCCAAAAAATACATTTTTCGAATTTTTTCTTAACATATTAAACATATTCATTTTGGCTATGCTGTAGGGCTATTAATAAACAGATTTTACTTAATAGTCCTTTCAAATTAGAAAAAATTAAAGACATTTTTCCCACAGTTATGAGACCTTTAAACAGTGAAGTATTTGGGTTGTCTAAACATGATTTTCACCCCCCGCAGTTTTAAAAAAGGGTGGTTTTTGAGAAATATATACATATATATGAATTTTAGCGTTTTTTCGTCTTTTTCTCTATTTTGAAGAAAAATTATGCACTTTGGTCAAAAATATCAAGAGGGCAAAGTTGTAGAGCATAATGAAATTTCCCATATTGAAGATCATGTAATTTTTCATAAAAATGCATAATTTTGGCTCAAAATCTAAAAAAAGGCGCAAAAGTCTATATGTATATTTATTTCTTTCACGCCCTCTAGCGGCAATGGTAGAGGCAAAAATTGTAGGAAATTTTATACTCTACAACTTTAGTCCCTTGATATTTTTCACCAAAATGCATAGTTTTTCATCAAAAGAGGGAAAAAGACAAAAAACGCTAAAATTCATATTATATGTATATATTTCTCAAAAACCATCCTTTTTTAGAACTGCGAGGGGTGAAAATCATGTTTACTCAAATACTTCTCTTTTTACAGGTCTCATAACTGTGGGAAAAATTTTAATAAAACAGCGATTTTTTGACCAATTTGAAGGGACTATAATATAAAAAAAAGATAGTACTTCTGTAGTCTATAAATATTAGGAAAAATAGAAGAAATAAATTATAATCTTTCGTCCTTTAGGGATTATACGTTCCATAGGGCCTTTAATAAACAAAAGAGATCCCAAAGCACAAGTCGCAAATAACGAAGATGTAGACAGAAGAGGCAGCCTAGCCGACAGTGCAAATCAGTCAGAACCATTGGAGGTTTGCCGACATCGTCCACAACACACAATTTTGAGTGAGGTTGACGAAAAAGCAGGCCCACTTCTTATAAGGCAGGTCCAGGTCATAGTTGCCAACCCTACTGTTTTTTCAGTAGATCTACCGTTTTTTCAGTAGATCTACCGTTTTTTGGTTTTCTTCCCAGTTTTTAGTCCGACCTGCTAAATCTACAGTTTTTTTGCATACGAATCAATTATTTTATTTAAAGTCCACCAAAAAGGAAAAATGCCGCACCCATTGAAATAATTGTAGATACATCCCTGACGATTTCTAAGTAGGTTTCGTAATAGTCGCTAGATGCCGCTAGCGCTATAGCTACTTGTAAAATCCACACTCTAGTTTGGAAATCCATTACGATGATTACGCACTATTACGCAGTTTTGTTAGCAAATAAACCTCAAATATATTAAAATTATCAACGTAACCTCAAAAAATTATAAACAAAATAACGAACGAACCCGGAACGAACTGACAAATGACATAAATACAGATCGGCTGATTTCAAGATTTATACTCTACAAATCTTGGGCTTCCCGATTTTCACCGAGCTGAGGATAACGTCGTTTACTCGACGTTCGCTAAACGTACCGAAATTACGTCAAGCGCTAAGTTATTACCGCATGCCTTAACGCAGATTAAAGGTGCGCATGCT
Source organism: Rutpela maculata (assembly GCA_936432065.2). Taxonomy (NCBI): domain Eukaryota; kingdom Metazoa; phylum Arthropoda; class Insecta; order Coleoptera; family Cerambycidae; genus Rutpela; species Rutpela maculata. The sequence goes on from OW386288.2 coordinate 161,770,852, forward strand.
TAGATGTCAAATAACGTGATCCTGTAATAGCAAATGCCGTTATGTGACTATGCCACATCTCTCTATTGTATCATATAAGCATGAACCTTATGCCTTATGTGGTAGTACATTACATAGAGCCCCGATATAGTTTCCCGATATAGTTTTACTCTTACAACCATGTTGGGCACAACAAATTGTAGACATTTTTAAAGTCTTTAAACGTGCATACAGTGATTAAAAAAAATTTTTTTTGAAAAAATTGTTAAGAAAGGCATCTTAATTTCTTTGAATATTTTTTTATCTCACCCTGTACATGAACTGTGTTAATGTTTTCTTAGAAACGTTTTAATCAGCTTTAATTTATGTTACTAAAATAATTTTTCTAAAAAAAGTACATTTTAATAAAAGTTTGTTTTTAAAAATATTTATTTCTTTTGCTTCTTGTTACTGTTTTGTTACGTTGAATATTGTTTGTGATATGTCTTTTACAAATAAAACATAACATTATTATTTACATTCTTTTTAAAGTTATTTAAAAAAAAAATCAGTTTAGAATCGGAAAGAGTATTTTTAATTTCTTTCTTTGAAACAAAAAAGAATTTCGAATATGATGTAATAACATAAATTGAATCTAATTAAAACCTTTATAAGAAAACATTAACAAAAAAAATTTTTTTTTAATCACTCTGTACACGTATTTAAATTTATTTAAATTTGATGTGCCCAACATGGTCGTCGCTTAAAAAATAAGAAAGTTACAAGCCTAGGAAGTTTTAAGTGGCGCACCCTGTATATAGCCCATACCAAAGTTGCAAAAAAGTGTAAGGGTGGCGACCAAACATGGCTACCCCCTATTTTCGAGGGTGGGCAACACGATGGTAATAGTCGCACGGTCCGTACCTCCCTCCTCGACTTATCCCTAAACGCATAAACCCACCCCTTTTTAAAATTCTCGTTGTCAGGCATGCGAGGACTTGTTGGATCGTTTTTTTTTTGAGGAAACTCAATATGTACTGTAAAATTTTGCAACCAAATATCCTAACGACCCCAGGGGGTTGAAACCACTCTCTCTCTCAATACCTAAACATGCAAAAAATCATCCAAACGTGCTGAAAATTGTTTTCTACACGTTTTCAAGTGCGGAGAACACGCTGCTGATATTATTCAGCCTCCCACTCCCAACCAACTCCACCTGAATGCATAATAGTACAGTACCTAGAGGTAAAAAATATGCAAAACTTCGGAATAATGTCATATTGAACGGATTTTGTTCATTTTTGGCAGTATTATAGTAAATGCTTCACAGAAAAGTTCAATGTTATGGGGGGCTTGCTAATTTATAGGGGGTGGATGCCACCCCCTCTTAGGGGGTGGCACTTCAAAAATGTATATTTATTGGAGCTGAGGTAGAATCAAATTTTAAGGTTCTATGTAATTTTTCACATAAATTGATAATTTTTAAGTTATAACGATTTCAAAATGGCGATTTTAGCTTAAAAAAAAGTACGTCCAAACGACTTTCGTCAAGTATCTCGAAAAGTATTACTTTATCGAAAAAATGTTACAGACCAATTACAGAAAGTACAAACTGGGAATTAATTATATTTTTCGTTTATTGATGTAGGATTAATAGTTTCGGAGATATTTAAGTTTACATTTGGCTCTGTTCATGAGATAATTATTTAGTGAGAGTTACATATCTCAGAAACTGTGACACCTATGTCAAGGATGCTAATAGGTAGAATAATAGGTTACTACTTAAGCTTTCAACTGTTTTTTTATTTGTTTCTGTAGCATAAAAAACAAAGAAGTTATGATCGAAGCAATTGCGTCTATACATTTTTTTTTATACCAAAGCCGCCATTTTGTTACTGTAATTAGTCAGTAATTAAAAAAAAAGAATTTCAAACACTGTTTCTCATTAATATATAGCATGACGTAGATGCTTAAATTTTTTGGTTTGTATACAGCACTTGCTTTAGAAAAAAATACAGTTTAAACTGTAAAGGTATTTTCGATAAAATGTACTTTTTTTTCCATTTTCAAATATCTCAATATCTCAATAAATATTAGTTTATTTTAGATACCAAAAATAAAGCTTATAAACTGATAATGAATTTCGCTTGTTTATTTATTTACATAGATTTAATAGTTTCGGAGATATGAAAGTTTACAAATGGCGTCCGAACGTTTATAAGACGAAAAACCGCTGCCCAAGGAATCACTACTTCCACATCCAGATTTTCTATCCAAGTCACTCACAACGAAAAAAATTTGTATGTGGAAATATAATTGTTTATGGAACTTTAATAATATAATATTTGAAATCCTCTACCCCAAAAACCTATAAAACGATACCCCACATCGGTAGTGGAGTGGGGTGGTGATAGGGGGTGGTAGTGGGGGTGGCTGAAGTAAAAAAATATTTGGAGGTTTCTGGTTCTTGTACACACACTAAATCACATTTTTTTTCATCCCCTTTAATAATGGGTTGGGGGTGGTAATGGGGGTGGCTAATGCCAAAAATTTTTTTGAGATCTTAGCTTCTCTTTAATATACTAAATACCAATTTTCTGGACTCTTACCTACTTAATTTACCTATTTACCCCAAATTTACCCCAATTTACCCCCAACCATTCGATGGAATAAGATGAAAATATAATTTAGTTCCAGATCACGTTAAAATACATACATATACCAAATTTCAAGTCAATATCTTAAACGGTTTCAGGGTAAACGTGGACACAAAAAAAGTTACAGACCGACGGACCGACAGACAGACAGAAATTTTTTTTTTCGCTCAAACTTAAAATCTCGACGTTTCATGACATTCTAAGCCTATCTGAACAATAAAAATTTTTTAAATTTTTTTTGTCGTTACTATACTTCCACTGGACGTGGAAGAAAAATGTAGCTTAAATGTTACATATCTCAGAAATTACGTCAGGCATGCTAAGAAATGAAATTAAAGACAATTAATTCTGTTTTCAAATTATTTTTTACTCGTTCCTGTAGCATAAGAAATAAAGAAGTTATGACGAAAAAATATGCGTATTTATATTTTTTTATATAAAAAGGCCATTTTGTTACTCTAATTAGCCAGTAATTTAAAAAAATTATCTCAAATACAGTTTTTCGTTAAGATGTAGCATTGATGCTCAATTTTTTCTTTAGGCTTTAATCTTTATGAAAATCATTGTCCCCAAGGATCGGGGGGGTGCGCGGACAGTTAGGGTGGGCTTCCGTAGTGTTACGTTTTATGTTGAATTTTATATTTTACTTTAAGAGATGAGTCATTTATCTGAAAAATGGTAACTCCTATGCAAATATTGTATAGGAACAAAATTGTATGCACTTTGTTTCTTGTGCAGAAAGTTTTTCTTCATATTTTTTAATTTTTGTATTAAATAACAAAAACCATAATTGCAAATTTTTTTTTTAAACGGACGCCATTTTGAAAGTGCAGCCAATTTTTTTTTTTTTAGGACGTCTTAAATTGTTCCTTAGGCTTTAATCTTTATGAAAAACATTGTCCTAAAGGATCGGGGGGGGGGGCACGGACACTTAGGGTGGGCTCCCGTAGTATATGGAGTGGTAGAAAAAACAAATTTAAAGAGAAAATAAAGAATGACTTTTTTTCGAAAAAAATTTCGTTATAAATTTATTGATTATTTAATGTTTAAAATAAGTAATTTTAAGTGGGCCGTAATTCAAAAACCAAAAATGAAAATGTTGTTAAATTCTGGATATAGCGGTTCTACAGCGCGCTGATCAATAATATTGCATTAGTTTTTCAACAAAAAAATGGCTAATATAATTTCTCGAAAAAATCGACCCTTTTTTTCATAATAAAAATGCACGCCAATGACTGAAATAAGTTTTGTTTTACTTAGAAAAGGTATAATAAAGGTCTCCGATAACCATCCAAACTTGGTTAAAATTGGGTGACTAATAACTGAGCTACAAAGGTGTTACCGTGAAAAGTGGGACACACTGTATAATAAAAAAATCGACTATGCGCATACACGACTATATGTATGTACAGGGTTATTCATTATAATTCATTTATTATCGTTATTATTGGAGTTAGAAACAAGTGTCGGAAGAAAGTTGTAGGCCTCTTAATAAGTTAATGGAAGCACAGTGACGTGCCGAAATAGAAGCAATAATATATTTTTTAATACAATGCCCTGGTATTGTCTAATTCTTGAATTACTAATTTTTTTCTGATTTCAAAAATATGACATATAATAGTTCTATCTTTAACCGTTTTCGAGTTAATGAACATTGAAAATCGTATTTAAGCTATTTATTATACGATCGGAAATTTCAATTATTAAAGTTATTAAATCTGTCAGCGTTTCATACAATAATAGAATACTTGTCATTTTCATAGACTACTTTAATAATTGAAATTTCCGATCGGATAATAAATAGCTTAATTAATTTTCAATATTCAATAACTCGAAAATGGTTAAAGATAGGACTATCATATGTCATATTTTTGAAATCAGAAAAAAGAATAATTAAAAAAATCAAGAATACACAGGGGCGCGTTCCATTAAAAAAATATTATTGCTTCTTAAATTTCTGCACGCCACTGTGCTTCCATTGTCTTATTAAAGAGGTTAAGTTGCAGCACTATAACTTTTGTCCAAAACTTTTTTTTTCTTCTTTATATATACCACATTATACCACACTATACCACCCTTTACATAGAGATTCCCCTTTGCTCGTCAACTCTCGTCCCGATTGCAGTACCCTTTTTGAAGTCGAAATTCCCAAGAAAGGCAAGGATTGAATGGTTTGAGATTAGCTAATTGATTATACTACTATAAACTATTCGATTAGTTACTCTTACCAACGTTATGAGACTTGCGGTGCAACTTGGCACAACTGACGAAATTGTAAGTACTGTACTCTTATTAAAAATACCATTTTGAAGTATCACATAAACGTATCTTATTATTTTTAACAATAACACCATGTACGCAGAGAGCATGGGCAGTCCATACAATTTGTTAATGCTACTAATTATTTCACCCATTGTGTTGTAGCTTTTTACAAGAAGACACATTTTCCTTTCTAGCTGAATATTATTTTCTTCCTGTTTTTCTTTTAGCACGAATGTTGCATAGATAATGTTATTAAGATGCGAGTATATATTTTTAACTGTAAGTACGATGATACAAAACTGAAACACCATTACTGTAAATAAGTAACTGAATATTGAGTTTCTAATCATATCTGCCGTTTCATACTTAAAATCGCCCACCGTAGATATTATATAATAGGATTTTATACTGATGGAGCTTAAATACCATATCTGTGTGACAGCGAAACAAACGTAAACGTCAACCTCTTCTTGCTTGGCGGCCCCAGAGAAGATTTCAATGTTTCTGTGAATTATATGAATTTCTTTAAATATTTTGTTCCATTTTTCCTTTCGTGTAAAGTGCACGCACCAAAAGGAAGTCACATTACATGCAAGCATAACAATGTCTTCTAAACTGAAATAGTAAAGCATTAAGTTCCAAGAGGAGCTTCTGTGACATCTCCACCAAATCATGCCAATATTGATGATAGTAAGTAAAATCATTCGAAATATTCCAAGAGTTATTTCATACTTTGGTTTCTGTTTTGAAAATATGTCGAGTCCGCACCATTTAGAAACGTTTTGTATGGGTGGATACAAAGTATATTGACTCGCCATCAGTTTTATTTTTGCACTCAATTCTATAGGCACACTTTTTATAGAAGTACTCCTAAAATTATTACGTGGTACCAGAAAATTGAAAATATATTTATTTATTTATCTAATGCATTCAGAGATGCTTGTAGTTCATCGTGTTTTATATTTGTTGACAGTGTTGTGCGTTCATAATGTCGATATCAATACCACCCGGGACACTTTTCATTTTTCTTTATTTGAGTATTTTTATTACCATTGTAATCAATAACTAAACTACTTCTCGAGACATTTATATGTTTATTATTTATTGCCCTGTGTTTAAAAATCTATGATTGATATGTAGTATATGGAAACATAGTAATACAATTTCTTGAAAGTGATTAGTGACTTCTCCATAATTGCTCTTAAGTGAAGAATCAGCTGAGTTATGATATTTGGTGGTTGTAAAGTACGAGTTGTGTTTATTTAGATTTCCTCAGGACAACTTATTTTATGTTTCCATATTGTGTGTCAAAAGTGGAAGTAGCAGCGTTATTTTTTTATTTCATACCCTTGATTATCTGAGAAACGCTTTGTGATGATATTATCAATTTTAAAAATACTTGTCAACCAACTTATTAGAAATTTAAAATTCGTAAAATATAAGTGTTTCACTTTTCAGGGTTTTGTACTCAGAAGTGAAAAGAGGAACCATTTTAAGATGATTTCTTGATCCGTCCGTTCGTCCCTCCATCCGCCCGTCCACCCATTCGTTCGTCAGTCCGTCCGTCTGCCAGAATGTTTTATCTCCGAAACTATTATAACCAAGGGTCGGAATTTTTTCAGCGTTAACAGAGTTGGACTAGACTTGGTAGTAATGCAAAGAAATTTTTGAAAAATTTTATTGTTCAAATAGTCTTAAAATGTCATGAAACATCGAGATTTTAAGTTTGAGCAAAAAAAAGTCTGTCTACCTGTGGGTCTGTCTGTAACTTTTTTGTGCCCACGCTTGCTCTGCAACCGTTTGATTGACTTGAAATTTGGTACCCGTATGTATATTAACGAAATCTGGAACTAGATTATATTTGGATCTTATTCCGTTGAAGGGTTGGGGGGTAAATTGAGGTAAATAGGTAAATCGAGCAAGTAAGAGTCCATAAAATTGGTATTTGGCATATATAAGAGAAGCTAAGATCTCAAAAAAATATTTGGCATTAGCCACCCCCATTACCACCCCCACCCATTATTGAAGGGGGTAAAAAAAAATAAAATTGTGGTTTAGTGTATGTACAAGAATAAAAGGCCTCAAAACTTTTTTACTTCATCCATTTCTGAAGAAATAATTCATCTGGAAGCTTAAAATTCGTGTATTTTTCTAAAAATTGTCTAAAATGTGGACGGTTGAGCTGGTAACATGAATTCATTCGCACTTAACACTTTAATATTTGAAAACATGTTTCATCGAATTGACGTGGCAATCAAAGTTACACTTTCTCTTAAAATCAACCTTTGTTTTACAAGCATCACAGTGCACGTTGACACCATTAAAATACAATTCGGGGTAGTTTCCTATTCTTTGATGAGCTAACACGTCATCACGTCTTTTAATTTTTGGCATTTTGCGTAATATAAACACGATAAGAACTACGCAGAATTACTAGACAAATAGTTTCGCTAACGAATTACGCAAATACTAAAGTCCAGCCATCTCGCGGCAAACTGCCGAAAGGGGCAATCCATAAATGACGTCACACCAAATAGCGGGGGGGAGAAATCCAAAAAACAATTTTTTAGTCCGAAAAATTTTTTGATGAGCGTGGGGGAGAAATCCAAAAAAAATTCGTTACGTCACACTGGGTCAGACCCCTCCCCTCCCCCTTATCACAGTCACGTAATTATGGCCCCAAAATTACTGTATGTTTCATTTGTTATTTTTACGCACTAGTCTTTTGTAAGTAAATAGTGCTGGCTGATTAGACTAGTTCCACAGTGTCACAAAAAAAAGTAAATAGTGTAATTTTGTATAAAGTTGCATTTGACGAATGATCTGAAAATACACACATACTTTAACCAATAAATATTATATTATCATATTAATTACAACAATAAAACGTTAACTTTTCGCCCACATTTTCCGTATAGCTAGTTACAGATTCAGTACAGCGCCCTTTTTTTTAATGATTAGTAACAGGCTGAATTTTCGTGAGTAGCTTCGTTTTGACGAGACGCCCAACTTTTTTCTCTGCGAAAATTCTCGGTAGTGGTAGCTAATAGCAAAAATTATTTTTTCTATTTCACATGAATTAGACAATTCGACAACCTGTCAAATTATTTTGGCAATATATTTTTCATTCGTTCAAAGTTTGTTAAAGAGTTTGTTTTTCGATTGCCTTGGTTACGTTTGCGCGAGTTAATTATAATAAGCCCCGTGTTTGTCCACAACAACATAATTTGACAGGTTGTCGAATTGTCCAATTCGTGTGAAATAGAAAAAATAATTTTTGCTATTAGCTACCACTACCGAGAATTTTCGCAGAGAGAAAAGTTGGGCATCTCGTCAAAACGAAGCTACTCACGAAAATTCAGCCTGTTACTAATCATTAAAGAAAAGAGCGATGTTGTCTAATATTCGTGAGTCCATCCCAATCGCGGCACACGATGAATAGACCACAGCAAACTGCAGTGGGTGGGGAAATTCTAGTTGATGCTCTCACTTATACTATAGTGCAGGCGCTGTAGGTATTTGAGTTTGGAAAATATGAGTAACGGAATTTATTGACTGATTCGTATACCTGAGACCCCAAGGAACCCAAGAATACATGTTGCCAGCTGCTGTGTTGCCTCCACCTTTTCCTCTTCCCCGCTGCCCTATGCTCCAAGCGTACATTGTTGTCAAGGCACTCCACATCGTCAGTAGCTTCAACTTACTCAATGGAACAAATTCGTCAAACTCTTTCAAAAGTGTCATTATTGATGGTATGGCATTAGTACATCAAATCACACTTAAAAAATATAGTACATTTGGTGCTTTTCCTGATGCATACATTAAAAAAATTATGTATTTTTTTTCTCAGCCTGGTATTAGAAGAGTTGATTTAGTTTTTGATAGATATGATAATATTTGTCCATTAAATTTTTGGAGTCGAAATTACGAAACAAAGGACAAAATGTAAAGAAAGTCATAATTTCCAGTAAGTCGACAAAGATTCCAGCTGATATTAAAGACTTCTTCGGGAGCAATGAAAATAAATTGCAATTAATTAAATTTCTCTGTACCTACACATCAACATCTACACCAGTAACACAAGACAATGAGCTCTACATTTGCGGTGGATCTATGACCCAAGTAAGTGTTACAAATTACAAGGTCGGTCGCGTTTGTTCGTGAGTTTTAGAATTAATTTCAAACCACTTGGAAGGGGACTCAAGGATGTTTTCTCATATATTTCATATAGTAAAAAACCAATGTGCTATTATGAGCCCCGATACAGACGTTTTCATTCTTGCACTTTTCTTTTAGTCAAAGCTTGCAACTATTGGTTGTCAAGCTGTATGGTTCGATGGCTCGCATAAAAAAACACTTTCTTGGTTGTCATTTGCCAGCACTATCTCTCGGTGAAAATATCTCCAATATTTTGCCAGCATTACATGCTTTAACTGGCTGCGACACAACCAGTCGACTCGGCAATAAGAAGTATTGTCTAAAAGCTGCACCACTCAATTTTATCCAGAAGGTACTTACGCCTTTTGGAAATGAATTTCTAGATCTTGAAGAATTTTAAAGTCTGGAGAAAGTTTGCACCTACCTACCTATTCAATAAACAAACACTGACAGCGGATAAGCTTAGATATAAATTAATTTCTCAAAATATTGGTTTCGGCTTAAATTTGCTCAAAATCATATGCACTTCTGACGCATTATACCTACATTGCTTGAGGGCTTCAGCCCAAACATACATTTGGAAAAATGCATCCGAACCGCTAATTTAGCCTCTGGATTTTATTCAATATGGGTATGAATTAAGAGAATCTTTCTTGTACCCTAAACAAATGACCAAAGCACCTCTACCGGAATCTTTAATTAAACCTTGCAAATGTAAATCAGATTGTCATACTATGTTTTGCAATTGTAAAAAATCTGGTATAATTTGTATTTCTTTGTGTAAATGTGTTGTAAATGATTGTAAAAATGTATTACTGTAACTACATTTTTATATAATATATTTTTTTTAACAAAAAATACTTATAACGAAATCATCATTTTGGAGTCCTTTTGTTTTTAATAAAAAAATTAATTAATTTTTTTTCCATTATTTTTTATTGTTGATTAATTGAATAACTTTTACAATACATCATCTCTAAAACCTATATATTACCCCTAAAAATTAATATTTCACCGCCTACTGGTATACCATTTTTCATAGCAATTTGCACGTTAAAATGCAAAAATAATTGAGGCAATTAATCAACTGGCAACATCGATAATATTGTAATTTAAGACCACTGAAACGCATATCCGTTGCCAGAATTCGTTACTCACATTATGCATACTCATTTTCCTTCATCGCCCGGTCTACTATATAATATGTCTGTTTCATGCACACAGTTGTATATTTAACAGGTTTTACATTTGATAAATAAAATTTTGCGTAGAAATATAATATTATTTTTCAATGTATTTTTAATATAATTCATTGTACTTTCTTTAATGCTCCTGAGTGCGATCATGTTATCGCTGAAGGATTTGGATTTTCCATACGACGCGCGACGCATAGTTTCCGAGATATAAGCGAAAAACCAAAAAATGGGACCTTTAAAGTGCCCTCCTCCCCCCCGCTCACCACCTAGGAGTGGGACTTTTGATATGTTCATCTCCAGACTAGTCCAAACAAAGTTCCGAAGTCAAATTTTCTGTCCGTAAAATTTCCCTCTACACCCTTTTTTGAGTATTCGTTGCCTGGATTAATATATATTATGTTAATTTTACTTACTGTTCAGTTCAGACGTCGGTAAGTAAATTACTTACAGAGAGTTTAGCCTAGCAATCAGCAGTGTTGCCAATTGCCGGAGAATTCTCCGCTTTTCGGAGAATTTGACTGCCTGCGGAGAATCTGGCGGAGAATCTGGCGGAGAATCTGGCGGAGAATGCCTTTTTGACGGATAATTGGCGGAGAATATAGGGTGACAGAATTTATAATTATTTCTTTATTAAAACAAATAACAAAATACTGTACCTCTTTGTTTTCTTGCAGTTTAGGAGTTTATGTAAACGATAACAGATGGCAATATGTGCGTATTCAGTTTCATTAAGGGACAACAGAGGCCGATATAAGCTTTAGAGAGAGCAAGCCATATTGTCTCAGTTTCCTGAATAATAGGCGTCTGAATTTAAGATGCCAGCGCCAAAGTGGAGAACTCGTGAACTAATTATAGGCCGTTTGTTTATTTATTTGGCGAATACTTATATCGATTTTTTCTGTTTATTGTTATTTTTGGCGTTAAAAATAATAACATTAATAATATATGACCTAAAGGTTTACAAGATTTTGTTGTAAGTGATTTGCAAGATGTTAATGGCATTATTCAGCAAAATTCATATTTTTTAGGTTATCTGATTTTCCCCTTGAAAAGTACAGTTTCTTCGACATAAACGGTGTCTGGCTCGTTAAATATTAATAAACTTAAATATTTCTTTAAATTTATGTACAGTTGTAGTTTAAATCACTTTCTTTTTCAGGAAACATGAGTGACATTTAGGTTAAGCATATTGCAATGTATGGAACATTTGGGAAGCACTAAAAATATAAAAATTCTAAGTGTGTGTATGAAGGGGAATATGATTTAAATGCAGGACATATTATTTTGTGTGATACAACCCATATTCAACACAAAACTTAATAAATAAATGTGTATGCTCTATGTTTACAAACAAGTGTCTCAGATTCAAATACCCATGAAATTAGTGGTGCATTGAATATAACTAAAAAGACATTTATTAATTCTTTACGTAAAATAAATGAAACAGTATTTTGTAAAATATGAAATAGAAATATTCAGGGGTTAAAACATAATAGTGCATGGTGCAATAGTATATATTACTTTCAAATATACTGGAATTACATATATTTACTTATTTCAAAAATTTCACTTACAATGTGTGATTGTCTAAGACATTATTATTGCTACCCGGGCCACGGTTATTTGCACCAGCTTTTTCCCTCTCGATGCCTGGTTATAGGTGTCTACATCAAAGAGGGTATGCTTTGAACATTGTCATGCCAACTCAACTTTCACGAGTTGTCCCTGCAATCTACAAAGGATACCGACTAGGTTGGCTCCAGCAAATTGTAGCCCCTTTAAACGCTATCATATTTTTAATAACTTAGCATCCCAGTTTATCATTTACTTATTGTTGATATCATCGTACACTAAAGAGACAATGACAGAAAAGCCCATAATTAGTTTGACTATAGACCACCAGGTCACAGTAGAGAAAAGACCAGTAGTTTCACTCGCAGCGGTCCCTTTGATATTTGTTGTACTCGATTTTATTTTTTTTAATCCACTGCGCATCTACTATTTGTATCCCACGCGCATTTCGTCGACAGTGGCGACTGTTCAGAAACGTAAACCTAAACAAAAATAAACATACGCCCCACCCTATATCATCACTGCCGTCCACTGTCGTCGTGCCGTCCACTGCGCATCGAATAGTTTAAGCCCACGCGCATCGCATGCGCACTGAAAATCTTATACAACTGTTCCGGCTGAGTCGAACTACTGGTCTTTTCTCTACTGTGACCAGGTGGCGTACTCCTTATTTTCAGACGCCTATTAGTTTACAAGTGAGAGGGAGTGAGAGGGAGCCAGAGTGTCTCCAAATTTAGCTTATCTCTAAAGTTTCTTTGAAAGGGAACAATAGGTTCCTAATTGTTCATACTCGTTCCAGTATGTATATAGAGTTCACTAATCTCAAAGCGTGCTCCAAACTTGGATGCTGATTCATCACAACCAGGTTTTATTAATTCATTACTGATGAATTCAAATATCAATTTGTGCAAATTAGTAATGGACTAATGGATTACATATTGAGAAGCAAATAGAGATCAATATATTTTTTGTTGTATAGAAAATTTTGATATTTTATTTTTGGCGGAGAATTTCTTCGATTTGCGGAGAATTTTAAGGCAGTAGGCGGAGAATTTTAGAAAGCCCTGTTGGCAACACTGGCAATCAGTAAACATAAGCTACCGTCTTGGCAACAGATATTGTATATAGACAAAAAGCTCGGTCGTGCAAAAAATAATATTTTCTTCTAATTAACTTATGATGATATTTATCAGCATAGTATCTGTTATATCACAAGGAACAGTCCTCGCACTCATATAATTTAACATATCTGTTGGCAAATTGTTAACTTTAAATATAGAAAATAAAGTAGTATAGTTGAAGTAATCTTTATGGTGAGCCGTTATGAGGAGCGAGAGGAATGAAATAGGCGGCAACTAGATCATCCGTCTTTATCCACTTTTACATTAAGTGAGAGAGAAGATACCGGCCATTCGATGTGGGCGTAAACTTATGAGTGTTGTTTAAGTTTAACCCAGGATCTCAATTAGAGACACCGCAGTCGAGCTTATACTGTCGGTGTGAAGACATAATTCGATAACTACTTTATATTTCTTTATTTGGTAATGTGTTTTTGAAAATAATTTTAGTAAGTTCTGTCACCAATTCATAGCAGTGCTTTGTGGGATATTGTAAGTGTAATATTATAAAAAGTAAACGAGCGAACAATATAGTTAAATCCGGCTCTGCGTTCTGCCCCCTTGCCTCTCAATATCGCTCACAAATGCGATTGCTTCAGCTATAGCATACGGTTATGATACTGAATTTATTGGTTAAAGATAAATGTTAGCAAGAAGGTGCTGGCATTTTTAAATATTCAGAAGTAGCTCTGTAATTTTTTATCAATTAGCAGTGAACAAACTGGGTCTGAATTTGGGGAAAGATATGTACCTAATAGACCGTGGGATAGTGACAGATTTTTTTAAACGTTTGGTTCCTGTCTGGCCTTTTGGGAGCCTTTTGTGCCTGATTTGTACTAACCATTTTCGTGTTTATCAAATGGTTATCCAGGGCCCCTCAGCGGAAAACAGAAAAGAAAATTTCATGAAAATGAGCAATTTCAAACGTTTTGTTCCTATCTGGCGTCAAGTTAGACTTACGTTTTAAAGAAAACCATCCGACGGAAGCTTATCGCCAGACAAATTCCGTGGGCCGGAAGGCCCGAAATTTCAATACGAAGTTGTAAGAAAAATGGTCAAAATCAAACGATTTGGTTCTTATCTGGGAATTGCATATATAGGTGATTATAATTATCACGATATAACAAACGCCAGACAAATTCCGAGGGTCCAACAGTGAAAAAATTTTTGTTCAAGTTGTCAATTATTCCTCGAAAATCAAACGATTTACATTCGTCTGGCATTTGTTTTTTTGTTAATATTAGGCAATAAGTAGTTTCAATTTAAGATTCCCAGACGAATTGGCTGGGTCCCCTGGATAGCCAGACAAAAAGAAAAGCGCGAAAAAAATGCCATTTTTCAAACAATTTATTCCTGTCTGGCATTTGGATTTTAAAAAGATATGTTAATAAATAAGCCATATTTCTAGTCCCAGATAAAAAGCTTGTCGTGTAAAAATCGATGCATTTTCAAATGATTTACACTCGTCTGGGATTTGTTTTTTTTTTTAAGATATGTTAATAAACAAACCATATTTCAAGTGCCAGACAAAAATCTGGGGCGCAGCTGTAGATATATCGCAAATTTTGAGGTTCTACAGTTGGCAACTTTTTAATCTTGGCTCCTACGCCAAAAGACTACTCTAGCTAATTTAAATGGAATAAAATTTGCTAAAACTCTTTTTTAAATTTTTTGAATTCCGACAAAAAGGGATTAGAGGGGGGTGGGATTTGGGACTTTTTTTTTTTTTTCGGTAAAATTTCTCCATTTTGTCACCGTAATTAATCGGTAATTAATTGAAATCGATCTCATACATGATGTTCACTTAATATCATGTACTACTTTGACGCTCCGTTAATCTCGGTCCTTCGAAACAGGTTTCTTAGAAAATTTTTTTTTTTTAGATTTACATACACTATAGGAAAACGTGTAATTTCCTACATTTCCTCGAATATCTCGATAATTATTGCTTTTTTCGAGAAATTTGTAGATAGCTTATATAAAGAGAATTGATTGAGCTTTCCGACACTTTTTTTATTTTTTCTCTAACATAAAGAGCAAAAGAGAAAATATGCGGACGTCTCAAAGCCAACCGCCATCCAGTCTATTAATTAGGGTGAAGACGTACCGTTCGGTTAAAGTACACCATCTGTGGGACCCCCCGCGAGACTAGTTTCTCGATCTGACGTCACAGTGCTTTTCGTGAGGACTAGCGAGGATTTCAACTTTAATTATTTATTGCAAAGTAAGTACTGCGATTTAAGAGCTGATATTCGGTGTGGCGTGTTTTTATACATAAACACACATTTTAATGGACAAGTTCCCCATTAGCAAACGATAAATAAAAACCACTCCGGGACGAGCGGGGAGTATAAAATGCAGCGTCGCTCGCAAGCAATGCAAACCACATATGTTTCTACCACATCGCATCTTACGTGTCTTATGTCGCGTGCATTAAAATGAGAGAAGAAATCACTTTCGTGTGGTTGACTACCTACGCCAAGGGAGAATGAAACAGGTACGGACTTACGCGAGGACTCTCAGTTTCTATGGTGTAGTGCAGAGTTGTAAATTGTATATTATGTAATAATTTATATTTGTCTTTTTGCTAGTATGTAACGAAAGTGACAGTTATATTGATTCCAGTGATAAATAAAATCAAATTCCAAATGAGTTTCAAGAGAGAAAAAAAAACGGCATTTTTCAGGGGCGGATCTGGACCTTGAGCTTGGAAGGAGGGGGTAACATAGCCCCGTGTTGAAAATAACAAAAATGGTTTCCCTCGAAAATTAAAATTGATGAGCGGGGGGAGAAAATCTCAAAGAAACATTATAAACACAACTAAATAGAATATATATTCAAAAATATAAAATAAAATAATAAAAAACCGCTGCCCAAGGAATCACTACTTCCACATCCAAATTTTTTATCCAAGTCACTTACAACGAAAAAAATTTGTATGTGGAAATAATTGTTTATGGAACTTTTGTAATATACCTTGGTTCGTTGGGGTTCTATGATTTAAACTTGACTTGAGTTTTTACCATTTTATTTTTAAAGATACATCATGGTACTTAGGACTACTTGTACCCTCGATGAGAGTTGACTAGTTTCTATATATTATACTTATTCTAAACCTAACCTAAATTACTTGTTACCTAGTATTTACATATATACAAATAATAATAACTAATACATAATATTGGGAGCTGTACTGGACTTGACCTAGTAAACAATTTAAACAATTAATTTCACTAATTGTTTTCATTTCATCATCCAGCACACCTCCCCCGCGAATGTCAAAATAATAGTTTTTCCTAAAAGCTAATTATTTTGTTTCCCTATCATAATATAATTCTACCCTATTCTATAACTACTTTTATTCGTGTCTCTACTTAAGTTTGTTCCCTATTATTTTCTGACTTCACTATATTATTTTTTGCATCATTACACGCGACTTGTAACCTACTAGACGTTCCAAAAACAAGTTCGTGTGGCGTGTCTCAGTATGTACTGTTTTATTGTATCTTGTACAGTCCCTACAATGTTTTACAATTTTTTCTGTCTGTCTTTAGTCCTAACCAAAAATAACGTAGGTATCTTAATATTGTTATACATGCGGTTCATACCAGCATGACCCCCTGTTGGTAAAATATGATAGTCGTTTAGTATTAATTGTCTTACTTCTTTATTTGTTATATTTCGTGCGTTTTTTACAACACATATTTTTATGTTTGCTTTCCGCAACTCATCTCTTAATTTTACAAGTTCATTTAATAATTCTATAACTGCGCAGTTATCATTTTTAATTATACATAATTCCGTAATTTTATACTTCATGCATACATCTTTCAGATCTCTCAACGACGCACCTAATGCAGACGCTGATCGAGGATTCTGTTTTAAATAAATTACTTGTACTTTTATGTCATATAACAAATTGCTAAGTTCATAGCAGCTATCCTTACGGCAATTTTTCAAAACCTTACTAAACTCTCCTTCATTTACTAGTTTCAACTCTACTGTTTGTACTGGTCGTTTCAACAATTCTACAACTCCAGGGTGATCAAGCCTTTCGTCAACAGAATTTGTTTTACTCTCTATTGTAGAAGTTGTAGGGGATATTTTCGCTTGCGCTCGCGTTGTGACAAACATGGTATTATTTATTTTAGAATTCATGTTCTTTAGCTCCTCTGAATCAATTTGGATTCGAGATAAAGCATCAGCTGTGACATTATTAGAGCCTTTAATATAGTTTATAGTAAAGTCATACTCCTCTAAAATTAATCTAAACTTAGTTAGTCTACTTAATATACCCAATAAATATATTAGCGGTCTATGGTCTGTATAAATATGGAACTTTCTCAGGATCCGGTGATACCTGCAGAAGATATCAAATGCCCCAAATAAAAATATGCATTTCCTTGAGTTTAGCTTTAGATTTACTTCCCTTAACCTGGTTAAAGCTTTAACAAGATTTTTATGATGATTTACCAAATTATTCCCAAAAATTATTAGATCATCCAAATAGACAAAACATGATTCATAATTTAAACCTGCCATTGCATTTGTCATTACTCGTGAAAATGTAATGTAATATTTCTTTAATCCAAAATGAGAATAAAAATCTTTCATAATCAATCGTTGCTGAATATTTAACAAAAAAAAAATCAGAGCCTATTACTCCATGTATTCCACTTCCAAACTTATCAACTACCAAGAATTCATTATTTATTTATTCCATATTTAATTCTAAAAAAAAAAATGTTTTCTCCGCCTGTGGATACTGTGAAGCCAGCGATTGCATTAATTTTAACCTTTTTCTCCGTATTAATTAAGTCATATTCTACATAGTTTGCAAAAATAATGCTTATAGATGCACCTGTATCTAGCAAGAAAGTTAATTCATTCACTCCATATTCCATTCTCACAAAATTTATACCATTCATACTTAAATTTACTGCTTCATTTTCGACATTATTCCGTTTGGGCTCGAAAACCAATCACTCGAATTATCCGAACCACATAATTGTTCATTGCTTTTACTATTTTCCCTTTCTAAGAACGTGTCATTTTCTGATAATTCGCTTGTTGCATACCATGACCTAAGATACTCATACTCGTCTATTTACCTTACCACGCACTTGACCTTTAAAATGATTATTATAAAAATTTCGATGTGTTTAGCTATTCTCTTGTTTATACTTTCTATAGTCTACGCCGTAATTATATTTACGTGAAGTATTTCTTCCTCGGAAATTATTATTACGAAAATTATTATTAAAACGGTGGTTTGAATTTTTGCAGTTTGCAGTCGTGTCATAAATCTTTTCGAGTCGTAACTTTGCGTTTTAGGAAAGTCTAGTTTTTGGCACATAGTTAATAAGCAAGTGGATAAAGTAAAAAATATTTTGAGGTTTCTGGTTCTTGTACACACACTAAATCACAATTTTTTTTCATCCCCTTTAATAATGGGGTGGGGGTGGTAATGGGGGCGGCTAAAGCCAAAACTTCTTTTGGGACCTTAGCTTCTCTTGTATATACTAAATACCAATTGTATGGACTCTTACCTGCTTGATTTGCCTATTTTCCCCAAATTTACCCCAATTTACCCCCCAACCCTTCGACGGAACAAGATGAAAATATAATCTAGTTCTAGATCTCGTTAAAGTACATATATGTACCAAATTTCAAGTCAATATCTCAAACGGTTCCAGAGTAAACGTGCGCACAAAAAAAGTTACAGACAGACCGACAGACAGACCGACAGACAGAAATTTTTTTTTCGTTCAAACTTAAAATCTCGACGTTTCGTGACATTCTAAGCCTATTTGAACAATAAAAATTTTTAAAAATTTTTTTGTCGTTACTATACTTCCACTGGATGTGGAAGTAATTATGAAATTTTAAAATGAAAGTTGATTGTTTACGGAATCTTAGGGGGTAATTACCCCGTTACCCCCCATAAAGCCGCGTTTGCGGCATTTAAGTAGTGACGTGAAACAAATTTGTTAAATGTGTATAATACTCTTTTACAATAACAAGCTAATGAAATGCCAGACGAGTGTGAATCGTTTGAAAATGCATCGATTTTTACACGACTGTTTTTTGATTTTTCGATAGTTTCACTCAACATATCTACGGCTGGGCTCAAGCTTTTTGTCTGGGACTTGAAATATGGGTTATTTATGACCACATCTTTTTAAAATCCAAATGCCAGACAGGAATAAATCGTTTGAAAAAATGGCTTTTTTTCGTGCACTTCTTTTAAGATTTAAAATATGGAAATATGGTTTATTTATTACCATATCTTTTTAAAATCCAAATGCCAGACAGGAATAAATCGTTTGAAAAAATGTTTTTTTTTTCGTGCACTTCTTTTAAGATTTAAAATATGTTTGGCCCACGCTTTTTGTCTGGGACTTGAAATATGGTTTATTTATTACCATATCTTTTTAAAATCCAAATGCCAGACGGGAATAAATTGTTTGAAAAAATGGTTATTTTTCGTGCACTTCCTTTAAGATTTAAAATATGTTTGGCCCACTGAAAATGTCTGTGAATGATACAATACATTTTAGTTTTGGTTAATTTTTACAAAAAAAAATAATTTCACATGAGAACCAATCGTTTGATTTTCGCGGAATAGTTGACAACTTGAACAATAATTTTTTCACTGTTGGGCCCTTGGAATTTGTCTGGCGTTTGTTATATCGCGATAATTATAATCTATTTACCTATATATACAATTCCCAGATAAGAACCAAATCGTTTGATTTTGACCATTTTTCTTACAACTTCGGATTGAAATTTCGGGCCTTCCGGCCCACGGAATTTGTCTGGCGATAAGCTTCCGTCGGATGTTTTTCTTTAAAACGTGAGTCTAACTTGACGCCAGATAGGAACAAAACGTTTGAAATTGGTCATTTTTATGAAATTTTCTTTTCTGCGCTGAAGGGCCCTGGATAACCGTTTGATAAACACGAAAATGGTTAGTACAAATCAGGCACAAAGGGCTCCCAAAGGGCCAGATAGGAACCAAACATTTAAAAAAATCTGTCACTATCCCACGGTCTATAATGCTGACACATTATATTTTGACGGACAAAATTTTGCGATCGTCGCTTAGACTATCAGGCCTACAAATATTGAATGGCTCGGGACTTTATACTATGAAGTTTCGTTTAATTCAACTCACCATACATAAGAATCCAGCGATGCAATTTGGCACAAATATCCACATCATTGTAAATGTTCTATGATGAATACCAAAACGAATTGAAATATATATGTATCTTAATATTTTTAACAATAATACAAGATACGCCGATAGCATTGGCAGTCCATACAATTTATTTAGATTACTAATTATTTCACCCATTGAGTTGTAACTCTTTACAAGACGAGATAATTTCCTTCCCAGCTGAATACAATTTTCTTTCGGTGTTTCGTTTAGCACAAATGTTCGATAAAGAACATTATTGAGATGCGAATATATATTTTTAACAGTAAAAGCCACGATAGAAAATTGAAAAATAACTACCATAAATATGTAATCGAATACTGAATTTTCAAGTGTTTCTGCGACTTGATATTTAACACTACCCCCTAAGACTACTATGTGGTAAAAATAGATACTGAAATAGCTAAAAAAACATATATGTATAATAGCAAAACTAATGTAGAAATCGACTTCCTCTTGTTTGACCGCTCCAGAAAATCTTTCAATGTTTCTATAAATTGTACGAAATTCTTTAAATATTTTACTCCATGTTTCTTTTCTTTTAAATTGCACGCACCAGAATGAAGTCATAATGAATGTAAGTACAGCAATATCGTTTAAATTTATCAAATGTAATATTAAGGTCCAAATCCGCTGCTTGTGACTTCTCCACCAAATCACTGCAATGTTTATGGTAGCTAATAATATCATTCGAAATATTCCATAAGTTATTTCATACTTTGGTTTCTGATTAGAAAAAATGTCGATCATACACCATCTAGAAACGATTTGTACGGGTTGATACAAGTTAAATTGAGTAGACATCACCTTAATTTTACACTCAATTTTAATTTCACCTAAAGTGTATGCGTATTACCAGAAAATTTAAAATATGTGTAACTTCCACATTTACATTATTTTACCAGTAGAAATGTCATTTATCTAATGGACGGAATAACGCTTGCATTTTATCTTGTTTTGTGTTTGTTGTCATAGCCCAGACGACACAGAACGTTTTATAGTGAAACCTCCAAAAATTTGTAAAATGAATAATTTTTTTTAATGAATTCGTAAAAGTGTATAGAATAATATCCTGAAAAGTCTACATTCCGCTCGGGTGCAGAATATAAAAAAAAGAGTAAAAAAAATGTTTTTCATCCATTTTCTCAAAATTTAGAAATTAAGTCAAGGTAGGAAAATATGAAAAATACAGGTGGATAGACCACGTGTTTCCGAACAAAAAATGTCCTAATAAAATTTATCACTAAAGCACGGTATTCCTGTCAAAAAATAGTGGAATAACTTTATCACTCTGCGCGGCCAGCGCACGGTTAAATGCATATACTATGGAACCTCTAAAAATTCTTAGCAATTCTAACTAGTAAAATAAAGCTTTTTTCTCTTTCTGATTACACATTTTTAATATTTTTCTTAGTGAATAGGAGGATAAGTAACGCCTTTACAGCACGTTTAAACTTAAAAATGTTTGACATATTTTTAATATGTTCTGGCAATATATTAAATAACTTACAACCATTGAAAAGAAGGCTCTTTTGAAATAAAGCAGTGTCATGTTTAGGAGGTAGCATATAATCTTTTTTTCTTTTATTATAATGGTTAATTTTTTTTATCCCCAAATTTACATTTATTCTTATACACAAAACAAACTACTTCATAAATATACAAAGAAGCTAAAGTAAGAATGTTTTGAGATTTAAATGCCCCTCTACATGATTCATCATATTTTATATTAGCAATAATACGTACAGCTCATTTTTGCAGTACAAACACTTTTTGTGCTTCATATGAAAGGCCCCAGTGTACAATACCATATTTAAAGGTATTATGGAAACATCCAAAATAAAATTGCCTGACAATCGCCTGACTATATTGTTTAGCTGCTACAGTGAGTGCAAAACAATTCTTGGCCAACTTTGAGCATACATTCTGAATGTTACTAGACTATTTTAGGTGACAGTTGATAGTTAAGCCCAGCATTTTTGATTCAAATGAATAATTAACAATATTTGCAGTGTCGAGTGTTATGCTGCTATCGGAGACAATGTTTGATTGAAGGGTCTGAAACACTACACAAGTTGTTTTGTCAGTACTAACAGATAACTTATTTTTTTGGACCTAAATAGTTGCTTTAGTAAAAATGTCTACGGCACAGGTTTCAGCGTCGCTGAGACTGTTACTTGTTATTAATATATTAGTATCGTCTGCGTAAGTTGCTATGATACTTGATGGATTTTCTATGTAGTTTAGCATATCGTTAATATATAACAGAAAAAGAGTTGGTCCCAAGGCAGATCCTTGTGGTACTCCTGTATTTATCGCTTTTAAATCAGACATTGCATCATTAATAATAACTCTCTGGTAGCGTTCTGACAAATATGACGAAAACCATTTGTGTGGCACACTCCTTATACCATATCTTTCTAACTTTGTAAGTAATATTGCATGATCAACGCAATCAAATGCCTTGGAAAAGTCTATAAATAGTCCTAAGGCAATTTGAGATTTATCTAAAGCAGATGCTATACCATTTACAAATTCACTGAGTGCAGTGTCAACTCTTTTATCTTTAGTCAATCCATGTTGATTTTTTGAAAGCATTCTGTTGATGGTAAAGAAATTTATAATTTGCAAATTAATACAATGTTAAAAAACGATAACTGCCTTAAAGAAAAGTGATTTACTAGAATTGTTAGTAGTACTGTATTGTATTTATTACACGTACACCTATCCACATTTCAACTATATCTAATGGATTCCTGATACATTTGTTAATGTATTGGAAAAGTTCCAGAATTTATATTCAAAACTATAGAGTTATTTCTGATCATGATGGGATTCATCATATTTTCGAAAAAATGCATACAAGTAAACGAATTTGTGTTTGAAAATTCGAAAAGTATACATTTTTCCCGAAATAGTGATATTTTATTTTTTCCAATGGGTCAATTTCTTGACAAGTTACAGCCTCCAATATATATATATATATATATATATATATATATATATATATATATATATATATATATATATATATATATATATATATATATATATATATATATATATATATATATATATATATATATATATATATATTTATCAAAAAAATCATCAAGCAAAGAAATTAAAATTGTTTGAGATGTACTTTTTTTTAATCCACGTTACTACAACTTAATAAACCATAATAATCATGAAGTGTACATATAGGGAGATCGAGAAAGACTGAACGTGCCGCTCTCTAAAGATTGTTTTTGTGCCGCCTACATACTGCATATATATGTACTATTTTCTGGTACTTTCAACATTTTCACGTTGGCGACAGTAACCTTAAATATAGTCAATTACAGTATTTACACAAAATGCGAATTTCTTTATTAATTTAACACACAAGTGACAGTGAACTGATTGCGTTGAAAAACACTGATTAATTAGTCAAAAAGGGAGATAAATGATAAATCAAACACAAGCCAATAATAACATTCACGAAAATGACAGACATCAGATTGGTAACAGTGACTAGAGAACCAGTCGTTACTCCTAGCAAAGTAGGAAATTAGTTTTAATAATGTATGTAGAATAGAAATCAATTTTGATAATTTTAGTGACTTTGCCGTGTGACGTCACGTTCAGTCTTTCTCGATCTCTCGGTACTTTTTAACAGTTCTCACCGAAGAAAGAATTTTTTTGAAGGGATCTTATTTTTTTTCTATATTTTTTATTGCGACGATTGAATCGGGCGTGATAATAATGATATGGATTGAACAAATTCTGATCTAGTGACATGTAATTCAATGCTTCAGTGGGTCACAGTCATGCGTATTCATGCGCGCGCACGCATGGATCTCGCTTCGAGTTATAACGTTACTTCACTATTTTTTTCCAGGAATACCGTGGCTTTAGCGATAAATTTTGTTAGGACATTTTTTGTTCATAAATACGTGATCTATCCATCTGTATTTTTTATTTTTGCTAGCTTGATTTAATTTCAAAATTTTAAAGAAATGGATGAAAACAATTTTTTATATTCTGCATCCGAGCGAAATGTAAACTTTTCAGAATATTATTCTATACACTTTCACGAACTCATTAAAAAAAAAAATTATCCATTGTGCAAGTTTTTGGAGGTAAATACCTCCATCGACTGGACTATCAGTGTTGTCTTTTTAGATCGATAACTGGGATATATTTTTATTTTTCTGTACTTCAATATTATAGTAGCTATAAATAATCCATAACTGAACCAATTTTCCATATATTTTATTTATTTTTTATTTTATTTTAATTGTCTTATTTATATTAACGTCCTGGCGAAGTTTAGCTAATGCTACATTATATATATACTAATATATAAAGAACGTTTGATTGTTTCTGTATTTGAGGTAATTTCTATTTGGAATTCATTGGAAGTTCAAGATTGCGTAGACATTTGGTGTAATTAATAATTTAATAAGAATATGTTGATATCTTAACACGATAGATTTTTTTTTCCATAATTGGTTTCAGCCCATCAAGATACTTCAAAAAAGTTAAATCAGAACCTCAGGGCAAGAACTCTTTTTCCCTTTTTAGGGGACAAGAGGGGTGGTAAACAAAAACTGACACTATAGAATTTTTTTTTGTATAAAATTGATTTCAGCGCGTCAAAATACTTCAGAAAAGTTAGATGAGAACCTTAGAAATCTTCTTTTGTAGACTTGTGTTATCATTCGCATAACACAAGAAATAACACCACATTTAATATAACAATGCTTAGACTAACAAATGATGAACACAGCCCAAAATACATGGCTATAAAGGCACATGGCTATAAAGGCATATAATCATTTACCTGCTAAATAAAAAAATATTCAGATAAAATATTAATAAGTAATTAATTTATTAATTTTTTAAATGAATATTAGGATGATAGTCTATGATAGTTTTTCTCTTTTAAATTTTTATTTTTATTGTTGCGATTTACGTGTATTTTTAACAGTTTTTTTGATGCAAATGTATTTTTCTGTGCATATTCGTAATTTTACCCCTTTGTCTCTTTATGTGTATTTTGTACGTATATGCAGTTTTATATTTTCTTACTTAAATAATATAGTTCATTTCTGTACAGGTACTTCTGATATTCAGTTCACAAACTGTGATCTGTAATATTATTTTTCTTCTCATTCTATTTCATGTATTTGTGATCAATGGAATTAATAAACTTTTTATTATTCATCTGTCATTCATCAATTGTTTAATAAAAATCGATCCGTAATTAATAATTTTAATTAAAAAAATATGTATGAATAGAGTTGTATTTGATAAGATTTAACAAAAATGAAATTACTGCATAGTATACTGACAAACATTTCTCCAACCAAAGTGACATCTTCGGGAAATGGTAAAAATTTAAATTTTAGCAATTATACCTAATAAACTTATTTTTAAAAAATCGAGAAGCATATTCTATAGAATGTGCAACAATGATGTACAAACTTCAACAAACCGACGAGAAGTATATTGTTATTATTATATTATATATTATTTAATCCCCAGTTTTGTTTAAAAGGTATGAATGTTAATTTAATTGAGCAGTGTATTATTTATTAAACATTAAACGGCCTTTTTAAAATAACACTTTTCTACCAACAATTACTTTTTAAATAATTCATACGTAATCTACTACCACCAGAGGCATATAATTTCAATTTTTACTGTGATTGAAATCTTTATGTCTTAATTGTATGGGATTTAATATTACAGTTTTATTGAGAACGTGACCTGCTCGTTTTTTTTTGTTTCAAAAATTCATCGGTACACTACCCACAAACACGTAAAGGAATGGACTATTATAAATACTTTATTGATAGTATAAATATACTGTACTAACTACACTGATAAACGTTTACAAAAAGAATACAAATACACATAATTAAGAAACAGAAAAATAAGTTAAAGTAAAAAATATGAAATTATAGCTATTATTAATAATTTTATTTTTTATTGCAGTTTTAAACCGCTCTAAACTAAAGAGGTCTACACACGATGCAGCGGCAGGGAGCCAGCCTTGTCGGCATGTTTTGAACTCATTCGTAAAAGTGAACTGGTCCGCTGGAATTCCAATTATCTTCAAAGCGTACCGACAATGTTGGCTCCCTGCCGCTGGATCGTGTGTAGACCATTTGTAGGTATAATATTATATTCCCTAATTCCATTACTTAATAACGACTTTTGACCTTTTGTGGTTTTTCTGTGATCTATATGCATATTGCTTTTCCGTCTCGTATTATAAGAATGAACATCTTTAACTTTAATTAAATCACACAAATAACTTGGAAACATCTTATTGACAATTTTATAAATAAATACCATAATTTGTATATAAATAATGTCATTGACTGAACAGACACATTTAACATTAAGTGAATAGATGTATAGTGATCGCATTTTAATATTGTTCGCATGCATTTATTTTGAGCAATTTGAAGATCATTTTTCAAACTTTCATTTACAGAATGCAACAAAAAGTAGCGCAATACATAAAAAGTGGCAATACAACGGTTTTATATATTGTAAGTTTAGTTAAGTTGAAAGATCTTTACCTACTCTGTTTAGAAAATAATTGTTTTTGTTGATTTCCTTTATTAAATATTCAACGTGTTGCTTAAATAATAATTCACTGTCTAATATCACTCCTAGGTATTTATGTTGGCTTACAAATTTAATTTTTTCATTGCCTATTGTTACTACTATTATATAATACAACTTGGTTTTTTGTTAATATCACCATACATTTACATTTTGAAGCATTTATTTTTAATTTCTTGTACTGAAAACACCTAGATATATTATACAAGTCTTCATTCAGTTCAGTTGTTTATATTGTGGTTTTCCCCATTAATCGATAATAGTGCATCATCGGCAAATAATTGTAGTTTACAATTTTTAATTATTTTGTGCATATCATTTATATAAATCAAAAACAGCAATGGATCCAATACACTACCTTGCGGAACACCATAATTATTAACCATTTCTTCAGAACCTGTTTTATTTTAACTACTTGTTTCCTATTTGACAAATATGATTATAAAGCAGTCATTAATAGTATCTATGTAAAGATAGAGTAATTCTACACTTAATTATAATTAAGTATCACGTCATTACTTCCTATATTATTTATATATTTCTTTTATATTTATTTGCTTTACTCTTTAAAAGATAAGCTGGATTTTATTCCTGAAATTCTGAGATTTTCGTTATTAATTCAATAATGTGTCATTTGCTACTAACGACGTAGTTGCAGCTTCAAAATTTATTTTGAAATGTTCGTCCGTCTGTTCTTCCCTTACGTTCTTGTAAATACGAGAACTTACGAAAGATGAGTCCGATCACATAGAAAAATGGATGGTAAATTAATGTTGATGTTAATGTCAATGTTAATTCAGTCTGAAAGTTTTAAGCACCGGAGAAAAATGCGGTTACTGGGACCAGGTGCTATACTATTACAGCTATCAGCCTATAGCCCATCATCCTTCCTACCAGTATGTCAGTGGTGTATTCTCATGATTTACAATGTAAATCACTAATTATCAAAATATGAGCCTGTTTGATAATATACATTGACACCTCTACTTTTGACTGGGGTCAAATCGAGTCAGTTTGTGGTCCTTTGATTTCTATGGTGATTATAGGGAATTTGGGTTATGCATTGCTATCTGCCGATCTGCCCCGTTTTATAGATAATTATTGATATATCTGCTTACAAATCGATGTAATAAGATTCATTTAAATAAGATCGGGTAAGTGGTAAATAACTTCATCAAAGTACTCTCCCATTGTATCGGGCGACTCGCAGACATAAATAAAACCAGACGAACCCAGTAGGGTTTAGCTGGTCTTCCTTGAAGCTGTAAGGTCAGTATAGATATCGAAAGAGCAACGTTGGCAATGCGACGTATCACAAAACTCGCGGTCGAATCCAAGAATTCGACGCAGTAGGACAATGAAAAACGGTCATTTCTTTACAGGGCCTTTTCTTTGTGTTACAGTTTTTGTGAGATTAAATTTTACAATTACGGCTAATAAATCGCAAAATCAAACTTTAGCTAAAGTATATTTTTCTGAAATCGATCGGCAATGTGTACGTTTTCGGCGCGATTTCAGATCGAAAAATGCACAATTTCAGTGTTTTAGTCCGTTGCTAAGAAACTATCAGAAAACAGACCGGAAAAGATCCGTTGCCAAGCAACGATCAACAAAACCGTACGGGAATGTTACTTTCCCGTACGGTTTTTTAATTATATTTTAGATAGTAAATAAATACACGCAGACAAACCAACTCACATTAAAATTGCATTTATTAGTAAGCAGTTAGATTGTAATGAAGAAATGTTATGCATTAATACAAATTCCTTAATTTATAATAATATTGATTGTGATTTCAGAAAAAATAGTATGTGTACTTCGGTGTGAAAGCACATTCCTGGACTTCGATGCTTGTTGGCCTCAGCTAGCGCCTCGGCCAACAATTTGCATCGTCGTCCGGGAATGTATTGCTTTCACACCTAAATACACAATATACTATTGTCTAAAGCAGTATTCAGCCATGAGAGTTTTACGTAATTTTCTAGAATCAGATCGTGTACTGACGTGATATAGTATATAATATATGCCCTCTGCTTTTGTTTATAGACCATCAAATACATCTTAATCCACTGAATTGCTGAACTTGGGCCTTGCTTGTCGGAGATAAATTTAGTATTTCAATTTTAGTTTTTTATATCATTCGTGATAACAATTTTACAAAGGTGAAAAGTCTACCAAGAATTTCCTCGTATATATACTCTAATATGAGAAAGCATTGAAGTAAAGTTTCGATTAACGAAAGAAATACAGGTGATACGTTACAATGTGTGATTTGATATATATCAAATTTATTTATAAAAGATAAGGCAATAAGATACTTAAAATACAGAAGATAAATGTAATTTTTCGTTCCATGTGCATGTAGGGGTAACAGAAGTGGACAATATTTTATTTATATTAGTAGGTATCGCGCATTCACCTCACCACTTCACCGTAAGCCATGCCCCATTCCTCTAATGGGAAATTCAAAACTTTTTTTAAAATTTTATTATTTTTTTTTAATCGCCTTATTTATTTTAATGTCCTGGCGGAGTTTAGCCAATGGCTATTCTACCACTCAACCAGGACGGACACACACATAGAGAACATCACAACACCCATTCCCTGCGACATTGCCATCTGCCCCAGGTGAGACTCGAGCTCAGGAGAGGAGAGCGACTAGACCGTGTTGTCTCTCACACAACCGCAGCCTAGCCCACTACTACCGTCTCGGCAATACGTGAAAAACGCCACTACACATCCATACCCTAGCCAAGATTCGAACCCGGGACCCCGTGGTCGCAAGCCTTAAGCACTGCACCACCAAGCCTGTCTATATCTGTAAAAATACAGACCTACACAGAGGTTACATCCGTAAGGTACAGGTCCGTAGAAACACTGTACTTTTGCTCGTATAACTGTGCTGAGGTTTTGATTTATCCGCCGGTGGAAGATGTGATAAGGTAAGGTATGGGTATGTGGTCTGAGCTGGCACCATACCAGCTAACTTCATCATCAGAACTATTTATTAGGTAATGATGCTACAATTGTTACTAGTGGAACAATGAACAAACTGTATAATGTAGCAATATGTGTTTGAAGTGATTCAAACTATTATGGCGTCCTTACACCCATCATGTTCTCTGATTTAAGGAACTTAAACAGGTCGTTGGTTCTAAATATTCTACATTGCCGTCTATGGTACGATTTTAATCAATCATCAGTTGATGCGGGCGGAGTTGACGAAACGCCAGTCAAGCACTTATAGAGTTTAGTGGTTGGTATTTGTGGAAATTACATCATCGTATCATACTGAATGTTCCAACATTTCCTCCTGGTTGTTTCAATTTTTCCAGTAAATAATAATACAAACCTGGTAAAAGTAAATGATTCTACTTTGTTATGACATGTGAAAGTACGATGCTGAATATTTCATCTGAAATGATGTCAAAATTTTAAAATCCCAACTTTGATAATAATATATAGGTGTAAGCAGCTTTCATCATCTGAAAAAGAAAGTGAGGTCATAAAAAATTGTCTTTCGCATTTTCTAAAACTCTGCAATGCTTTCGTACCAAGTGGTTTATAATTTAGACAGCAATTTATGTTTTTCATTATTTTTGTTATACAGTTTTAGCCGAGGGGGCAACCGCTGGCGAAATTGTGTACAACTAATACCTATTCTAGAAAAATACCCTTTATTTCCCCTTTAATTCCTCAAATACCTTTATTTCCTCCTAATACCTTAATATTTTCTAGATTATCTCGGGAACGGTGCACTTCTTGATAAAAATACCTATATACAAAATTGTTCCTTATAAAATTCTCTATCAAAAATGTTTCTACACTTTTTTCCTAAAATTAATAGTACCGTGGGAAATAAGGCGCACACATAAGGGTTGATTCCGGTCAACACAATAAATTGTAATCTTTACTAAAATCTACTTGTTCAATACTTAACGCTAAAGCAGTAGCTACTAAAGTCCGCCTAAAGTTATAATAAATTCCTCTCCCCCCTATAAAATAACGCGATTTTTGATGAAGCGAGAATATTGTATACCGGGTTGCTCAGCCGATAGGGACACTGTTGTAACTTTTGAATGGGTGAATGGATTTTTTTCAAATTTGGTGTAGTGATATGGGATATAATTTCCAATTATATAATGTAAAGAACCAAAATGGCCGGCTTCCGGTTTCGATTTTAGCCGAAAGTGGGTTTAAAATACCCGGTTTTGCGTAAAATCCCGCAAATTGGCAGCCCTGAACAGTAACAGCGTTTACAGCAAGCTCTAAAATAATGCAGTGACCTTGGGTCGTCTGAGATGTAGTGGGAGAAATTGAAATTTTTTGTATTGTGGTGGTGTATAGATATTTATACTTTTTTCGCGTAAAGACAGCTTTGGAAATAGCCATACGGAAATTCAGCGAATTATATGACCTGCGCTGATTACATTTGCGTCTCATTTACCAAAGTACTATTAATTTTAGGAAAAAGGTTTAGAGAAGTTTTTTATAGAGAATTTTGTAAGGAATAATTCTGTATATAGGTTTCTTTATGAAAAAATGCACCGTTCCAGAAATAATCTAGAAAACCTCAAAATGGGGGTGGAAACGACGTCCTCTAGGGGATGAAGCACGCAATTTTTGAAATTCTATGAATTTTGTCCAATATATTACAATTTCCTTTTTTCTTTTTTACTGAAGTATTACAAGACATCGTGCAAAGTTTTAATAATGAAAAAGCTAGTCATGGAGAAATTGTAGACGTAGGAGAGCGATTTGTTCTAGCTTTATACAGCTCTACCTCCGCAGAAAAAAGTCTAGATGTATACATATTCATGACTTTTAACAGACTTGTTGGTAAAGCGAACAATACTGTAATATTATCAAAACTACCAACAACTTCTGCTGCTGCTCGGCAACACTCATATCGCGTTTTTTACCAAATTCAAACATGGAAAAACGTTGCGCTAGAAGCTACTGATTGGGGATGGAAAAAAGTTTGCGTATATTAACTCGAACTATGACAACAAAAGAACCGGCTCCCGAATCTGTTATAACACTAATTTCTTGTTCATGCAAATTAGGGTGCGAAAACAGGTGCAGTTGCAAAAGAGCAGGCTTACGTTGCTCCACAATGTGTTACCATTACCACGGACAAGCATGCATGAATGTCGAATCTATGGAAGACGATGAAGATTAATTAACGTAGGTAACCTTTTGATAATTAGTGGATGCGGCCTACAGGGGACACCACACGCCAAGTACTTTACCTCTAGGGTGGCGTGGAAACAAGTACAATATACAATATTTTCGCTTCTTTAAAAATCGCGTTATTTTATAGAGGTGAGAGGGTGGAAGTGGTACATTTATTATAATTTTAGGTGGAGTTTAGTAGCTACTGCTTTAGCGTTAAGCATTGAACTTTAAAGTAGATTATAGTAAAGATTACAATTTATTGTGTTGACCGGAACCAACCTTTATGTGTGCGCCTTATTTCCCACGATACTATTAATTTTAGGAAAAAAAGTGTAGAGACGTTTTTTATAGAGAATTTTATAAGGAATGATTGATTAAAAAGTGCACCGTTCCCGAGATAATCCAGAAAACCTCAAAATGGGCGTCCTAGGGGATGAAGCACACTATTTAGAGGTGGAAACTTTTCGGTTTAGTAATTCTTATGCTATCCTTAACATTTCTACCAATTTTCAAAACTTTATGAATTTTGTCCGATATAAATCGTTATATTACTAAACTAGAAGTCCATAGTATCATCGGTAGTTTAATTAAATTATATATTTTTTTTTTACTAGATATTTTTAGCGCTAATCTCGGCGCTAATGTTTTTGCAACACTGACGTCTTTTATATAAGAATTGGTATGTAATTCTTCAAGATAAACATTTCAATATTTTTACGCTTTAATTCCCTCCTAATACCTCTTATTTCCTCTTAATTCCCTTCTAATACCTCGTAGTAATATTTATTTCCTCCAAATTCCCTTAATACCTAATAATTCCTTCCGAAATACCTTCAATTCCTTCAATTCCTTCCTAATTCCTCCGATTTGTACACTATTTCCCCTCGGTTTTAGCACTCTCAATAGTGTAGGTAAATTTTGTGCAGGAAAAAAAATGAAATCTATAAAACCTCTTCAAAAATTAATTTTCACTAATTAGTTAGAATAAAAAATTAGGGATAATCATATTTATTGTAACGAAAGGCAGGACTCTACTTGTATTTTACATTGTACAATTGCCCTTACCTTTACTATGATGTCATTTGTGAGAACATTTAAATTCCCAATATATATGAATAAAGGCCTCTGCGACCTCATCATTATAATTATCAAACTTCTTTTAATTTCCTCTGGATACTCGTACCAACGACTTTTAAAAATGTTTGTACATAATTCCATGCTCTGAAAAAGAACGCTTCCAATTTGATATTTGCTGACATTCTCTCAAAT
Source organism: Rutpela maculata (assembly GCA_936432065.2). Classification (NCBI taxonomy): domain Eukaryota; kingdom Metazoa; phylum Arthropoda; class Insecta; order Coleoptera; family Cerambycidae; genus Rutpela; species Rutpela maculata. The sequence goes on from OW386288.2 coordinate 161,804,066, forward strand.
TTAGCATATTTGGGGGAGTCACAACCTTCTGTACTAAAAACCGTACCATGAAACTTGAACATTGAAAATTATTTATGTTGTTTAATTGACTCAAGGTGCGTTTTTGAAATAATTCATGATATTTGAAGCAGCTGAGGATACATTTAATGAAGAAAAGTGCGATTACTATGTTCCCAAATCATTTTAATATTCTTTTTAAATTAAAAAATTACAACCTTAACAAGTACGTACATAAAAATGATTAATGGGAAGATGATGTGTTCCATGAATGCCATGATTCTTCATGAGATAATATATTCGCTTCATCAATTGTCCCTAAATAACTTTAAATTGACAATATTTCAAGATTCAACTGCGAGAAGCAGAAGTTGAGCTGGAAAGTCTAGCACCAACCTGCAGCAGCCTAACAGCACTTTTCTTGAGTTTATCATCAAGTTCAGCTATGGTTTGAAAGTGAACTTCCACCTGCAAAATGGGAGAGCTGCTCCAGAAAATCTCTTAAACCTACTTAAGTGTAAGTGCGTGAAAAATTGTAGTGGGAAATGTAGTTGTATACATAATGATTACCACTATATACACATTTTCATGGTACATCTTCTAATTCAGCTTCATTGACTCTGATTACTCTGAATATGATAACACTGGTGGCTTTCAGTATAGAAGGCTGTGCCTCAGTGTAGTGAGCACAAATTATATTAGTATTAAAAATAAATATCTATAGATTCTGACGTGCCACTTTCTATAGAGACAATTCTATTTATTATACTAATGAATTAATTATAGTAAAGATAAACAATGCAAATAGATCCAACAACACATTTCTCCGAACCCTCTGACTTGAACTGAAGGAGCAAAGAGTATTCATGAGACAGTTTGCATGCTGTAAAGGTGCGTATCAACTTTGTGAGGCGATACGTTTCATGTTGTCTGTTTCTGGCGATGCTCAAATGCGCCTTGGTGCAAGCAGCTCGCCTTGTGTAGACGACTTGCGAGTAAAATGTTCAAATTTCATACCGAATAACTAGCCCAGGAATTTTAGTTTTTGACCCGGAATTAATGATTGTAAAGCTGAAAATTTGCAGGATTGTAGTTTTGGTCCAGGACAACATATGCCAAAAAGTTCCCTACTCTCCCCCATCCCTGTTTTTGCTGAGAAGTTGCAGCAGAAAGGTTGTTGCTGATCGAATTGGGTCGAAATGGTCATAAGAGCTTCGAAGAAGCATATCCGGTGATGAGACGTTGTGAATTCCTGTTTATATATTATTGGCATTTTATAAGATTTATCGAATGAAATTTAACTTGTCAAACTCAGAAAATGACTATTCGGCAAGATAATTAACATTATTGATCTATTGGTAAGTAGGGTCTTCCGAATCATCATCCATATCCATTGGCTTGCTGCTTGTGCAGCTGGATCCTCTACAGATCCTGCACATGATGCTGCAGTTCAGACCAGAGTCCGCCTTACAAACACAGGAAATTAGCCGTAGCAGGCTATCAGGAGCTGGCCGCCTTGTGGTGGGAACTGGAATCAGGCCCTGAAGTCCTGATTTCCACCTCCAGTCCTCCGGGTTGGGGTTGATATTTAGCTATTGCTGGACCTGCAAAAAAGCACATGCACATTAGTTGAGTGCTGCAAGCTTTTTAAGGGAATAAATCTTCACATTATTCTCCCTAACGCCCTCACCTGGAAGTATGCGTGGAACTTGTTCACAGGCGGCACTTGTTGGCGGGAGGGTTGCCAAATCAAAGGAGGCTATCACCGACTGCTTCTCCACTCTCTTGTTGTATCGGACTACCCGTAGCCCGAAGCAAAGTTGATAGCCCAGTCTGAATCACCACAACATTTCCATCTTCAAGAGACAACTTACAAAAAATGCAAACGCCTGTGTCCACTGACTTAACTACGATTACTCAATTTTCCCGCACCAATGAACAGAGTGTCGTCACGGTGTCGTCCGGTGACACTCGGAGTGGCGTAGCTCCGTAACAGGTGACGTTACATAGAAGATAGACATACCAATGGAAAGCCCAAAGTATGAAGAGAAATGTTTATTAGGGTACGTTTTATCCTCCGAGTCTTCATTCATCCACAATGACGCCATTTCGGATTTTTTTAATTTTTGAAATTTTGACAGCAATAGAACGGAAAATTATGAACAAAATATGCATGGAACATCTAAAATACGAACGGATATGCTTCTCCGAAGCTTTTATGATTATTTAGACTTAGGCGCTTGTTGCTTCGCAAAAACAGGGAAGCTGACGGGTGAGCGTAGGGGACTTTTTGGTACGTCTTGTCCTGGACCAGAACTACAATCCTGCAAAATTTCAGCTTTACAATAATTAATTCCGGGTAGAAGCAATATATTGACTAAAACTCCTGGGCTAAACTTATTTCCATACTGCAGGCAATGTTTGTATAAAGCTTTCATACACCAACAAGGCTTTTATCGTCTTCGTTATTTGAACTTTATTAAAATTCATTAATAAAATTGATTGATCACGTTGGCTTGCTCTGCCTCGTGTACTTGCCGCAGTTTGTTTATCTAGATGAGGCAGAAAAGTCTCGAAACATCCTTGCGAGTACACCGTACGAAGCAGCCTGGCAAAGTCGATAACCCACTTTGATGATATGGCTTACTAGCTCTCGAAGCTTCGCTCAAAGGAATTTTACAAGGATTGGTGGCTCAGCCTGAACATATTTTTAACACGTTTTTATTAACTTAACCTGTAACATTGAAAGCAAACCTAACAACTCACTTTTCAGCCCCGCATCGATTTGAAACTTTGCAAGCTTATGTAATTCTGGTGACAATAAAATAATATGATACCGTTGACCTTGTACGATGACGAAGGTGGAAGGTAGTGATAGGGACTCCTCATAGGCGCATCACCGGCGAATTCGCCAGAAACTCGAATTTTCCGCGACAGAGGCAGAAAAAGAATTATAGTTATAAAAATATAAAGACACTCTTTTATGAATAGCTCATTAAAAATAATTGTTGGGTAATTAAATTTAAAAGCATTGGACGCATTTATATAGGTAGATAGATAACTGCATTACATTTTGTTCATTATGCCTAGACCTCTATATAAGTGCGCCTCACGCTTTTAAATTTAATTACCTAATAATTATTTTTAATTTTTCAATGGGCTACTCATAAAAGCGTGTTTTCTAGTTTTTTTAAACTATAATTTTTAACAGAAACGTTTCTTATCGCGGGCAACTGGCATTTGCAATGGAATAACGAAAAATGTATTGTATTAATTGATTTATATTTATTTGAAAAAATAATTTCCATATTACTCCACATTACAGAAAAGATGCGTAGATTCATTAGTTATTGCGACAAAATAATTTAATTGATTGATTTCTTAATGTAGTATACATTTTGGATATTTTAGACCAAGCTAAAACGATAAGCTACTCAAAATCTAACTTTGACATTAGATCAAAGTTTTTTTTTATCTTTTTATTTAATGTCGGCAGGAGACGAGCTCCCCAACCTGGAAATTTTGCCTTCTCGTAAGAAGAATAGGGATCTTTTACTTGCCTAATACTTAATAGACAAGGGACTGCCTGCTTTACATCCCCTCCGAAGGATGGTATATCCACTACGTAATCCTCGTCTTGAAATTACATAGTTTCCGCGTATACGCTGATATACAAGCCGCTAGAAGATGGGACGAGATCGCTGTGGATCCCAAGATGGATTTCACCATCCAAGTAGATCAAAGTTCTTGAGTCGCTACCGCCTTGATTCGAGGCTGCCTCGATGTGATCCGCGTGTTGTCGGTTCTTGGCTTAAGATTGACACAAAGTAGCCTCGCGAATACTCATGTCTCATTTCAATCAAGGCGCAGCTAAATTTTTAACCAATTTAAAAAAAAAGTTAAAATACTGTATTAATAAAAATCTCACCTCTAGCGGCAACTCATTGGCATGGTAATATATACAGCACAACTGCATAAATATTGTCAAAAAGAATGACAGTGCGAATACGAAGTCTAACTGAAATATTTCGTCAAGCTGAAATTTAAAATAAATTTTAATATACATCAAGAGAACAATCGACGATATTAGTATTAACACTACTTTACAGATTTGTTCATCATAAATTGTGAGAATGTTAGCAGAAAATTGATTCATACTACTTCATTTCGTTAACTTCTACAACCTTTATCTCGGAAATTTCAAATGTCAAAGGACGTTAAGTAAAAAAAAATAATACTACCTAATACGTTTAACAACGAGTGTTTCAGTTAAAAGTCTCCGAGCCATTTTCTCGAAAAATAATAAAGATATTTGAAATTTGTGAATGACTTATGAGGGACACCAAAAAGAAGTGAATAAGTGTAGTTACAATTTTTCCTTCCCAGTACAGAGAGATGGCGCTGCGGTGATAAATTACTTTGCAATGGCTGGAATTTTGAAACATGACTCATATGATTAAGAAATAAACCGTGAATAATAATATCCATACGCAATTCACCAATTTCAAATATCTTCATTAGTATTCGAGATAATAACCCGGGGACTTTTAACTGAAACACCCCGTATACATAAAGAAAAAATGTATACAAATGATCTAAAAAAACACTTTTTCCCATATCTTGAAATGTTTTGAAATATATTTACTAAGCAACAATTAATTTACTTACCTCCATTACTTTAAAAAGCATCAAAGAAATGTGGTATGATCGCATTATGAAATCGAAAAAATAAAACCATTTTACTGCATTATTCAAAGTTTTGACATATCTAAAATATATATATGGATTATTATGTTATGCTGGTACTATTTATTATATCCACCGTGTATCCACGGATGGAGTCCGGAAGAGGAAAAACTTTTTTCCTGATTTTACGAAAAAAAGCAATTTTTTTAAAATTCAGTTTTGGTGCTATATTATTATATCAAGTAATGTTATTATTTTAACAATTACTGCATAATCAATTTAAACCAAAACAATAATTTCTTAAGTAAAAATAATAAATAAGAATACGCCCGTCTAGACACAATTTTCAAATGATTTTATTTGGAGGGAAATAATTTAACCAATAATAGACAACTTTCGTTTAGACTGTAACTATCTTAAATGAATGCCAAATTGTGTATTTACTTTACATTATTTTATCTATTAAACTACTATTTGGCTCAATATCTTGAAAATCAATAAATATTATATACATGTATTTAGAAGGAATTAAAAGGTATTTATGTTTGTTATTATTTAGAAGCTATCTTAAAAATGTAAATAAAACTCACGGCGAGGATTATGTGGCAACATTGTATAAAAACGGCTTTCCTCCTCTTCCAACTTTGCTTGCGTGCTGTCAGTCGTCAGTGGTCACTTCTTGTCACAATACAAGTGAAAGAGACGTATTGGTTAGATTTATTTGTTGTTTGTTTATGTGGCGTTTGATTTTGTTACGTTATATTTTATCAATATACTATTAAGATGGAGTTGAATTTTGTGAAAGGAGGTTCATCAAATTTGCCCAAAGTTAATTATGACATGATAGATTCTTTCTATCAACAAAATTTGGATTTTTGAAGGGATGGGATCAGAAATATTGGAAGCTTGCCACTAAGTTCTTCGAATATCCATATTTTCCGGAACAGTTACAATTTTTTTTCCGGAGCACTTTTATTTGTGTTTCGACAACTTTTTATAAAACGCCCTTTAAATGACATTGCCTATTATTTGTTAATTATAACAAATACCTCGATAAAATTGAAAATGTTTCAAATCAACGCGACGTTAGAATACATCTGTCATTTGATTATCCATTGATACTGTTGCCATATAATGCTAAATTTGTTTTTAAAAATCTAATCAGCAGCGTAGAAAGGCCATGCTATTTATATATTTTTTTCTAACTCGGAATTCACAATTGTATCTCGGAATTCACAATTGTAAGTAGGAATTCACAATTGTAAGTCGGAATTCACAATTGTATCTCGGAATTCACGTTAAGTCGGAATTCACAATTGGCAATTCGGAATTCATGGGAATTAAATAGTTTTACAAATACTCAGAAATTATACTCGATGCACGTTTCGTCAACCATGTTGGCACCATCTGGACGTGATTAAAACTGAAGTAAATGTAAGAATACATTTTATTTATACCAAACTAAGGCCATGGTTCAACGAATTCAACCAATCCCGTCTACACTCTGCCTTGACTCGACTTTACAAACCACCACCTACTAAACAATAAAGCGAAATATTTGGGATAAGGCTTTTGTCACTGTAAAAAGAGTATCTTTTTACATTTTGCAATTTCTATGCTTTCTAAAGCATCTTGCTGTCTTTAATGCATTACATTTCTAATTAACCTTTGGTTATTTATCATAGGGAACTTAAAGCATAAAATTGGATCAAACGAAAAGTCCGAGATTTATAGAAGTCAGTTGTAAGGATTATAATTTGAAAAATGTTGGACTAGCGGAACGTCCTAGTATAACTAGATTCAAGGAGTATATTATGACCCATCTCAGGAATGGAAAAAGTGAATAATTTAATGTTGCCCAGCTCAGCATAACAATCATGGAATGGAGATCAACAACTTAAGGTTAATTCGGAACATAAGAAATAATTGTGAATTCTGACTTAAAGTTGTGAACTGGATACATTTGAAAACTGCAAAATGTAAAAGCAGTATAAATAGTGATAAAAACCTTATCCCGACTAGCCCGCTTTATTGGTTAGTAGATTATGTACTGGTTAGTGGGTTGCGTTAAACTATGACATGAATTTAATACAAATGCCTACAGCACATATTGTTTAATTTCCATTAGTTTTAATCTTCTGCAGATGATGTCAATACGGTTGGCGAAATGCGCATCGAGTATAGCATTCGAATATTTGTAGAACTAATTTTGTTGGAGAGACCCACTCACATTATTTATACTGACTTTGTATTGTTCGACTTTATTAAGAACAAAAGGAGCCCGCATCGTCCGAATCTGCTTTGCGTTGCCGAGAGCCAAAAGCTCGAAATCGGTACGCAGATACTCTAGACACCTGCCGAAGTGGCAGGACTCCTTTAATTTAAACCAGAGTTCCCTTCACCAGCATTTGTTGCAAGCACACTGCGTTTCTAGTAATGATGGTAATATTCAGAACGCACATCATGATCGTAGAATTAGGAAACCAAGAGGAATACAACAAAATTGCATATCTTATCTGCCATTCCTCTATATTATGACTTCTTCCGATTTAACAATTGTGAATTCCGAGATACAGTTGTGAATTCCGAGATACAATTGTAAATTCCGAGATGCAATTGTGAATTCTGACTTACAGTTGTGAATTCCGAATTAAAGAAAATATTAATTAATGGCATGGCCTTTCTACGCTTTCGTAGGATTAAAAATTATTTAAAATATTTAATAATTCACGCCTATTATTACTTTTTACATCACAAAATTATATTTCGTGGATAAATATATTAAAATTGATTTAATAAATAAGCTTTATGCTTCTGTTTCCTTCAATCATCTTTACTAGAACTAGAGAAGAAATTTCAACTTGGCAACACCACATTGTTTTGTATAAAACCATTCTATCAACAAATCAACACAGACTACCTACGTCATCAGCAAATTACCTACGTCACCAATTTAAAACGCTTTTCGCGGCACTTATTATACCCTTCGCAAAACCGAAGAGTATATTGTATTTGATCGGCACATTTCTAAATCAGTAAATATCGCTCGTAGAGAAAAAATTTTAATTCCATTTTTAGTGAACGAATTCTGAACAACTTTCAAAATGTCCGTCCGTCCGTCCATCCGTCCGTCTGTTTGTCTGTCCGTCCCTCACGTTTCTTGTAAGCACGATAACGAAAGAAAAGTCCGATTGTATTGAAATTTGGAGAGTAAGTTAGCGTTAGCTAGAGGAATAATCTTATTGTTTTTGAAAAAAATCAATCAGTAAATAAAAAAGTTAATCATTTAAATTAAAAAAAATATATTTTCTTAATTTTTATAATTTGTACTTAAATAGAAATCTTGCGAAATTTTATTCTCTATATTTTTTTGTTTATACATTTTACTAATGTATATATGTCATAATAATATACCTAATTCGTTGAAACATAATACTCGAATGATATATATTACAGACATTCAATTTTGTAGTGATGTCTGATGGTCCAATGGCTTAAGTTAAGTCACACGAATCAGACAGCATAATGCCATACATTTCAACCTGAAACACCCATTACCATACCAGGCGTTGCCTATCTTTCGGCAACCTCCCTAGCCACATCTTTCCTATACCACAATTTACTTTCACCATCTTTTATTTTCACCACCTTTTACTTGTATCCCCTCTATTCCCCCATTAGTTGCATTTTTATTATTTTTGTCAATTTTTGTTCTTTTGTCCCTTTTTGTTCTTCTTCCAAATTCCCTTTAGACCAATAACTGCTAGTAAATCCCAACTTTTAAAATCATAATCTCCCCTCACCCCATCCTTCCAGAGGCAGGTAGACCACTGGATAAATCCGTGACTCTCGAACGGGTTTTTTCACTAAGTTTTTCCCGTATGGACAACAAGATTTTCTTCGTAAATTTAGTGCGCGCGTGCGACAGTGCGCGTGTGTTAAAAATGCAATTGTTTATTCGTATTTCTAGCTATTTCTAAGTATTTTAATATCTTCCCGGATTATTGTTCAACGAAATTGTTAGGTTTAAGTTTTTTTATATATGTTAAACAGGAGCCCTGACGCCCCAATTGCATCTGTTGTTACAGCCGAAGCTAAACCCCTCCACCCGATCACCTACTTACCGCGACGTTGCACGCCGCGGTGGGGTGATCGGCTCTAGACTGGACCCAGCTGAGGCGCATTCATGTCTCTAAACTTTAATAAATATCTTTGATTTGATTTGATAGTTTTATCTAGCAATCCAAAGGTCCCGTGTTCAAACCCCGGACAGGGTGTTTTTTTCTTTTTTTTCATATATTTTTTTTCTCATATCCTATTTCTTTTTTATAACAAAGTTGATATCACAAAATTTAGAATGTCCAAGAAGTAACATTATTTACAAGAAAACTGCGAAGAGTATCCTATAGAATGTGTAATAATTATATAAAAAGCTTAGTAAATCAGCGAAGAGTATAATGCTTCCACTAGTTTTAACTTCTGTTTTCTCAAAAAATTGATAATTATTTATACATATAATACATAATTATTTATACATATTCTATGATATTATTCAAAACAAAAAAACAAAACAAAAATAAGAAAATACTCCATTCTTGATGAAAAGTCTACTTAACCAGACACTCTCTTTTCAGTTAACAGATCTTTGCCAGCTCTCCAACGTTAGCCAACTTGACTTGATTATGGATAATTTCTAAATATTTTCATTTAAATGACGTTTTCACATGATATTAGAGAAAAATAATAATTTATTTTTTTATTGGATTCTTCTCATAGCAACGGATTCCGTATAATTAGTTTTCATGATTTTCGATCAAATTTGTAGTCACTGATAATGAAGAAATTCTAACATTTCTTGACATACTAATAATTGTTATAACTGTCGTTTAATTGGTGATAATCAAATTTTTCTAACAAGCAAAATAAGATTTACTCATTTAAACCGATATTTAATCACATCATAAAAGTTAACAATGATTCAAAACGTTTGAACTGCGTAGGAGACAGTGTTCGAAAAAAGTATATATTTGATGTGCACTCACATACTCCGGAATCATTGAAACAATTCTTTTTAGGAAAATTTAAATCAAGATTCTACATCAACATCTTCACATGTTCAATACCTTTTCTGTTAGTTATTTGAACAATTTACCTCTAGCAAGTCGATTAAATTGTACTTCCAACAAGATCAATATCCACCTTATCGTAGTCTCATTGTTCGTCAGTGGTTAAATAATTAGAGGTTAGGGGTGAAGAACGGTTTCAGCGGGTCCAAATACATACACTGGTCTGGTTCGCCGGACAGGCCACTTTTTTTTGTGTGGCTGTGAATTAAAGTTTCGATGGTTAAGTACCACTAAACAATGTGTCGTAACAGTTTTAATTTTTTTTTAATTATGGCGCACCGCTTCAAAAAATTTGAAAAAAAATCTACAATAAACTACTCATAACAATGTATTTTTGGTAAAAGTTTTGTGTATGCGAATCATTATCATGAAAAAATAAATATTCTGATTTTTAAATATTTTTTTTTATTCGAAGGAGGCAGCAAAATCAGCTGATTTTTTTCTCTAAGATGCATTTAAATTACATGTATATTGTTTATTTTTTTCATAGTAATTAACGCACAACTTACAGAGATAAAAAATGAAAATGAAATGTCATGTTTATTAGAGTACAGGGGTTACCCGTGGCGACGTGCGACGTGGGGCTAAAACTCGAGGAAAACATTTCTTTCCCTATTGTCGATCTACTAACACCTAATTAGGCCCAAACGCTTCTTTGGCCATTTTACCATGCTTATTCTGCTTTACCCTTTATAAAGGACCCCCCCATAAACCTCATGGAAATTGGCTCTCAGTCGAATTTTCTGAAATTTAGATATGTTGTAGTGTTTGCTTTTCTGAGCAAAAGTTCTCATGGGCACAAATCTTAGCCATGACTGCTTTTCAAGTTATGGGGGTTGAACGTCATAATAAACATCATAATAAACATAAAAATTTGGCGGTGTGAAGATAGCAATCCTAAATATTTTTCTTTCTTTTACGTCGTATAAATTGTTTCCAGTGGAAAAATAGCTATATACATTTATTTCAAGAAAACAGAACAAAATCCGATGTAGATAAGGGCTGACGGGGTAGCAATCCACAAAAAGTAAAATATTCTGTTTGTAACTTTTTTAATATCGTTTGTGAATTAACCATTTTCGGTGGAATAATAGCTGTAGACATATATTTCAAGAAAACACAACAAAATCCGATATAGGTAGGGCCTGACGGGGTAGCAATCCACAAAAACCAAAATATTCTTTTTGTAACTTTTTTAATATCGCTTGTGCATTAACCATTTTCGGTAGAATAATGGCTATACAAATATATCTCAAGAAAACAGAACAAAATCCGATCTAGTTAGGAGCTGATGGGCTAGCAGTCCACAAAAAGTAAAGTATTCTTTTTGCAACTTCTTTCCACCGAAAACTGTTAATGCACAAACGATATTAAAAATGTTACAAAAACAATATTTTAGTTTTTGTGAATTGCTACCCCATCATCCCCTACCTATATAGAATTTTGTTGTGTTTTCTTGAAGTATAGGTACATACTTAGTTAATTTTCCACCAAACCATAACTTCGGAATAATGTCATATTGAACGGATTTCGTTCATTTTTGGCAGTATAATAGTAAATGCTTCACAGAAAAGTTTCTATATTGTGCGGGGGCTTGCTAATTTATAGGGGGTGGCACTTAAAAAAGTATATATATTTATTGGAGCTGAAGTAGAATCAAATTTTAAGAAGAAAAGGTTCTATGCAATTTTTCACATAAATTGATAATTTTCAAGTTATAACGACTTTAGCGATTTTAGCTTTAAAAAAAGGTATTTCCAAACGGCTTTCATCAAGTATCTCGAAAAGTATTACTTTATCGAAAAAATGTTACAGACTAATTACAGAAAGTACAAACTGGGAATTAATTATATTTTTTGTAAGATTAATAATTTCGAAGATATTTAAGTTTACATTTGGCATCCAAGTGTTCGTAAGATAATTATTTAGAGTGACACTTAAATATCTCAGAAACTGTGACACCTACGTAAATGATGCTAATAGGTAGAATAATAGGTTATTAATTAAGCTTTCAACTGTTTTTTATTTGTTTCTGTAGCATAAAAAACAAAGAAGTTATGACCGATGCAATGTGCGTCTACAAATTTTTTTAATAACAACGTCGCCATTTTGTTACTGTAATTAGCCAGTAATATATAGCATGACGTTGATGTTCAAATTTTTTGGTTTGTATACAGCACTTGCTTTAGAAAAAAATACAGTTTGAACTATAAAGGTATTGTCGATAAAACGTTTTTTTTTTTTCATTTTCCAAATATCTCAATAAATATTAGTTTTATTGAAAAATAAAGCTCATAAAGTGATAATGAATTTCGCTTTTTATTTGTTTACATAGATTTAATAGTTTCGGAGATATGAACGTTTACAAATGGCGTCCGAACGTTTATGAGACGAAAAATGCAGATTAAATGTTAAATATCTCAGAAATTGTGACACCTACGTCATGCATGCTAAGAAATGAAATTAAAGAAAATTAATTGCTCTCTCAAACTATTTTTTACTCGTTCCTGTAGCATAAGAAATAAAGAAGTTATGACGGAAAAATGTGCGTATTTACATTTTTTTTTATATAAAAAGGTCGCCATTTTGTTGCTCTAATTAGCCAATAATTTAAAAAAATTATCTGAAATACAGTTTTTCATTAAGATGTAGCATTACCTAGATGCTCAATTTTTTTTGCTCATTTAAAGCACTTGCTTTAGAAAAAAATGCATTTTAAACTTTAATGGTAATTTCGAAACCCTTGGATACCAAATATAAACTTAAATATCTCCAAAATTATTAATCCTACATCAATAAACAAAAAATATAATTAATTCCCAGTTTATACTTTCTGTAATTGGTCTGTAACATTTTTTCGATAAAGTAATACTTTTCGAGATACTTGACGAAAGCCGTTTGGAAATACCTTTTTTTTAAGCTAAAATCGCAATTTTGAAGTCGCTGTAACTTAAAAACTATCAATTTATGTGAAAAATTGCATAGAACCTTTTCTTATTAAAATTTGATTCTATTTCAGCTACAATAAATATATATATTTTTTTAATGCCACCCCCCGAGAGGGAGGTTCCACTGAAAATAATTTATACGACGTAAAAGAAACAAAAATATGGAGGACTGTTAAAAAGATTGCTATCTTCACACCGCCAAATTTTTATGCTTGTTGTGACGTTCAAGCCCTCATAACTTGAAAAGCAATCATAGCCGAGACTTGTGCCCTTGAGAACTTTTGCTCAGAAAAGTAAAAGCCACAACATATCCAAATTTCAGAAAATTCAACTGAGAGCCCATTTGTATGAGGTTTGTGGGGAGTCCTTTGAACATAAAATAAATTTATTATTATTAATACTTATTAATTACCAGCTATTAATTCCTTGAAACAAGCATTTCTGAATAAAAATTTTCCTGTCTTAAAGGGAAGAAGCTGTGGATGTGAATAGAATGGGAATTTGATGGAATGGATGATGACATATAATAGAAATGAATACATGTTGGGATGGAATAGGATAAACAAATTTTAAAACATTTCTAAAGCTTAAAGAAACGTATTTTTCCATCAATATTTTGTTCGAAAATAAATGTTACTAGTATCCTTGACGCACATGAAAGAGAAACAATTAAAAACTGAATTTCTTACGCCAATTGTCAGCCGATATATAATTTTTTTCAGGTTTTAGCCATATATAGCACATAATTTTTGGAGAGTGGTCACAATTGGCATAATGCTCCTGCGGATGTCCAAAGTATTTCTGAACATCCTATATATTAGAAGAGAAGCGTCTTAAGACGTTGTGTAAGAAACTAAAATACCTCAAATTATATTCAATTTGCTTAATAAATAGTAGGTTATACAAATATATCACACATATGTACATACGTACGACCTACTCGATAATTTCCTTGTGTTCCAAAATTAAATTCCTCAAATTTATCTTGTCATATTTGTAATGCTTGAATTTGTGTCCTAGAATTTTCAAACGTACAACAGGAAACCACAATAATGCAACTAGTAATGTATCACTTCCTATTAGTATAGCTCCTGCCAATAAACGGTTAAACATTTGGAATAAGTAACTCATTTCAAAATATTTATCAACATCATAGGGAAACCATTCAGGCATATCCTATTCCCTAGTAGGGTTAGTAACATTATTTTCCATAGCATAGTAGTCACTCCAGCTTTTAACTTGGAAAAATATTAGCATACCAAATTGAAAACAGATATTGAGTGTACTAAGGAATAACACATAAAATAGTTTGTAATTATAGCTTGTATATTTTATGTAAATGTTTTTGATATTGCTGTTTTGGTCACTCATTATCTTCCTTTCACCATTGGATACTAAACCTATAAGTTTCCAAATCAGCGACGTTTGGCACAATATCATTTTCCAAAATATAAAACTGTAGGTGAAAAAAAATTGGATATTATCCGCTTGTTTCAATGCATCCTCGCCACGGAGGTAATATTTTACTGAGATACACATCGTTAACATAAATATTGAGTAGCTTGTCTGTATTACAAAATAAAACATTTTATAGATGAAAGCCAAATAAGGTTTCGAGATATTCAAGGGCCATATTCCCAAAACTATCATAACCACTTTCGTACATTTCATGAAACGTGAATTATACTCCATAGTTTAATGTCACTTCAGTTCTTTAAAGTGACACTTTTATATGAAAAGTTATTTTCTGAATGCTTTGAGTAAAAGCAACACCTAGCATATGCAGTTCCAACATACAGTTACGGATTTCACCTTGATATTAATTTTTCAAGGTAAATTATAAGGGACGATTGTTTCAGTTTTATTGGTATGATGTGTACAGCAGCAAAAATTTATAGGTATGCTACTCCAGTCAATAACAAATTATGAGCTTCCCCGCATTTAGGATAATCAATCGAAGAAAACAATTACCTGAACAGAAAGATATTTGATACTAATATTTTATTACATAATAGTTTATTCATGTATAAAATGAAATAAGTTATTCAAATGTAGGTGCCCTTAAAAATTATTAGCAATGAAGGATATTCTTGGCGGTTTGTGTAGATACAGGAATAATGGTAAAAGCTATATTAATAGTATATTCACTGTCCGGAAGGGGGTTACTCATTTGGAGAAATTCAGACTACATCCATACCCCTCGACATTGTCAGTGCCGGGGCTGGGGATTTAACCCAGTACGTGATAAACAGTGCGACCACCATATTTGTCACACAATACGCCATAGCAGGCTAAGGCTACAGTGTCGGTTGTTGGTGAGTTGGATCTTTATTTAACAAAATGTGTTATTTTTATAAAAATTAAAGAATTATAATATAATATATAAAATGTCATTTTAAAAACATTTCGACAGTATTTTCAAAATATTTCTGGCTAACCCTGCAGATCTGGCAAGAATCCGATAACCGAAAAGAATCATACTTTTTCATCAAGAATTATTTTTCGTAAAATCAATAATTAAAAAGTTTTTCCTCTTCCGAACTCCATCCGTGAACACACTGTATATGTAATTAGACGATGACGTCATTATAGTCATTATAACCAATTGAGTTCAACAAATAGATGTCACTGACATACAATATTTGCGTTTTTTCTCTTTCTTCTCCTGTTATTAGAATTCACCTTATCACTAAAAAGTGTATCACTTAGTTGTTTTCACAAACTTGAAATTCCATTTGACAAAGAATACGTAGTTAAAAACAGTTTAATTTTTACAATCAGATGGCTGAATATAAGAGCAGGTTTAGCTGAACTCCGCCAATTTTTCTATTTGTAAATTGTAAATTTATAAATTTGAAAATAAAATCAATTTGTTATTATTGTTATTACTTATCAATTACCAGTTATTAATTCCTTGAAACAATCATTTATAAATTTGAATAGAAATTTTCCTGTCTTAAAGAAATGAAGCTGTGGATGTGAATAGAATGAGCATTTGATGGGTTGATATGTGGTTGGATGGCATAGAACAGAATTAAATATATGACAGGATGGAATTATAATTGTTACACATTCTATAGGATACTCTTCGCAGTTTTCTTGTAAATAATCTTAGTTTTTGGACATCCTAAATTTTGTGATACCATCTTTGTTGTGAAAAAAATTATATGAAAAAAAAAAAAGAAAAAAAAATGAAAAAAAAAATATCCAACCAGTGTGAGATTCGAACACGGGACCATTGGATTGCAACGCAAAGCAAGCAAGCAAGCAAGAACAAATTTATTTTAAATTAAGAATACATATTGTCCTCCCCGCGCACTCATCCGGAGCCAGCCATACATCCATGGTGCGAATCGCCATGGTAATTGATTGACTGGACGGAGCGAGGCCGGATTGGATAAAAATAAAATGAAAATATAAACACAATCTCCTTTCGCAGGATAGGCGAATTAAAAAGTGCACAAGGTAAAACATGTAAAAAATAAACTTAAAATAATTGATACATACAATACAAAAGAGGCTGGTGTAAATAAAATATCAGATATATATGGCTGGTCTTCACGGGAAAATTATTAACAAAAAACCCGTTCTAAGCAATGCAGTCAAAGCGAACGGTTATGCAAGACCCAATTTATGGTTTCAAATATTTGGTTTTTAAAGATTTTGATATTCAAAAATAAATTGTGATTGGGAAGAGATAATTTAGAGAGACAAAACAAACAAAAACAACAAAGAAAAACAAAGAAACGAGTAGAAGAGAATTAAAGATCAGAAATTTAGAGAGACAAAACAAACAAAAACAACAAAGAAAAACAAAGAAACGAGTAGAAGAGAGTTAAAGATCAGAAATTATGTTTGAGAGTTTTTATAGATAGATAGAGAAAGGCGGTGTGGCTAGATATGTTGCCGAAAGATGGGCAACGCCTGGTATGGTAATTTGCGTTTTATGCGAAAAGGTGCATTATGCTCTCTGATTCGCGTAATGTTGTTTGTTAGCGGGCTATCACCAAGTTTGAATTGATAGAATTTTTCCGATGTAACTTTGATGTAGTCCGCTAGTGGCATTATGTCACGATAACGTGTGTAAAGGTCTCTTAAGGAGATGTATCGTGAAAAATTTGAAATGATACGCATAAATTTATGTTCCAGAACCCTTAGTTTATTCATTGTCGTGTCCGGTATGCTGCACCATACCGGCGCCGCATATGTTAGGGCCGGTCTTACAATAACAGTGTAAATTAATTTTTTGTATTGTCTACTGAGTCTGCTATTCCTAGCCAGAAGCGGATACAGACTCCTGGACATAGAATAGACTGTCCGTATAGTTTCGTTAACATGTCGGTCGAACGTCAGTCGCTTATCTAGTCGTACTCCTAAATACTTCACGCACTCCCTTTCTGGAATTTTGTTTCCCCTTATCAAAATTGGTGTTAGAATCTTATTGCGTGAAGACTATAGACTCCGACTTCTCCGCATTTACGCGAATTTTCCACTTATCGTAATAAGCCGTGGCATGAGCCATGTGGGCTTTAAGAAGCATGTTAGCCGCTTGGGCATTATGACTATGCGCGTACAAGGCTGTGTCATCGGCGTACTTGGCAAGTTTAGTATTCGGGAAAGCGGAGAAGTCGGAAATGTACAAATTGTACAATTTTTGACCGAGGACCGACCCCTGCGGGACGCCCGCGCGAATGTCCCGCAATGTTGACAGTTTGTTATTCACTCTCACCTGAAGCCTTCTACCAGTCAGGTATGGGTGAATGAGTTTAATGATGTGTTGCGGAAAACGGTAGTTCATCATTTTGTAAATTAGTCCCGGGATCCAAACGGTATCGAAAGCTTTCTCAATATCTAGGAATACCATGGTAGTATTCTTACCGAGGTTATATTGCACCTTCACATCGTTAACAATTCTGACAACTTGTTGTACTGTGCTTCTTCCCGTCCTGAAACCGAACTGGTGCTCATCGTTAATGTGAAGCTCATCCTGGGTAATGTTTAATCTGTCCAGGATGATCTTCTCCACCAACTTGGAAATCGCCGACAGTAGCGAGATTGGTCGATAGCTGCCTGCGATTTTTGCATTTTTATTCGGTTTAAGGACGGGAACAACCACAGCAAACTTCCATTGGCTAGGCCAGTATTGTAGTCGCAAAATCGCGTTAACGATGTACGTGAGTTGTACAATACCTTTCCTCGGCAGATATTTAAGAAGCTTGTATTCAATACCATCTTTTCCCGGTGCTTTGTTATTAGGTAAGGCCTTTATTAGCTTCGCTAATTCTGAGGGTTTGACCATGACTTTTAAAAATTCCTGTCTAGTTAATTGGATGTCATGGCCAATAACATCGTTAACGTCATTTTCGATGCGGTCATGATCTAAATTGTTAAGTGTGTGTACATTGTGAATTCGTTCAAAGTTGTCAGCTAGTTCATTCGCCTTTTGCGAATCCGTTATAACTGTCTGTCCGTTGCGTTTGGTCAATGCAGGCATGGTTTGCCGTGTGGTTTTTAATGCCCTGGTCAACTTCCACAGCGAGTTGTCCCGAGAATTCAACGCAAAGCTTTAGCCGCTGCGCCACCAGCTATTGCTACGAAAAGTGATTGTCTGTGATCTTTCGACAATCATACTTATATGAAATATATATTAGTAAAATTCATAAACAAAAAAAATATATATACTATGGAAATAATATTTCGCAAGATTTCCGTTTTAGTACCAGAGATAAAAATTAAGAGAATATTTTTTTTAAATTAAATAATTAATAACTTTTTTATTTACTGATCGATTTTCTTCAAAAACAATAGGGTTCTTTCTCTAGCTAACACTAACTTACTTTCTAAATTTCAATACAATCGGACTTTTCTTTCTTAAGTTATCGTGCTTACAAGAAACGTGACGGACGGACGGACGGACGGACAGACGGACATTTTGAAAGTTGTTCAGAATTCGTTCACTAACAAAATTATATGAAATTTTTTTCTCTACGAGCGATATTTACGATTTTAGAAATGTGCCGATCAATTACAATATACTCTTCGTTTTTGCGAAGAGTATAATAAAAGAGCTACTAAATTAAGCATGAATTTCGTTTTTTTTCCTCATTTTTGTAGAGTTTCGGAGATCTGAAAGTCTAAAGGTGGTGACCGAATGTTTACAAGACGAAGTATTTAGTTTAAATGTTAAATATTTCAGAAACTATGGCACTAATAAAAAAACGCTAATAGCCAAAATGAAAAACTATTAATTAGGCTTTCAAATGACTTTTTTTCCTATTTTTATGGCATAAAAAACGAAGAAGTTATGGAAGTTATGACGAAAACTATGTACTTTTTCACTTTTTTTTTTTTAATAAAAACGTATCAATTTTGTTAATGTAAGTAGTCAGTAGTTAAAAAAAATATTCCCATATACTGTTTTTCGTTAATATATAATGTGACCTAGACGCTCAATTTTTTCGGCTTACATCGCTTGCTTTAGAAAAAAATTTCATTTTAAACTGTGAAGAATTTTAGAAAAAACGTAGGTAACATTTCTGTTTCTCTGCAAATATCGGAATAAATATTAGTTTAAGAGAAAATATGGTGGACATCAAAAATGAATCTCATAAACTGAGAATAAATTTATTTTGTTTATATATTTGTGTAGGATTGATTGTTTCGGAGATATTTAATTTAATAGATGGCATCCGACCGTTTATAGGATGAAGTAAATACTTCATCTTAGTTTAAAATGTTGAATATCTTAGAAACTGTGACACTTAAATCAAGAATTCTAAGAAACAAAATTAAAGGTAATTAATCAATCTTTAAAATGATTTTTTGTTTGTTTCTACATCACAAAAAATAAAGAATTCAATTGTGCGTTTTCGCATTTTGGTTAACACAAGACATTTTGTTATTGTAATTGCTCGGTAATTAATTTTTCTTTCAAAATTGCTGTAATTTGTCCCTTTAAAACACTTGTTTTAGAAAAAAATTCTATCCGCCATCCCCCCATCGAAAAATGGCCGTATTTCGGTTAATTACTGCTATTAAATTAATTTAAAAACAGCAAATTAAAGATAATTTTGCCAGAAACAATTTTTATTTCTACTATTTTTTTTGCAAATGCCACATTTCCCGAAAAAATAGAGAAAAATCGATTTTTTAATTAAAAATACCCCTTGTAAATTGTAAATTTATAGGTTCTCGCGGATCCGTAAAACTCCTAAACTTTTTTATTTCGTGAACCTTGACCTATTTTGAACCTATAACCAAAGTTGAAGGTCTGCACAATTTTTTTTCGAGTTACAGTCATTTCTTCAATATCTCCCTGTACTATTGACGTACATGAAAGAGAAACAATTAAAAACTGGATTTCTTATGCTAATTGGCAGCCGAGATATAATATCTTTCAGGTTTTAGCCATTTAGAGCCATTTTCTAATGTTTAAAACAGCATATAATTTTTGAAGATTGGTCACATTTGGCATAATGCTCCTGCGGATATCCAAACCATTTCTGAACACCCTGTATATTAGAATAGAAGCGTCTTAAGACTTTGTTAACAAATTAAATACCTCAAATTATTTGCTTAATGGTAGGTTATACAAATATATCAACATATGTACATACATATTACCTACTTGATAATTTCCTTGTGTTCCAAAATTAAATTCCTCAAATTTATCTTGTCATATTTGTAATGCTTGAATTTGTGTCCTAGAATTTTTAAACGTACAACAGGAAACCACGATAAAGCAACTAGTAGTGTGTCACTTCCTATTAGTATAACTCCTGCCAATAAACGGTTAAACATTTGGAAAAAGTAACTTATTTCAAAATATTTATCAACATCATAGGGAAACCATTCAGGCATATCCAATTCCCTAGTAGAGTTAGTGCGATTATTTTCCATAGCATAGTGGTCACTCCAGCTTTTAACTTGGAAAAATATTACCATACTAAATTGAAAACACATGTTGAGTGAACTAAGGAAAAACACATAAAATAGTTTGTAATTATAGCTTGTATATTTTATGTAAATATCTTTGATATTACTGTTTTGGCCACTCATTATCTCCCTTTCACCACTGAATACTAAACCTATAAGTTTCCAAATCAGCGACGTTTGGCACAATATCATTTTCCAAAATATAAAACTGTAGGTGAAAAAAAATTGCATATTATCGGCTTGTTTCAAGGCATCATCGCCACGGAAATAATATTTTACTGATATGCACATCGTTAACATAAATATTGAGTAGCTTCCCTGTATTACAAAATAATACATTTTATAGATGAATGCCAAATAAGGTTTCGAAATATTCAAGGGCCATATTCCCAAAACTATCATAACCACTTTCGTGCATTTCATGAAACGTGAATTATACTCCATAGCTTAATATCACTTCAGTTCTTTAAAGTGACACTTTTATTAATATGAAAACTTATTTTCTAGAGTAAAAGCAACACCTAGCATATGCAGTTCCAACCTGCAGTTACGGGTTTCACCTTGATATTAATTTTTCAGGGTAAATTATAGGGGACGATTGTTTCAGTTTTATTGGTATATGACGTGTACAGCTTTTCATCTTTCAAAAATTTATAGGTATGCTACTCCATTCATTAACAAATAATGAGCTTCCTCGCATTTGGGATATTCAATCGAAGTAAACAATTACCAGAACAGGAAGATATTTGATACTAATATTTTATTAGATAATAGTTTATTCATGTATAAAATGAAATAAGTAATTCAAATGTAGGTGCCCTTAAAAGTTATTAGCAATGAAAGGTATTCTTGGCGGTTTCTGTATATACAATGGTAAAAGCTATATTAACAGTATATTCACTGTCCGGAAGGGGTTTACACATTTGGAGAAATGCAGACGTACATTCATACCCCCCGACATTGTCAGTGCCGGGGCTGGGGATTTAACCCAGTACGCGATAAACAGTTGTCACACAATACGCCTTAGGAGACTAAGGCTGCAGTGTCAGTTGTTGTGAGTTGGTATTTTTATTTATCAAAATGTGTTATTTTGATAAAAACGTTAAATGGAAAAATCTCGATATTTAATGTGGATATATCAGATCAGAATTATTTTAATATATAAACGTCATTTTAAAATCAATTCGACAATATTTTCAAAATATTTGGAAATTTTCCATTGCCAAATCAAGATTTCTGGCTAACCCTGCAGAGCTGGCAAGGATGTGATAACCGAAAAGAAGGTTTCTGGTGAATCAGACTTTTTCATCAAGAATTATTTTTCGTAAAATCAAGAATTAAAAAGTTTTTCCTCTTCCGAACTTCATCCGTGGACACACTGTATATGTAATTATACGATGACGTCAATATAGTAACCAGTTGAGTTCGCTGACACACAATATTTGTGTCTCTTTTTTCTCTCCTGTTATTAGAATTTAGCTCATCACTAAAAAGTGTTTCACTTATTCGTTTTCACAAACTTGAAATTCCCTTTGACAAAGAATACGTAGTTAAAAACAGTTTAATTTTTACAATCAGATGGTTGAATATAAGAGCAGGTTAGTTGAATCCCGCCAATTTTTTTATTTGTAAATTGTAAATTTATAAATTTGAAAATAAAATCAATTTATTATTATTACTTATTAATTACTAGTTATTAATTCCTTGAAACAAGCATTTCTAGGTTTGCATAGAAATTTTCCTATCTCAAAGAGATGAAGCTGTGGATGTGGATACATTGAACATTTGATGGAATGATATGAGATTTGATGGCATGTAATAGGATTGAATATATGGTAGGATGGAATTGGTTAAGACAGCATAGGATAGACAAATTTTAAAACATTCCTAAAGCCAATTTTTAAAAATTTGTTTAGGGGTGTCCCACTTAAAACTCCCGGCGTCATTTTCTCGATAACAAAAAGCGATATTTGAATTCTGCAGAAGGTGTAACGTGCATTTTCTGCAAAACCGACTATAAGCGTGTAGTATGGTGAAGCCGACTATAGATATTAAGTTCTGTGGTAAAACGCGGGATTTGTTTACGTCCTACTGTGAGGGGAAGAGAGCCCGCGTCCGCTGAGATCAGGATACTGTATAAGGTATTGCGTGTGAATCGCGAATTTGATTGGCTGCTGTAAACCTTACGTTAGGCCATAGTAACTATCCTCACTTCTGGAGAAAAAAATTGGGGAGCTGGAGGTAGCTATGAGAGAGTCGAGGGCTAGAAACTGGGGCAACGTGCCCGCGCCGGAGGTGACCGGCTTTTGGCCGTTCACATTAAGAATGGTCCAGGAAGTAATATAAAACCCCAGGAAGTAATATTGAGTTCACTCCTAGAATTTGAGGAGATAATTCATAGAATTATAAGTTTGTGCAAAGTGAAGTTTAAATGTAAAACTAATCAGCAAGATTTGTTGTTTTAAGCAGCCTTCGAGAAATCTCGTCATTGTCAATAAGAGTAAGATGTTTAGTGAACGGTCGGCGATTAAAACGTAAGTAAGTTTTCTGTTTTATTCCGGCCGCATAAATTGTCTCCGCAAGGTACAATACCATCATCCAAAGTGCTATGAGAAATTTTATTGTAGTGCTCCATCGGGGCCGAACTAACGTTTTTTGATCATGATACAGTGTGTGTAGTGGCGGGCTAGGCATAGGGAGTAGGAATTACAACATCGCATGTGCCAGCTGGCTGAAATGAAATAACTGAGAGCTGGGATGCTTCACCGACGGGCGAGTTTGCTCTGCTGTGCTGTCATATCTCTCGCGCTACGTGAATGTACATGCCTAATCGGCAATTACACGCAGTGTATAAACTCCCATTTGCGAGACGAACATTCTTCGTATGATTGTAAATTAGCTAACGGACACATGTTTGTCTGTATTTAAATTGTGTTTATGTGACTTATAGAAACCTTTTTACAAACTTCGAAAGAAATCTTTTTTGGTTGATGTATACCTAAGTTACTTTGGTCAGTTGAACCTGTATTATTAAAATAAGGGTTTTATTGATTATTTTAAATGATAGGCACAGTTCCGGTTATATTATTATGTTATGAGATATTTGTGTTTTTGTATTGCATGTTACGTAATATAGTTTTTATAGTTTTGGTCTAGTAAAGTTAACTAAAGTACTGATTTTAATGAACTCAAATCGGCCGACAAGTACAATTTATGGTTTATAGGTAATATTTCGATGGGTCAAAAGTATCACTAACTTTAATTGTTTTATGCTAAAATTAAGTTTGATGATGTGCTATCGGAACTAAAAGTTATATTGTCTCAATGCTCTACTTATTGTTTTGAGTTAATATATAGGTCAGTTTTATTTTTGTAGTTTTATTTCTAAGTTCTATTACAGTTTTTGAGCTAGCCAGCCACTAAATTAATTTTTCAGAATTATCTTATAAAGTGGTTGTCATACTTTGCGGTCCTATTCAGGGGTTTTTCTTTTTTATCTTTCACTCATTAAAAAGTAGACGTCACAAAGGTTTATGTCCACTAGAATATATAAATGAATTAAGTTTTGAGTAAAAATGGTTATTTTACACATTGAGGTATAGATGGCGTTGAGGTGCATTGTTCGATCTTAGGAACGTTGAAATGAGGTGCATGAGATGGAGAATATTATACTAAGCAACTTTTTTAATACGAACAATTTTCGAAAAATCACTGGTTTTCGAGATATTTGACCTAAAAATAAAAAATCGCATTTTTTTTTCATATGTGTACAATTTAAAGTGTAAAATTCCGCCATACATACAACATAAACATGACGCAAAAATTAGACAATATACAATAAACAGAAATGTCAAAATTTTTAATTTCTAAATAACAGTTATGGTGATTTTTATATTTAAAAAAATTATATTGAGTTCAAATATCTCGAAAATCAGTGATTTCTCGAAAATTACTAATATCATAGAAGTTGCTTAGGATATAAAGTCCCATCACCTGCACCTCATTTCAACGTTCCTAGGATCAAATTATTTCTTTGCGTCGCAATGCCTCAATACCTCAATTTGTAAAATGACCATTTTTACTCAGAACTGATATCATTTATATATTCTATTGAACACCTTTTACATAATTCAAATATCTCTTTAGACACCCTGTATATTTTTTCAAACAAATGTATTTTTCCATCAAAATTTTGTTCGAAAATAAATGTTACTAGTATCCTCGACGTACATGAAAGAGAAACAATTAAAAACTGGATTTCTTACGCCAATTGGCAGCCGAGATATAATAATTTTCAGGTTTTAGCCATTTATAGACATTTTCTAATGTTTAAAACAGCATATAATATTTGAAGAGTGGTCACATTTGGCATAATGCTTCTGCGGATGTCCAAAGCATTTCTGAACATCCTGTATATGAGAAGAGAAGCGTTTTAAGACTTTGTGTAAGAAACTAAAATACCTCAAATTATTTGCTTAATGGTAGGTTATACAAATATATCACACATATGTTCATACGTACGACCTACTCGATAATTTCCTTGTGTTCCAAAATTAAATTCCTCAAATTTATCTTGTCATATTTGTAATGCTTGAATTTGTGTCCTAGAATTTTTAAACGTACAACAGGAAACCACGATAATGCAACTAGTAGTGTATCACTTCCTATTAGTATAGCTCCTGCCAATAAACGGTTAAACATTTGGAAAAAGTAACTTATTTCAAAATATTTATCAACATCATAGGGAAACCATTCAGGCATATCCAGTTCCCTAGTAGGGTTAGTGTCATTATTTTCCATAGTATAGTAGTCACTCCAGCTTTTAACTTGGAAAAATATTACCATACTAAATTGAAAACACATGTTGAGTGAACTAAGAAATAACACATAAAATAGTTTGTAATTATAGCTTGTATAGTTTGTGTAAATGTTTTTGATATTGTTGTTTTGACCACTCATTATCTTCTTTTCACCATTGAATACTAAACCTATAAGTTTCCAAATCAGCGACGTTTGGCACAATATCATTTTCCAAAATATAAAAGTGTAGGTGAAAAAAAATTGCATATTATCGGCTTGTTTCAGGGCATCATCGCCACGGAAATAATATTTTACTGATACGCACATCGTTAACATAAATATTGAGTAGCTTCCCTGTATTACAAAATAATACATTTTATAGATGAAAGCGAAATGAGGTTTTGAGATATTCAAGGGCCATATTCCCAAAATTATCAGAACCACTTTCGTGCATTTCATGAAACGTGAATTATACTCCATAGCTTAATGTCACTTCAGTTCTTTAAAGTGACGCTTTTATATGAAAAATTATTTTCTGAATGCTTTGAGTAAATGTTGCTGCTTTGTGTAGTCTCAACATGCAATTAGTGGTTTCACTTTGATATCAATTTTTATAGGTATATTAATGGATGATTGTTCAGTTTTATTGGTATCTGACGTGTATAACTTTTCATCTTTCAAAAATTTATACGTTGCTACTCCATATCAATAACAAATAATGAGCTTCCCCGCATTTAGGATAATCAATCGGAGTAAACAATTACCTGAACAGGAAGATATTTGATACTAATATTTCATTAGATAATAGTTTATTCATGAATAAAATGAAATAAGTAATTCAAATGCTTAAAAATTATTAGCAGTGAAGGGTATTTTTATCGTTTTCTGTATATACGGAAATAATAGTAAAAGCTAATTAATAGTATATTATTCAACATGCGTATAATGATAGCTATTGCTCAGTAGCTATTATAGGCGAGTAGAAAACTACTTTTTCTACGACTACTCATCGCTTCAAATCGTTGTTACAAAACAAACTTAGTAAAAAAAAATCTGCTAGTAATTTTAAAATTTGAAGAAATCAACGTGTGCATGACATTTGCATGACAGACTGAATTAAGTAGTATACGCGATGATTTTGAATTTGAACCATTTTTTTATGGTTGATCCACAACTATTCAATAATTAATATGAACTCTTGTGATTGGTTCTAGCCCATTGAGTGATGCATTATTACCCACGTTTTCTTCTTTTAGCAGCTGGTGCTTCCGTTACAAACTTAGGGGATTCCCCCATCCAGGCCGGATTCTAATCCGAAATAAAATATCCTTCCTATAGTGGCATCCCTCATTTCCTCCAGCACTGGAAAACCAATGCCGAAGTGTTTGTGCCTTAAGTTCATAAGACTAGGGCATGAAGTTAGGATGTGGATAGAAGTTTCTTCATCGTCCCCGCAGGGGTTATCAGTCAGTCCAAAAGTGTGCAGGTGTTTTCTGAAAGAGTAGTCTCCAGTAAAAGACCTACAACGATTCTGACATGTTTCCTGCTTAGTCGCAAAATTTGTTCTTCTCGCTTCGGCAGGGGCTCTGAGATAAGGAGCTTCGCTTACCAGAGTTCTAGGTAGGAGGCCCAGAAGCCAAGGAATTGGGAATAATAGCAGTTCTCTATTGCCGTGTCCAAGCACCCTGAGAAGTTTGACCCAGTTTGATAACAAGTTCACAGAGAGCCTGTTGTTTTGAACCAGCATTGACTTGGTCCTAACTGATACAACGGCCTTAAGGGTCGCTTTGCTGTCGCTACGTAATATATATGTGTTTGTTAGAATATTTTCTGGGAATATTCTCTTTTGCACAGAGCAAAATTGTAAATATCTCAGTCTGGAATACCGTGGAAAATTTAGCCAGGGAATAAGAAAGTTTAATCATGGGTCTTTCACCGTATATCCCCGCTCCAGCACTTTCCTCTGTGAACTGATCCATCTGTGAACCAGACGATATCGGCAGCTTTGGGCGTCCTCGAGTGGGTTCCTCCAATCATCCCTTTTGGGAATGACAACCTCAAATGGTTTTGAGAAGGAGAGGGAAGGCACCATATCATCACTCCTGGCCTTCAGAAGTAAGTGAACCTCTATCGCGTCGAAGAGGCCCCCCTACATCCTTCCACTGAACTCCACACTTCAGCCTGTAGGCCGCTTTCCGAGACTCGGCTTTAATCGCCAGGTAAAGGAGCACAAGGTCCAGAAGGACCTCTAGAACTGCTGCGGGGGTTGTGTGTATCACTCCTGTGACTCCCAAACAGTTGTGTTGGCTTTTGTTGAATGTTCAGCCTGGTTACAGCAGTCCACCAAACAACCAAGGCATAAGTAATTATTGGTCTCACTGTAACAATATAGTACCACATTGTTACCCGGCGGTTTAACCCTCATGTTTTACCAAAGGTCCTTCTACACATCCTAAGAATTGTAGTGACTCTTTATATTTGTCTCTCTATGTAATCTTTCTAGGTCAGTTTAGAGAATAATCGTTAGAGTAGTATCGTAGGATACAGGTTCGACTAAACCATCTTGGCTGCGTCTCCTAGTGAAAATGACCGGTTCTGCCTTAATAAAGGTGTTGACTCTAAGGCCCTGGTCATCGTACCGTCTCCGTATGATCTACAGGGTCCTTTGCAAGAGACCGCTAATCGTATTTGGGAATTTTTCCGAGATGATAATTATTACCCACAGTCGTGAGTAATGAGACCAATTACTTGTTCCAAAAACGTATGTATAATAAATGAATTATTCAGTAGCCGTACAAAATAGTGTCTTTCTCTAGACCAGAGTTCAATTTCATATTGTAGCAAATTATGAAAGTATGCAAAGTAAACTATTTTACTAAGACAAAATCAACACTATTTTTATGGTTAAGAGGGCATATATAGCTTTACTTAATTTGCATAATCCCTAAATAATATTCTCTAATAACTAATAGGTTGTATTTTTTCATCTTTCAAGTTATTTTATTAGTTTTAGTGCAGTTTAGTGCCAATTTATTTGCGGGATCAATTTAATATGCTCCCTTATATAAAGTCTGTGCCTAGTTTATTAAATTATTTTTATTGTTGTTATGTATTATCCTCGTATCTTTGCAAACAATAAAAATTATGCCTCTTTGGAACTATATCATTGATATATGTCAAGAATAATATTATATCCAGAAATTATTCTTGTAGCACTACCAAGAGTAGCATAATTAGAATATATTTTTTAATACATTATTGGTTATCTTGGTTATTTCTACACAGATCTATCTTTTAAGTAAATTGGTTTTGAAACAGGTATTTTCGCTACCACATATGCCATTATATTCCATTTTTTGAAGCAATATTTGTTGATCAACACAATCAAATGCCTTGGATAAACCACATAAATTACCTAACGGTGCATCTTTATTCTCCAGGTATGCGTTTCATATTCTAATACATTAAAACCTCCATGGAAAACCAAACTGATACTTATTTAAAATTTGATAACTATTTAAATGGCATATTAATTGATTTTTGGCGACATATCCTAGAATCGTAAGAAAACTTGGCAGTAAAGATACACCTCGATAATTAATGGTAAGTAACTTGACTTCTTTTTACGTTTTGACCGGAGTACAATCAGAATCTGATCCAGACACGATTGCTTGACCATACCATTACCATACCTACTTCAATTTTCTTTGGGATATGTAAGCAAAAAATAAAGCAATAAGATTGTTACTGGTTTTAAAATGCTTATATCAACATAAATGTATATTTTCATCATCGTATGTATATTATGTAGGATTCAAGATGAGGAAATATTTTAATTAACGTTACTAACATCTCACCAGAAGTATTTATTAAGTAATGGATGTCACAATTGTTACTAAAATAGCAGGTAAGTGAAGTGCATAGTGTAGTAAAATGTGCCTTAAGTGATTTCAGCATTATTGACATCCAGTTGCTCCTGAACGCGCATAGGAACTTCAACAATTTGCCACCTAGGGTATATTTACTCCAATTTCAGCAAAAAATATTCATGTAAGTTATCAAATAGAACTCTTTACTTTGCTACATGTGACAATGTGAGATATTGAGTGGTTGACCTGGAATGTTGACAAAGTACTATATTCCCAGATTGGAGAGTAATATATATGTATAAGCAGCTTTTACCATCTGAAAACAAGAGATTACTGTAAAAGGAAGTTAAAGTATAACTAAAGAACTATTGAAAATATTGCTCCTGACATTACCTAAAATTCTCTAATACTTCCAAACACACATACCACATACATTTTCTACACTTTTGCTTTGTTCCTTTTTCATCACAATGTATCGGAACACATTTTGTAACAATTCAATATTTTAATTAACTTCCCTTTGCTGTATGGCGCGTCACACAGTATCATGACATATATTGCGGTTGTCTGTTAGGCCTATAGTACGGTGGTTCATAATTTGGCAAAAACTAGTTAAGTGGCGAAGAGGACGCTTTTGGCTAATGTAGAAAAGAAAATTATAAGAATGAAAGCTGATAAAGCCGTATGCCCGGCGGATGACATGGTTTTGTGAGAGCTGCCACATAACAGTGGAAAGCCATCTATGATAAAGAATATGTCACAAAACGTGTCAAAATTTTAAAGAAGAAAATAATAAATGGAAAAGACATGGCTTACCATTTAAAAATGTTTTTAAATCGTGCCAAAAAATGTTGGTGTCACTAGAGTGATTTGCAGAAAAGGTCGGCTGAAATTGTGATATTTTTAAAATTTAGACGATAAATGTGAACATTTCTTTTAAATTTAGTGAACTGGATTGTATTTTGTGTTTTATAAATTTATTGTATTTTATAAATCTACTGTTTACCAGCTACTTCTTTGGCTTGCTGCAGATGTTCATTTAGGTGCATATACAGTGTGCCCCGCTTTTCATGGAGCCAGCCTCATATCTCGCTCATTTGATATTCGGATATTTTTACATTCTGGTGGTTAATACATACCTATAAAGTGAGTATTTAGACGTATCCACATTTGATTTTAGTCAGGGGCGTTCGATTCTAGGATAGAAAAAGTGATTCGATTTTCAAAACAAAAAAAAGTTATTAGGCGATTAAAGAAGAATTAGTAAGATATTCTTAATAAGCACCTTTGTACAAGATTAAATTGTGGTAGGTTCAAAGGTCGTCAAAAAAAAACAATTTTTTCAACTAATAATAATTTTTATCTGTAAAACGGATTCTCAAATGAAAAAAATGTATTCTTCATTTTTTGTTCAAAATAATGTATTGTAGGTACTAGATTGAATTGATTCTACAACAAAATAATTATTTATTTAATAAGGGAAAAATTCTAATTCGTACATACCATTTCTCTAACAAATAATCTTCAATAAGGACCTAAGTAAGACCTTTTAGGTCGAGGTGAAGAAAGGCCAACCCAGGGCCAAGCGACCCCTTAAACACACCATGAAAACAAAAGTTATTGGAAGTATCAATTTAGTTATATAATTCTTTGCATTCCTATGTAACCACTATCATTCCGAATACATTGCTCAATCTTTTTTCTTAAGTGCATGGCGTATAAGTTTTTTAATGTCAACCGGAGCGATTTCAACACATGCCTGTCTAATTCTGATCATTAACTCTTGGCTGCGTGGTCTGCTCTTACATACTATATTCTTCAAATAGAAATCAAGTGGTGTCAGGTCCGGAGACCTTTAGTGAATCGCGAAAATGACCTAAATTTTGAGTTTTTGTTTAGGTTATTTTCGCGATTTACAAAAAAATGGTGTCCAATGAGGCTAAACGGACACCTGATTCGCGTTCACCACGTCGAAATTCATATGGGTTACCCAATGGAGTACCAGAAAAATACCACTTTTTTTATTTTGTGTGCATGTGTTATTTGTTAGAAAAATGGTAGGTATATGCGAATTAGAATTTTTGCCTTATTAATAAATAGTTAGTTTGTTGCAAAATCAGTTCAAGCAATACATTATTATTCTGAACATAAAAATGAAGAATACATTTTTTTTCATTTGAGAATCCGTTTTACAGATAAAAATCATAAGAAGCATCCCAGCTCTCAGTTATTTCATTTTAACCAGCTGGCACACGCGAAGTTGTAATTCTTACTCCCTATACCTAGCCCGGCACTACACACAGTGTATATTCACCACCAAGATTTAAAAATATTCGGATATCAGATGAGCGAGATATGAAAAGTGGGACACACTGTATAGTGGTGAAATAAAAACTATCTCTCTATCTATAGAAAACTTACTCACCTTTACTACAATATCGTTTGTGATAAAAGTTAAATTACCAATACATACAAACATAGGCCTCTGAGACCTCATCATTACAATAAGCAAGCTCCTTTTGGTATTTAGTGAATACTCATACCAACGACTTTTATAAATGTTCGTGCATATTTCCGTGCTCTGAAACATAATCCTTCCAATTAGGTATTTATGAATATTTTTTTTAATTTACCACATTGAATACTTAGTAAACTCTTCGAATATAGTAAAAAACAATGATGATATGTCACTAAATGTCTAAGAAGAGGTCATCTTGAAAAATATTTTACAATATAAATTACTTATAACAAAATAAAATAGTTTATAACAAAATAGTAATAGCGGAAAATAACAAAACTCCTCTATTAATTACAATAAAACAGAATGGACTAGAGTAGAATAGAGTAGAGTAGAGTAGAATAAGGTGGAGTCGAGATACTTATATTATATTATAATGTGACATTTAAAATTTAATTTTTTCGATAACTAGTGAACGAAATCAAAGGAACTTGACATTTCTGAATAGAGAATCAATATATCTTTCAAATGAGGTACACAAGCACACCCTTCCATTAAAAAATATATGGGTTTTAAGTGCCATTCGAAAGTAGTTGAAGGGTGATGAAAAATTCTACGTTTGTATTTCAAAATAAAAAATTGACCTTTTTCGGGATTTTGCATAAATATTATTAACAACGCTGAAAATGAACGCTACATATAGACCACA
Organism: Rutpela maculata; assembly: GCA_936432065.2. NCBI lineage: Eukaryota > Metazoa > Arthropoda > Insecta > Coleoptera > Cerambycidae > Rutpela > Rutpela maculata. Next base: position 161,836,594 of record OW386288.2, read on the forward strand.
GTGTATAGATAAATGAAAAAAGCCTTACCTCTAGCATCAACATATTGCAATGGTAATATATGCAACACAACTGCAAAAATATTATAAAAAAAAACGACACCGCAAATATGAATTCAGCAAATTGAAAATTTTCCATAAGCTGAAACGTAAAAGAAATTTTATTATACTAGTTATATTCTAGCAGCTGACTAAATTGAAACATATTTGCCCTACTTGCTATAAGTTCTTGCAAGCAACGATTTTTGTGACGTAATATTAAGGCATAAGGAGAATGTAGGTACTCCCCATTGGAGTTATTAACACTAGCATCGAGATATAGGAAGTTATGATTGCATATTTATCAGAGAAGGGAATAAATATGTCTTTACGTCTGTTTATAATACGAAGTATTTAGCTTGTTAAATCTCTCAGAAAATATGGCACCTACATCGAGAATGCTAAAGATCAACATTAAAGGTTGTCAATTAAGCTTTGAGATGATTTCTGATTTTTTCTGTAGCTTAAAAAACCTCTGCCCAAGGAATCACTACTTCCACATCCACTTCCACAACGAAAAAATTCCTTATGTGAAAATAATTGTTTATGGAACTTTAATAATGTAATATTTGAAATCCTCTACCCCAAAAAACCCATTCAGCGATACCCCACATCGGTAGTGGGGTGGGGGTTGTGAAGGGGGTGGTAGTGGGGGTGGATGAAGTAAAAGAATATTTTGAGGTTTCTGGTTCTTGTACACACACTAAATCACATTTTTTTTCATCCCCTTTAATAATGGGATGGGGGTGGTAATGGGGGTGGCTAATGCCAATTTTTTTTTGAGACCTTAGGTTCTCTTATATATACTAAATACCAATTTTATGGACTCTTACCTGCTTGATCTACCTATTTACCTCAAATTTACCCCAATATACCCCCCAACCCTTTAACGGAACAAGATGAAAATATAATCTAGTTCTAGATCTCGTTAAAGTACATATGTGTACCAAATTTCAAGTCAATATCTCAAACGGTTCCAGAGTAAACGTGCGCACAAAAAAAAGTTACAGACAGACAGACCGACAGACAGACAGACAGACAGACCGACAGACAGAACGACAGACAGAAATTTTTTTTCGCTCAAACTTAAAATCTCGACGTTTCATGACATTCTAAGCCTATTTGAACAATAAAAATTTTTTAAAATTTCTTTGTCGTTACTATACTTCCACTTGATGTGGAAGTAAAACAAAGAAGGTGTAATAGTCTGGAAGGTGGCGTCAATATTTTATGCGTCATTTCAACACGACTTCTTTGTTTTTTAACGTTAGTTTTCGTTCGAAAAACAACTAAAATGGTGTCAGCTGACGTGATCATGGAGATAAAGAGCGTGGGAGGTTGCGCATTTGGTAAAATAATTTTGTTTTTTGCGTTAATCCAACAAAGCTACAAAACTCTAAGTGGTTTATTTAATCAAAAATTCACAGTCTTTCGCAAATATGCAACCAGGAGGGACATTTAAAATGATGACGTTAGATTTTTAGCCGTTACCAGGCAACATATAGCTTTAGTAACCTTCTCTACGTCATGTTGCAATCAGCCGTTACCAGGAAATATGTAATTATAGTAACCTTATCTACGTCATGCTGCAAATACAACATGCACTTTTCACGAATTCAGGCCCCATATAGGAAACTAAAAACATTTTCAATGTTAAAAAGCAACTTGCTGCTACTGCATGCATGCTGTTGAAGTTTAGTAAAAATATGAAAACGCTCATTGTTTCGGTTATAGTCTGGGAAGCAGGGTCAATTTTAATTACATCATTTTAAAAAAGCTCATTTTTTCAGTACAGGTTGTTTTTTCATTGCTTATTGAAGAATCGGGTGTCAGCTACTTCAATAGCGGAGATGGAGGGCGTACGAGGCTGTGCATCCGGTAAAATAATTTCGTTTTTCGCGCCAATCCAACAAGACTACTAAACTATAAATATTTTATTTATGTAATATAAATGAAAAAAAAAAAATGTGACAGCTGCATAGGGTAGGGACTGAAGGTTGTCAGCTGCCCTAGTCAATACGTATGAAAAACACGTTATTTCAACAAAGCTGAACATTTATATGATAGTTTGCAGACAATTAAAAAGTGTCAGCTGATAATACCATGGGACAAAACCTGTCAGCTAGGCCTTTTAAGTGTATCACTCTCACTGCTGTATTCTGAGTTATCTTCCTCTTCCAAATCTAGATTTTCCTCAGATTCTCGAGCGCCATCGTTCTCATTCTCGTCTTCACACATATCTGCCGAAAAATATTGAAAATCATTGAAGTGAATAAAAGAGAATTTATGCATAGAATACCATTTATGATATTTTCAATTTTCGGTAATTGATCGCCTTGAAACCACTTGAAAATATACTTCTCATCGTGTTCTTCCCATCCATAATCAGTTCGCAAAGAGAAACTTGGCGCATGAAGATGTGCATGACTCCACAATTGAGCAATGTAAGAAATTCGCAAAAAATGCTGTTTCAATTATGTTTTACATGGAGGTAACATAGATCCTTCGAAATTCTGGTCAATCTTCAAGACATCTTCTTTCTGATTTACATTAAACGCCCTCATGAAAGTAGCTACGCGTACGAGATTAATATTATTGATTCTTTTAGAACCGTACATATGACAAACAAATTATTCCAGAATAATAAAATTCTCTTAGAAGTTTTCAGGTGCGTGTTGAGAAATGTTATGTATTAAAAAACATGGCTCCTGTTGTTTCAAATACAGAATATCGACATTTGAGCACCGATAAATGTATTACTTATAAAATACTTTGTTACTATTTGTGCATAATACCATCTAATATTTCATACAAATATGATTTTCTTTCAAGTTTCACATGAGAAAAACGATATCAGCAGGCGTGAAATAGAGTATTTCATTAGTTTGTGTTGAGAGAAACTTGAAATTGATCATCAGGTGGTTAAAAAAAAAATGAAGTAATACGTTAGCTCGGGAATTAAAGATACCGTGCGCGGTGAGCGCCTGGACGCTGCGGTACACTTAAAAGGCCCCATGGTATTGTCAGCTGACACTTTTTGTTATTTTTTTATATCGTAAACTATCATATAAATAAATTTCAGCTTTGGTGAAATAACGAATTTTCACGTGTTTTTCATACATATTGACAACCTTCGCTCCTTACCCTATGCAGCTCATACATTTTCTTTTCATTTATATTACATAAATAAACTATTTATAGTTTACTAGCCTTGTTGGATTGACGCGAGAAACGAAATTATTTTACCGGATGCGCAGCCTCCCACGCCCTTCATCCCCGCGATTGAAGTAGCTGACACCCGATTCTTCGATAAGCAATGAAAAAACAACCTGTACTGAAAAAATGAGCTTTGTTGAAATGATTGATTGATTTGATTGATTGATTTACGAGCTTTGTTGAAATGATGTAATTAAAATTGACGCTGCCTCCCAGACTATAACTGAAACAATGAGCGTTTTCACATTTTTACTAAACTTCAACAGCATGCATGCAGTAGCAGCAAGTTGCTTTTAATCACTGAAAATGTTTTTAGTCTCCTATATGGGGCCTGAATTCATGAAAAGTGCTTGTTGCATTTGCAGCATGACCTAGATAAGGTTACTACGGTTACATGTTGTCTGGTAACGGCTGATTGCAACATGACGTTGAGAAGGTTACTAAAGCATATCAGAAATAAAAACAAATACCCACTGTTGAAAGTAGAAAAAAAGCGCTGCTTTAAATATAGTTTCCCGAAATTTTTCTGGTACAGAGTTATTACTGTCAATAATTAAGTTGGAAGCGAAATAAGATCCGTTCCAAGAAACGATGTTTTCAGAAGAAATATTACAAAACATTAACGTAGTGCAGTGGTGAAAATCTCAAGAAGATATTTCACAAATTTACAAAGAATTGTGTGCCGTTGCTTCTTCTGCAGACGTAGAAAGAATGTTTTCTTCATATGGACTTATTCATTCAAACTCTTTAAACGTTATAATACTTAATATGCCTTGTTTTGTACTGTTTTGAAAAATATATATTTTAATATTTACCTATATGTTCATGTTTTTTAAGTTAATGTTTTAAGCCATTAACTTAAAGGCTTTTTAAAGTTGTATTTTTGCAAATACACAATTTTACTAATAAAGTTTGTATTTTTTTTTATAACATTTAAACTTGATTTTTTTTTTAAATGAAAATTGCTTGATTAAAATTATGATTGCAATCGTGATTATAATCAAATGATTTACATCAGCTCAACCCTGCTATATACACACGTGGCATACAAACACTAAAGATGGAACACTGGAGCCGTTGACGAAAATCGTCGATAAGATGATTATAAGTAAAGAAGATGTATGCTTGAGTTTACTAAGCTGCTGTGCCGAAAATGTTCACTTTACATGGTGCTGGTGAGGGGGGACTTAGTCCTTTAGCCACAAAATTTGTATGTAATTTAAGTTTATATTTTTAAGTTTGTTGTTCTAATAAACACAACTAGGACATCGGAAATGTTTTTACAACTCAGGCTTAATAAATGGGTGAAATTTGCCGGTAACTGAACATTGTTAAGTACAAATTTTTTTTAAAGGATTGTTCTGGGATGTCTAAAATATTCGCAATAAAAAAATGTGATTTAGGTCTCCAATGGAAACACCATCATAAGTCCAAAGAGGAGGATTTTCTACGCCAATTCTATGTAAGTGAGAAGTAAAACAGCCATGGTTTACCTTTGATCTAGTAATCGTGGATGAACAGAATTTTGAGACTGAGTAGTTGAATATGTGAGGGATTGTCTTTGGAAGTTTCGTGTGAATTAGCGTATAGTGATTATGAGACGTTTTTGTAAAATCGGACCAGTATATTTCCCATTTGGCACGAATATCATGCTTGTATATGTTGATCAAATCCTCATTAGTAACTACGTTATTAATTTCCCCAAAGAGATGTAGCTTCTTTAGCGAGCTTGTCCGCAGTTTCATTTCCTGCAATCCCGGAATGTCCCTTCGTCCATATGAAAAGTACACTGGTATCCCTTTTATGAAGATACACTACCTACTTTTTAATTTCAAAAATTACATGATTGTTGCATGACTTATACAGGCATTATTAATCGCTTGTAGGACCGATTGTGAATCTGATACAATTACATAATTACATTTACTTAAATTATTTTCCGTTATCCAAATCAAACTACGCAGTATTACGTAAGCTTCGGCTGTATAAATGTAGCTTATGTCCGGCAGTGCAAACCTAAAAGATTGTTTGTTGCATTTGAAACCGTCAGTATAAATGATTATGTCTTTATTGTGGCTGCTCAATAAGGACCTCAGAAGGTTATTATTGACTCTGGGAATAGTTGTGAAGCTAGGAAATATGACTGTTGGCTTGAATAATAAAGCCATCATGCTCTAACATGAAAATCGGATATTTATCGCTACATGTTATAAACTTTTTATGTTTGCTTGAGTTTGTGAATTGACCTGCTAGTGGAGGGCTATTTTTATGTTCCAAAATTTAGAAGATAGAATACGGTCTAATATTTCTAAATTTGTATTAGATGACGACCCATTCAGCACGCAAACATAATCTAAAATAGATTGAATGTAAGAAGGTTAGACTAACTTTCGGATCTGCACCATATCTGCTTTTAGAGACACACTTTAGCAGCATATTTATGCCTTTTTCATACTTATTCTTGATATGTTCGATATGTTTAGACCGTTCCAGTTTATTGTCCAATACTATACCTAAGTATTTATAATGGTCTACTATTGGAATATCAAGATCGCAGAGTGTAATATTATTTGGTGTCCTGAGTCTATGCCTGCTAAAAATCATAACCGCAGTCTTTTCAGGGTAAATCCATTATCAAATAACCACTGTTTTAGGCAGTACATTATGTATGCTAGGTTTTTTATACATTACATGCAAATCCTGAGTGTATACATTAAATAAAAGGGGACTCAAGACAGAAACCTGTGGAAGTCCTTTAGATCTAGGCCCATGCAAATTATTGTTATGGTCTTTAATATAGATTATTATATTATTATATAGTTCGGTAATTCTAGCAGCTACAATCATTCCGATTCCCAAATTACATAACTAATTATTTAATATATCCAAGTCAACTGCATCACATATTTTAAATTAACATAGACAAGCTAAGTACGTATTTTGTGAGAATGATGGTTGTACGTCGGATACTAATTGTCCAACTGCATCTACAGTGCCATTTCCCTTACGAAATCCATATTGAGCATGAGGTAACAGTGACCTATTTTCTACTTGCCATTCGAGTTTTAATCTAATCATTCTTTCAAAAATTTTAATTAGAAAGGGCGTGAGTGATATAAAAAATGTGGAACTCTTCACGATTTTGCGCAGGGGCCATGCTAATCTTCTCTGTATCGGTCCGATTTTAGTATATGTACCGCTGAAGCGAGTACATTCACTTTACATGGAAAAGTTATAAATTATAACTTTATAAGGTACGGAGGTGCATTGAAATCTACAAGCTGATTTGAAAATCACCTTTATTGAAGCTTTCTTTTTGACTAAATATTTTTAATTTATTTAAAACCAATACTGGCTATTTCTATTTCTATGATATATTCCTTAAATAATAATTTACTTACCGCCATTACTTTATAAATCATCAAAGAAACGTGGTAGGATCTCACTATGAAGTCGAAGAAATAAAACCATTTTACTGCATTGTTCAAAGTACTGACATATCTAAAAATATATACTAGGATGAAAACGATTCGTAAGTTAAGCTTGTGTATGTAAGCAATTTAAGTGACGACTGCATGAAATGAATGTAATTTTTAAAAATTCTGTATGAAATAAAAATAATTATTCTTAAATAATTGTGTATATATTTACAACTGCCTTCACATTTTAAAAATATGAAACATAAAAACTAAGTAGTTAATATTTTGTCTCAATTATTATGCCTGAACGCATTTTATGACTGCCCAATCCGCGCACCGTTACTCTCGCGCACACTATTTCATACTTTTCATATTTTTCGAAAACCAGTTATCATAGAGTAATGCTTATTTTTTGAAGTGAGGTAAAGAAATAGAACTTCAAAATAGTACACATGATTTTTCGAAACTGCATTCCATTAGAAAGATATTTAACTTTAACTGGAATTATTTATGCAAAAAAAATTTATTTTTATTTCAAATTCAATTTTCACCAATTTTTTCTCAATAATGACCATATAGAAAACATTTGTAATTGTTAAACAACTCTCGAAGAATAGAATTTCCTTCTCATAGCAAAATCTGACAGAAAGTGCAGTACTTCTAGCCATTTTGCGAAGACCCTTTTTTTTCCAAAAAATTGAACCTATCGAAAAATAATGCAGATATCGATCTGAAATTTTTAAACAGATATTCCCTCCTATTTAATACGTACTTTAGTAAAATTTTAAAAATTTTTCTAAAATTTTGCTGAAATTAATTTTTTTTTTTTTTATTTATTTTTTTTGAATTTACTCCTGACCTAATAAAGCTATCTTAACGTCGGGAGGCTCATTTTATAGGTTTTTTAATACCTATAACTTTCTCATTTGAACTTAGCCTTGATTATTAGCTTTCGATTTAAAAGCGAAATTTTTCAACTATACCGCCCCCCTACTTGCTTATCCGGTATGACGTCACTTGGCATGCTACAAGGAGTTTTTTTGGATGTCCAGTCCATCAACTTAAAACAATAAAATCGTAGTTATCTATTTTCGCCACATTTTTATACTTTTCGTGACAATTCGACTGGACTATGTCGGGAATTTATTTCTGCTGGTACCCCAAACTTATCTCAACCCTCTGTAACACATTCATATCACAAGCATTTATGTTGAGAATTGAAATACCTCAAATTATTCTCTACTCTGCTATGCGAATATACTATAGTTATGTTTATTGCCCATACATACTTGATAATATCCTTGTGTTCCAAAATTAAATTCCTCAAATTCCCCTTATCATATTGGTAATGTTTGAATTTGTGTCCTACAATTTTTAAACGTATTATAGGAAACCATATTAATGCAATTAGTAATGTATCACATGCTATTAATATAGCTCCTGCCTGTAAACGGTTAAACAGTTGGAAAAAGTAACTTATTTCAAAATATTTATCAACATCATAGGGAAACCATGCAGGCAAACTTAAATCTCGCGTAGAAACAGAACCATTACTTTCCATAGTATAGTAATCGTTCCAGCTTTTAATTTCGAAATACGTTAACATACTAAACTGAGTAAGAAGATTGCATGAACTAAGACATAGCCCATAAAACAATTTGTAATTATAGCTTCTACATTTTATGTATATGTTTCTGATATTGTCATCTTCATCACTCATTATCTTCCTTTCATCATCGGATACTATATTTATAAGTTTCCAAATTAACGGAGTTTGGCACAATATCATTTTACAAAATATAAAACTGTACTGAAAAAAAAATTGTATGTTATCAGCTTGTTTCAATTCGTCATCGCTATAAAAGTAATATTTTACTCCTATCCACATTCCTAATATAAATAGTGAGTAGCTTATCTGCAATAGATAACAATAAATCTTATAGATGAAATCCAAATAAGGTTTCGAGATATTCAAAGGCCATATTCCCAAAACTATCAGCACCACTTTTGTGCATTTCATGAAACGTGAATTATATTCCATAGCTTAACGTCACGTCAGTTCTTTAAAGTAGCACTTTTATACGAAAAACTTTTTTCTGAATATTTTAAGTATAAGCAACAATTAGCGTATGCAGTTCCAATATACAATTGGTAGCTTTACCTTGATGTCAAATTTTCAAGGTAAATTGTATAGGATAAATCTTTCAATTTTATTGGTATATGACGTGTATAATTTTTTTCACATTTCAAAAATGTATAGGTATGCTACTCATGCTACTAGAGCTTCTCTACATTTAATTCAGGCTACATGGTGGAACAGTCTTTACCCCCCTTGTATTATTTATTATTTACCTATCTCTATTGATTGAGACAGAAAAACATGCGAAGTTGACAGTTAGGAAAACACCTACTTAATAATTATTTCTAATTATTGTACACTTCTATTTGTCTGCACCTTATTTAATAATGATTTCACTGTAATTACCAACATTATTTGACTTTATTTTATCCAAAGAATTATATCGCTAATTAATATCATTTACTTCTAAAAGGCAAGATATCGAAGAAAAAGATAGAAAACATTTAATTATCTTTATTTTAGGATTGTTGTCAGATACAGAGTTACATCAATTAAATATTCGATGGGGAAACTGCCACATGTCACAGAAAAATAATGAAAATATTCATTGGAACAAATTGTCAGAATAATTTAAAATCTTTGATAATATCAAAAATACACACTCCATGTCACCTTACCCAATGCGAAATGTCACTGATTTCTATTAAAAATCATTTGAATTTTATTTCGTTATGAATTGATGGCATGTTTCTGGCATACTTCATTGGGCCGGCATATGTGGGTCACTCTGGTCGGCAGCCGGGCACATATCAATTTCCCTTCACTTTATATCATCGGGCCGGCATTGTGCCATCACATGAAAATCACAATGTCGACACTTCTATAGTTAGCGTAATAGATATAATTTATTTCCTCTTAGTAAATATCAAAAGCGCCGGGTATGGCCACAAAGAAATTAGCCTGCGCGTACAAAGGGTTTTGCATCTTGCGTCTCACCCGTCGATCTACTAATGCGATTTCGACTACTAGGCCATTAAAATTAAATATTATTTTACTTCAGTGACACGGCATGAATTATATTCAGTACGATGCTGGTATATGAAACCATAGCTTTAGGCACTATGTCACTTTTGGGCGGCACACGGGTAAATTGAAAAAATAATCGCCTAGAACCCACTGCCGTACAAAAATAATGGGACCGGAAGCCAGAAGAATTTTTGATTTTCCCAAATTTTTTCCAGTCATATAGATAATTTAGTACTGTACGGCGTTTGTACAATTAGATTTGTATGCTTTCATAGATTCATTATTCAGAAACACCGTACATATTTGGTGGTTACAGGGTAAGAAATACCGGGCGCAACCCCTTCCCTAGACCCGTAGGGTGCAAGATCATTGCAAAATGTACGGGATCGGTTTGAAAGTATTATTCCACCTACAATAATTTTTAATAATTGTGCCGTCTAAATATTATGGTAACTATAAATATAAATAAACAATTACCTGCGTTTGGGGGTTGAATCTCATTTTTTGGCAATAAGATCATAAATTCCTGTACGGCAACCGATTTTTTGACATAATGTAACTAAATATTATCGTTGTACATTATAGCCGGTTATAATTATGGAACCAATGAAAACATGAATTAAAAAAAAAAAAACTAAAAAATTTTCAAAATGCGCTGTGTATTAATAAAAGGAGTAATATTTCTAAAATTATTGCTATTTTGAATTCTTTAAAGATGGAAATATAAAGGAAAATAGATGCCGTACATTTTTACTTTTAGGATTTTATCTTGGTAACGTGAAAGTCAGGGTTGGCTCTGTCTGCGCGGAAATATTTTTATGCAAGTATGACACAATATATCTTACCTTGTACTTTTTATAGGGAATTCCAGATATCAAAGTTAATATGATCAGTTTATTATAAAAACTCACTCGAAGAGGAGGTATTGGGGATGTAACACTGAACTAAGATTATCTAGTTTCGATATGTTACATCCCACTATCATTTCCACTAAATCTGAATTAAAATTACGTTGACTGTCATTAGCAGTAGAGCCACTAGCACTCATATGCTTTTGTGAGGAAATATGTCTATTAACATTTGTTTTAGATGTCCAAGAAATGATTTTGTTGCAACTACTACAATAAAGATCTGTTCCATCAAATTGCAGTTCTGGAAAATAGCGAATCCACAAGTATACTACAGCCTGAGAAGCACTAGACGTTTTTGTATACCGTCGACTCTACACTATCGGAAAATGTTCGCTTTGGTACGGGCAATAAGAGCAAGCGAGAACGAAGGGGCGTGTTACACTTTGCTTCTGCTAGAGTACTGGTAGACGTCTTTATTGTGGGCGGTTGGTTAATAGCGCAATGCCAAATGCTCGACTTTCTGATACTGTATATAATTTCACTCTAGGTTTGAAGATACATATTGGACATATATATATGGCTAGATTTACACTACGAAACTGCGTAACTGTGATTCTTATGAGTTTTTTGCTTTAGTTGGTCACTTCTATGCACACTTTTACTAGTAAAATTATTACAAAAAAATTTTTTTTTGCAAGTTTTTGAAAAAAAAATGGTGTACTCAAATGGGTACAATGGGAGAATGTATAAGAAAATAATGCGAAATTTTAAGTCATAAAAAATTTTTTATTTGTTTTAGAGATGCATTACAGATGAATATTATTTATTTCTTTGAATGGAATGCTATGAAACAATCCCGCTCAACACATAAAGCGACATCACACTGTAGACAACTCCATCTTGCTCGTAGGTAACACTGACGGCACCTTAGTGTTTTTCGATTTTTTTTGGAAAATGAAAAAATGTAACAGTACTGAGTTGAACTACAAGGCATCCAATTCTTGAAACCAAATCTTACCGGTTTCCCCTTTATAAATTGTTTGCCGGAGTGGTGTCCATAGCTTCACTTATTGAAAGAATTGGGTGAAGAATTCCCCATTGACGAAAATTTGTATCTAGCAAGTTCATCAGTGGGCGTAGCTTATACATTTTATCAGACTTATCAAGTTTAGTATTGTCAGCAAAGTGTATGTACCTCTTGATTTCTTGAAATTTATTTAGAGACATACTGGGAGCTACGAAAGGTATGGAAACATCTTCGTCTACGCACCAATACATGGGTTGATGAGGTAATTAGGGGATATCGGGGTATCCAGAAAGCAATAGAAATCCTAAAAATATTTTTATTTCTACCTCTCCCCATCGCAAAACCGCAGTTATTTTTGTTATCCGTAAAGGTTTGATTGCTTATTGATCAATTTTATAACCTTATCGTCAAACAATCTTTCAAGAGATTGAACTGGATTATCATTCTTCACATCTTCTATCATTTTCCTTAATCTTTCTTTATAGCCCGTAGTTTTATCCTTCATATAATATCTTCATAATTCTTTGTCCACTTCTCCTCCTTCTTACCATTACTTTTTGAACTTCTAATTTTCTTGACAAATAGTACCGATAACGGCACGTCATCATCGCTATCATAATCGTTTTCTACATGGTCCCTATTTCTAAAATAAAATCTAAAAATACTTTTCTAGTCATCTGGAACCATGCCTTTTGTACAGCATTTAGTTTTTATTGATTATTGAAAATGATGATTGAAAATCAAAAGAACTTCAGTTCTGTAAACATATTAAAAGACATTTCATATTCCAACGTATATATCTTTTCCTGGTGTTATTTCTGTTCTCTTTTTCTTTTAATAATCGTCTGCCCAATCAGAAGTGAATCGTACCAAAACTGTTTGGTATTTCCCCTTGGATTTTCTCGTATTACATCTGAAGCAAGTCTTCATTAGAAACAAAGTTGAAATGGTTGTTTTCATACATAATATTTCCTGATTGATTTTTAATTTTTTTTTGTCTTAGAAATATTAAGAAAACAAACCACTTTCTTATTCTCGAGGAATTAAGTCCATAAAATTTAAAGAAACGTGAATATGTCCACTTAAACATAATAAACAGTCTCTTCCCAGATAGCATTTATTATTCCACGAATGTACATTTTGCATTCCCAATGTTCTAATTGCATTCTGTACTTGCCATGTATGTTCCTTCAACATTCCCATATAAATAATATTTTCACATATACAATATGATTATACATACGATATGAATGGAACATACAGAAAAGTTTATGTTCACACTCGCATATACTATGTACACGTATCAGGGAACGTTCTTCGTATATGTGTTCATGTACATCGTACAAACATTCGTCATTGATTTTATCTGTATAATACAGGTATATTTTTTGTAGAAATATTTGGATCGATATCATCAAAAGTTCAGCACTTTTAACGCGAACGCTGATTGGTTCGATATTTGAACTAATAAAAATAAACCTGCATCACAACTGATGAGGCAGCAATGCTAATTTTATAGTATCTATCTACCTACCTACAAAAGTAATGATTATGATATTTCTCTATCTATATAGATTTGGTTTAAGTACATTTATAATCATCCCCTGTGCGGTGTATGACGTTTTATAAATTTTAAATCGTTCTTCAAAATTGTATATATAAAATATGTTTTAAATTTTGAATCCAGAATTTAGATTTGTGATCGAATATTAAATAATAATGAATATGAAATACTAAATAATAATGAATGAAATATTAAATAATAATGAATAATAACCCTTTTTTAATTTATATACTGTGTTCAATTAATTAGTAATTATCTCGGTAACTATCGACATTTCTTAAGCAGGTAGTTCAGACTTAGAATGGTTATTTAATTACATTTTAATCATTTTATCTTTTATATTTAGATTTCCGTTTTCCATGTCATTACAATCCCCTTGTAGAATTTTTTAAATGCGCGCCATGGTCCTTAGGTTAGTGCGCATGCTGATCGTGCTGCGCTGTCAAATGTCGATTTCAACGAGGTCTATTATGTCACTGGTGTTTTGTTTTTGTTTTCCCGTGATTTATTATTATAATTATTCCAAGTATACATTAATTGCATTGCAGTAAGTATTTTACAATTGTATACAATATAACTACCACATAGTTTTGTTGCCATTTGCAGATATTTTATATTTAGATACTAAAGTTTAATGCATATCCCTTTGTACATATTATACTAAGCATACTACCTATATTATAATAATTACGGCGTTTGTAGGTATCGATTTTTGGAAAAAAAAACTGAGGTGGTCTTTGTAATGGTCTCGCTCCACGAAAAGGAAGCTTGATAGTCACCATTCAAACGGAAATAATTTGACTGATCATTGAAAAACAGGAGAAAACCCACGTGGACACTTTACGGGGTGTTTAAATCTTATTTTCAAGAAGGTAGGTTCGATCTATTTCAATATTAAGGAGCTTTTGTTTATTCAAATCACGACCATTGGATTTGATTACAACATACGAGTTTATGATAATATCAAGTTGTAGTTATTTGTAGTAATTTGCTTTATACCTATTTCAGAGGATTATAGAAGAGCTGCAATTAATTGAAAAGGGCAGAGATCACATCTGTCCTTACTAGAAGTTGAAAGAAGAAATGTTGTTCTTTTAATAACTCTGGTAGGCATTTAAAATCAGTACCTGAAATTTCGAACGTTCACTTGAACGAATTTCATATGAAAAAGAAAAATTAATAAAACCCACACTTCGATTTAGGTGTAAAAACTTAAGTATTGTGGATATTTATTGTCAGCAAATGTGGCAATGAAGTGTTTATGCCTAAATCGATGTGTGTTTTTTATTAACTTTTCTTTTTCATCTAAAATTCATTCAAGTGAACGTTCGAAACTTCAGGTACATTTAAAATCGCAAGCATAAATATTTCCGAATTCCTAAAAAATACCTCTGTGTTGTAGGTAAAGGACACCGCACAAAACAAATGAAAAAGAGGGCACAGTCAAATGGGCTGAAAATGGCCAGTTTGAAAGGTCAGAGATCAGGAATATCGGTATCCACTAATGGCATAGTTGAGAGTATTATGTGACAACGAGTTGTTTAATGTTGCTATTCATATTCATACGACTGGAAATGCCGCAGGTTTCATGAATGAGGTGGTGATTTTTTTAAGGTCCTATGCTTACTTTAAAGTGAGGGTGTGCGTGTGTGTTTAGTGGGGGGGGGGGTTGGTTAGCATGCGTGAGAGAGTGAAAGTGTGTTCCTATTAAAGAGTTCTATAAATAGAGGATACAAGCTGCATAAGCGTAATGTATAAGCAGTGGACAGCGCGCAAACGGTGTGAGCATTCTCATCCTTCTCACACAGTTCTTTCTCTCTTTGTCGCACAGTACATGAGGGGCTGTGTTCTTTGTAAAACAGAGTGGAGAGCAAAGGAGAGGGTACGAGGTGTGCGACAAGGACAAGGATGCTCGCGCCGTCCAGCAAATCAACGGCTTGTCTCCTGTAGTCAGTGCAAACACATTAGAATAACAACGTTAAACAAATCCTCGTCATAATATGATACTCTCAACTATGACAGCGGGTACCGATATTCCTGATCTTTGACCTTTCATATCTCAAAAACTGGCAATTTTCAGATATTGTGCCCATAAAAACAGAATATTATGAAGCACAACATACTACATTTTCAGCCCATTTGACTGTACCTTCTTTTCCATTTATTTTGTGCCTGCCGTGTACTTTATGATAATATCAATTTGTTTAATTTATGTTTGATCAGTTTTATTTTTTCTGTAAGATCTTTGTAAGATGTTTTTATATTTTTCAACTTTATCATGGCCAGTTTTTAAAGAGAAATAAGTACCCATTCAAATATAATACAATGTATTTTCTTTTATAGTTGGACTAGCACGTGTATCTCCTCTAGACAGGAAGGAAATACCTTCTCCTAAAAATTGGAAAAGCTAAAAGAAAGTATTCAGCCAATAGGATCAATCACAGATGATGTGTTGAGAATGAAAAGTGGACTTTCGCAATTACAAGTATCACCATCGGCAACACCTGGACACTGGTTTTAAAAATGTAAGCCCTCCAATTTTTACTATTTTTTACTTACTGACAAAAAATTCCTTATAGTAAAATATGACCGTTCAGAAGTTGCAAAGAAAATTTTTTTGTTAAAAAAAATTTCAATTGAAATTTTTGTCAATTGTTTTTTATTATTACAATTCATTTTTGTAACAAAAAATAAAAATATATTTAAAGTAACACAACTGTTTTATTTATACCTCTTCCTATTTTATAATTTAAGATGCATACTTAATTGTTACAATAATGTAAAGTAATTAATAAAATAAAATCGTGTTTTGTTCTTGGCAATTTAAAACGCGATTTGAAATAGATAAAACTTTAAGGTAATGTAATATGATTATCGGATTTTTTCATAAATAACACCAGTGGCGGCTGGTGAAATTTCAATTTTTTTTTTCTCGTCTATGGCGCATGGGACCCATACGAAATTTGGGAAATAACATCTAGAGAAGCACTTCTCTAATGACCCCTAAAAAATTTTGAAAAAGCAGTTTGCGAAGAAATTTTTGAAAATTCGTTAGCCTCCCCTGGGTCTAGGAGCTCCTGTTTATTTTTATTTTTTTTTGTCATATGCATTTGACTTTTCATAAAAATACAACAACAGATTTTGGAGTTTATGAAAATATTTTCATTACTAACTGAAATACAATGAACTGAAATTTTGTAATTTACAATTTAACTAATTACAATATTTCAATTCGTTGTATCTCAGTTAGTAATGAAAATATTTTCATAAACTCCAAAATCTGTTGTTGTATTTTTATGAAAAGTCAAGTGCATATGACAAAAAAAATAAAAATAAACAGGAGCTCCTAGACTCAGGGGAGGCTAACGAATTTTCAAAAATTTTTTAGGGGTCATTAGAGAAGTGCTTCTCTAGATGTTATTTCCCAAATTTCGTATGGGTCCCATGCGCCATAGACGAGAAAAAAAATATTGAAATTTCACCAGCCGCCGCTGAATAACACGTTAAATATGATTTTTAAGCTGAAGTTTTAGAGTGATATGTTTGATGCATTTTAAAATGTTTTTTAAAAGACCTTATTAACGTAAAACTATTTTTTTTTTACATATATTCTTGGACCTTTGTAAAGTATTGTTATAGCAAATACAGTTTTTTTTTAAGTTTATTTAGCATTTGTGTGCTCCATTCAATAAAATTTGATGAATAAAACATTTGGCTTTAGTTGAAAACTAATGGTAAAAACAAATTTTCTGTGCATATATTCCACATTTACTTACATACTGTTCTTCACAAGGAATGTGAAATGTGGAAAATTAGAATAAGTACCTAATAATTGACTGTAACAATTAAACTTTAAAATTGGATATTGGATTTATTATATGCAAGTACTTCACTCATATCGTGTATTCTCTTGAGTTTAATTATTATAATAATTTATTATTTGCTGTAGTCATAGATGAGTCGCTGTGTCATACTGAACATATTCAGAATGAAGCAGTGACTCGTCAATGATTACAATAAGTAATAAATTATTATAATAATTAAACTTTGAAGAAAATACATGGTATGAGTGAAGTACTTATAGCTGCCACTGATACATAATGTTCATTCCTACAATATACATGCATCATAGATTTATGATCCATGTGTAACATACCAGGAACCTACGGTTTAATTCCTACGAAGGTAGTACTCATATACCGTGAACATGCAGTGTACATTGTGAATGTAGGATGGACCTTCCTCCTATATACCTCATGTATCTATCAGTATATCAATATACGTTTCTGGTTCATATCAAGTTCCGTTTTGGTCTATGGGTACGTTGTAGGAAACTTACTCGTATATCGAGAGGCGGTCATCTGTACGTCTCTCTGACATTCAGATTTTCTACATGGAATACAAAATGAATATTCATTCTTAGTTCCATGGGTACATAAAGTACGTTCCGAGCACATGCTCTGAATGTAAAAATGCTATCTGGGTTACAGGTTCAAAGCAGCACGGTTCAGAGCATTTGTTTTAATGTCATGCAACAAAATGCAGACAAGGTAAAAGGATATGCGTCACATATTGAGATTTTAATATACAATTAGCGACAAGTGTAGAACCGGCCCTTGTAAAATCCAAACTAAAAGAAAGAACAGTTGGAGGGTGTAAATTAAGTACCTTCGTACATTCTTGCATATTATTTATTAATCAAATGCGGGAAAGCTACAACAAATAATTCTAAGGTTATGTAATACGCACTCACTCACTTCTTAGATATAATAAAAGTAGATGTATGTTGACTCCTGTTCTCTTTTTAATTTGGAAAATTGCCTAGAAGAGCTCTTAGTTTGTTGCTGAAAATTCCAATAAAAAATCACTCTGACAAATAACACTTACAGCGTCCCCGACATCTCAGATCTCAAACAAAAGGAACGAAAGCTTAGCTAGTTCCTCCGATTAAAGAATTTATATCTAAATACATAATTGTACTGATTTATATGTTGCTGAGATAGTTACAATCTAAGGCACTTCTTCCCATAAGTTCTTGATTGGTTAGTCGATCTATTCGCAACCGATTCGGGCACGATCGGTTCAGTTCGATTATCATAATTTCAGTTTGACACTTTTTTGACAGTATCCGCCATTGATGTTAATAAGTGTTTTTCGATCAAAATGTGGTGAAGAAGTCTTTTTATTTTAAGCTGCGATTTGCTTAATACCTAAATAATATTCTCTATTCATATTTACACATAGTGACAATCTATTTAGTGCAAAGTGCTGTGCCGTTGGCAGAAAGCAGTTTAGAAAAGAAGAAAATCGATCGTTCCATAGTCGTAACATGATGAAGTTCACTTTACAGTTATAAAGTGAATACCAATTAAATTTTAATATCCTTTCAATACATATTTATCTTACTGTATTATCTTACTGTAATATCGTATGCCTACATCACGTTGTATAAAGAGCCGGTTATGCAATTACAATAATTCATTTTAATGAAAATATTTACCATTCTACACATTTTCTACACACACAACGCCACTGTTGCCTATGGGATGTGATGTTCATCTATCCATTTTAATGGACATATAATGTGACTATGTTAGGAGCAAACAAGGTATATAGTGAACAGATAGCCTGTTATGTATCTAGATATAAGTTCTTTAATAGGAGGATAGTTCAGACAACAGAACTCAATACCAACCTCTAGATAAATAAATGTGTACCAGCCTAAAAATCAGTATAATTTATTTTTTCTAATTTTGACATATAAAGTGACACTTTTCAAAACTGACGTAAGTGTCAAAACGTCCTACTTTATGTAACCAGTTATGGAAAGTAAAATTTTACGTAACTGGTGAGAAAAAGTTCGTTATGTCATCAATTAGGAAAGACAAACAACTTTAAAAAAGAAAAAGAAACAATGTTTATTCAACACAAAATGGAATACTAAGTCCATAAAATGGAAGCTTCTAAATTCTCCTTTCCTTCAAAATACGCTAACAAAACTTTTTCATTAATACGATTTACCTTATGTTATCAAATTAGGATTTCAAATAATATTGTAACTTGGCTAAATAACGTCTGTCAATTTTGACATTAAAATTATAATGTGTGATAGCAGGAAAGGTAACTATGAAAAAGTTTACTTAATAGGCGTCTGAATTTAAGATGCCAGCGCCAAAGTGGAGAAATCGTGAACTAATTATAGGCTGTTTGTTTATTTATTTGGCGAATACTTATATCGATTTTTTTCTGTTTATTGTTATTTTTGACGTTGAAAATAATAACATTAATAATATATGACCAAAAGGTTTGTAAGATTTTGTTGTAAGTGATTTGCAAGATGTTAATGGCATTATTCAGCAAAATTCATATTTTTTAGGTTATCTGGTTTTCCCCTTGAAAAGTACAGTTTCTTCGACATAAACGGTGTCTGGCTAGTTAAATATTAATAAACTTAAATATCTCTTTAAATTTATGTACAGTTGTAGTTTTAAATCACTTTTTTTTTCAGGAAACATGAGTGACATTTAGGTTAAGCATATTGCAATGTATGGAACATTTGGGAAGCACTAAAAATGTAAAAATTCTAATTGTGTGTATGAAGGGGAATATGTTTTAAATGCAGGACATATTATTTTGTGTGGAACAACCCATATTCAACCCAAAACTTAATAAATGTGTATGCTCTATGTTTACAAACAAGTGTCAGATCATGAAATTAGTGGTACCTACATTGAATATAGGTAACTGAAAAGATATTTATTAATTCTTTAAGTAAAATAACTGAAACAGTATTTTGTAAAATATGAAATAGAAATATTCAGGGGTAAAACATAATAGTGCATGATGCAATAGTATACATTTTTTACATTTATAAATATACTGAAATTGCATATAATGCATATATTTACTTATTTCAAAAATTTCACTTACAATGTGTGATTGTTCAGGCCATTATTATTGCTACTCGGGCCACGGTTATTTGCACCAGCTTTTTCCCTCTCAATGCCTGGTTAAAGGTGTCTACATCAAAGAGGGTATCCTGTGAACATTGTCATGCCAATTCAACTTTCACGAGTTGTCCCTGCAATCTACAAAGGATATCGACTAGGTTGGCTCCAGCAAATTGTATCTTGTGTAGTCCCTTTAAATGCTATCATATTTTTAATAACTTAGCATCTCAGTTTATCATTATTTACTTATTGTTGATATCATCGTACACTAAAGAGACAATGACACAAAGGCCTATAATTAGTTTGACTCTAGATCACCAGGTGGCGTACTCCTTATTTTCAGACGCCTATTACTTCCACATCCAGTGGAAGAATAGTAACGACAAAAAAATTTTTCAAAATTTTTATTGTTCAAATAGGCAGGAATGTCACGAAACGTCGAGATTTTAAGTTTTAGCGAAAAAAAGAATTTCTGTCTGTCGGTCTGTCTGTCGGTCTGTCTGTCGGTCTGTCTGTCGGTCTGTCTGTCGGTCTGTCTGTCGGTCTGTCTGTCGGTCTGTCTGTCGGTCTGTCTGTCGGTCTGTCTGTCGGTCTGTCTGTCGGTCTGTCTGTCGGTCTGTCTGTCGGTCTGTCTGTCGGTCTGTCTGTCGGTCTGTCTGTCTGTAACTTTTTTCGTGCGCACGTTTACTCTGGAACCGTTTGAGATATTGACTTAAAATTTGGTACATATATGTACTTTAACGAAATCTAGAACTAGATTATATTTTCATCTTGTTCCGTCGAAGGGTTGGGGGGTAAATTGGGGTAAATTTGGGGAAGATAGGTAAATCAAGCAGGTAAGACTCGATAAAATTGGTATTTAGTATATACAAGAGAAGCTAAGGTCTCAAAAAAAATTTTGGCATTAGCCACCCCCACCCCATTATTAAAGGGGATGAAAAAAAATGTGATTTAGTTTGTGTACAAGAACCAGACACCTCAAAATGTTTTTTTACTTCATCCACCCCCACTACCACCCCCTATCACCACCCCCTATCACCACCCCCACTCCGCTACCGATGTGGGGTATCGTTTTATGGGTTTTTATGGTAGAGGATTTCAAATATTATATTATTAAAGTTCCATGAACAATTATTTCCACATACAAAATTTTTTTGTTGTGAGTGATTTGGATAAAAATTGTGGATGTGGAAGTAGTGATTCCTTGGGCAGCGGTTTTTTAAATATCTTTAAATATACCTGTTTCATTTATGTTTAAATTGTTTTAGTCTTTTAAAATTAGAAAAAATCATGTATGTTACACGTTTCGAAAGACAATCTTGTGTAACTCGTTTATTTTGCGGGATCTCGCTTCGCTCGTCCCGCAAATTCCACTCGTTACACAAAATAACGTCTTTCGTAACTGGTTCCATAAATAGCTATTTCCTACATTATTATAAAACAATGTAATACTTACCTACATGTCATGATACTATTACATGTAGTCGGTCTATTTTGTGATTAAATAAAACATATTAGTTATATATTGCAGTGCAATAGATTAATCTTGAAATAATAGATGATCAAGTGCCATTTTATCATTATTGGATCAACATGTAATAATCCCTACATAAAGTACCATTGTTTCGCCGCAAATGGGTCGTCAAAGTACATTTATCATCGAATTATAATTACTTACAAGACACAAAGCCAACATCATCATGCCGCAAACGACAGTTTCCCGGCCATAAACAGAATGGCCTGCCATTCTACCGTAATTGCTATGTTCACTAAGTTATCTTTATTGTTGCCATGGACTATCCTCGTATTATTTGCAATCAATCAAAATTATGCCTCGTTGGAACTATATCATTGATGTATATCAAGACTAATATTGAACCCAGAATGCATCCTTGTGGAACTACTCTATCAACCGCAGCATGTGATCAGAATATATTTTTTAAATTATGGTCTGTCTCGATTACGTATACACACACACATCTGCCTTTCGAGTAAATACGTTTTGAACCAGTTATTTTCGTTGCCATGTATTCCATTTTTTGAAGCAACACTTGATGATTAACACAATCAAATGCATTGGACTATTTAAGAGGACAATCTGCAGTAAGACAAAACATATTTTCATTGATATATATGAAACAGGTATATACGGGTGGGCGTGCACCTTTGACCAATGAAATATGCCGACCAAGTAAAAAGGCGGAGAATAACATATTGTGTAATATATAAGAGAAATAGTTCAAATATATTTCTGTCGTACAGAGTCGAATTTCGCGTTGGGTGCACAAGAATTTTTATTTAAAATAATTTGAGTAGGAAAACTGAATGCGGTTGTAGTGATTCCTTAGGCAGTGGTTTTTAATTAAAAGAAAAAACTATCTGTAGGTACATAATGTATATTTACAGTGTACAGGGTGTCCTAGTTAACGTGTTATGTCCGATTTTCTCGGTAGTTTTTGAGATAAGTATTTTTTTTTTTCGGGGAATCTATGCCGCTAAGAAACATATAATTGAACATCAAAGAAGAATTGATCGGATTATTTATGTTCTTAATTGACTATTAAAGCATTAAAGGAAAGTAAAAAAAGGCATGTAAATTTTAAATATCACTTCCGGTTTACATGGCAATGGCGTTCTTTTTCTTGAAAATAGAATATTGATTACTTCCACATCCAGTGGTAGTATAGTAACAAAAAATTTTTGAATGTTTTTATTGTTCAAATAGGCTTAGACTGTCATGAAAGGTCGACATTTTAAGTTTGAGCAAAAAAAAAATTCTGCCTGTCTGTCTAACTTTTTTGTGCGCACGATTACTCTGGAACCGTTTAAGATATTGACTTGAAATTTGGTACACTTATGTACTTTAACGGGATCTGGAACTAGATTATATTTTCATCTTATTCCATCGAAGGGTTGGGTTGTAAATTGGGGTAAATGGGGAGGTAAACAGGTAAATCAAGCAGGTAAGAGTCGGTAAAATTGGTATTTAGTATATATAAGAGAAGCTAGGGTCTCGAAAAAATTTTTGACATTAGCTACCCCCATTACCACCCCTACCCCACTTTTTAAGGGGACGAAAAAAAAGTGTGATTTAGTGTATGTACAAGAACCAAAAACCTCAAAATATTTTTTTACCATAGGCCAAGAATTTTTATTGAAAAATTACCAAAAATCCTCGTTATGTTGGGGCGATGCCTATTACGAATAACTGGCAAAATAAGGATACATATATTACTTCAACATCCAGTGGAAGTATAGTAACGACAAAAAAATTTTTTAAAAATTTTTATTGTTCAAATAGGCTTAGAATGTCATGAAACGTCGAGATTTTAAGTTTGAGCAAAAAAAATTCTGTCTGTCTGTCGGTCTAACTTTTTTTTTGTGCGCACGTTTACTCTGGAACCGTTTGAGATACTCACTTGAAATTTAGTACACTTATGTACTTTAACGAGATCTAGAACTAGATTATATTTTCATCTTGTTCCGTCGAAGAGTTGGGGGTAAATTGGGGTAAATTTGGGGTAAATAGGTAAATCAAGCAGGTAAGAGTTCATAAAATTGGTATTTACTATATACAAGAGAAGCTAAGGTCTCAAAAAAAATTTTGGCATTAGCCCCCACCCCATTATTAAAGGGGATGAAAAAAAATTTAATTTAGTGTGTGTACAAGAACTAGAAACCTCAAAATATTTGTTTACCTTATCCACCCCCATTACCACCCTCTATCACCACCCTCACCCCATTACCGATGTGGGGTATCGTTTTATGGGTTTTTGAGGTAGAGAATTTCAAATATTATATTATTAAACAATTATTTCCACATACAACATTTTTTCGTTGTGAGTGACTTGGATAGAAAATCTGGATGTGGAAGTTGGGCAGCGGTTTTTTTTATTGTTAAATTAGTGTACAATATCGATAATTCTATCATTCCCAATTGAAATTAAAATTTTGTGGACATGCCTATTGAAAGTCGCATTTCGGAGATATGAACTTTACTTTGCTTTTTTTTAAAGGAACACTCCATATATGTACCATTTGAAACGCCATAAAAAAAGCTTTGTATTTATAATATAATACATGGTACTTATCTTAAACAAATTTTGTCTAATTTACTATAAATTTACAATTTATCAAATTAGCCATGGAAAACAAAAGTATGTAAATTAAAATAAACAATATGTTAGTTCTGTCTAATTTCACTTTATTTTAAATAAAATGGAGAATTTCAATAATTGATACAGTGTGTTTCACTTGAAATGGTAACACCCCAATAACTTTATTTTTTTTCCGATTTGAATCGCATTTTACTTAAGTATAGAACAAACTAGTATCTACTTATGATCAGAAAAACATTCGCCTCCTACGGTACCAAAGCCACCTGCGGTACCAAAATATGTGGAGAAAATCGGAAAATCATATTAGGCATTTTTTTATCGGAAAATTTTGTTAATAAAACTTGTTAAGAATTGTCCAAAATGGCCAAAATTTAATCAAAATTAAAAAATGAAAAACTTGAAATTTAAAAAATTTTGAAAATAATTAGGTATTTAAAAAAAAACTGTTTTACAACTACCTGCAGCTTGGGTTTAATTTCAAACAAAATTGTCATAGTACAGTTTTCTAAACGAAAAAACCCATTCAAATGATATTTTCGGACTTGGACATTATTTTAATAAAAATTTATATATTTTTTTTGATTAAATTTTGGACTTAAGGTTTCTGAACAATTCTTTCATTAACAAAATTTTCCAATAAAAATATGCCTAATATGATTTTTTGATTTTATCCGCATATTTTGGTACCGCAGGTGGCTTTGCATTTGTAGGACGTGAATTTTTTTCTGGTAATAAGTAGATCCTAATTTGTTCCATAAGTAAAATTAGATTCAAATCGGAAAAAAAATTTTAAAAGTGAACAGACTGGGTCATATATCATTGAAAAGATTTTTCTATGGCCTTTCAAATAGTGTAAAAATATATGGGGGTGTTCTATTTAAAAAAACCGCTGCCCAAGGAATCATTACTTCCGCATCCAGATTTTCGATCCAACTCATTCACAACGAAAAAATTTAGTAATGGGGTGGGGGTGGCTAATGCCAAACATTTTTTGAGACCTTAGCTTCTCTTGTATATACTAAATACCAATTTTCTGGACTATTAGCTGCTTGATTTAGCTGGTTACCCCAAATTTACCCCAATTTACCCCCCAACCCTCTGACGGAACAAAATGAAAATATAATCTAGTTCCAGATCTCGTTAAAGTACATTTGTGTACCAAATTTCAAGTCAATATCTTAAACGGTTACAGAGTAAACGTGCGCACAAAAAAGTTACAGACCGACAGACAGAAATTTTTTTTTCGCTCAAACTTAAAATCTCAACGTTTCATGACATTCTGAGCCTATTTGAACAATAAAAATTTAAAAAAATTTTTTTGTCGTTACTATACTTCCACTGGATGTGGAAGTAAAACCAAGGTAAAGCTCATATCTCCGAAATTCGACTTGTTTGAATTGTTTTGCTGAAATGATGTTTGGAAAATACATGTGATATCTCATAACTTTTATTTTTGAACGTATTTACGTAACTCCAAAAATAAAGAAGTTAAATGAGGTTTTAACGTTTGCACAACCACCCTGTACTGTTGACTATAATAAGGAACTTTAGTCTAGTTATTATAAAAAACACGTTCTCAAATAAATTAAACATGTTCTGATAGAACATATTAATAATAATAATTTTTCGTTTTTATGTCTTTGGTGTTTTTCAAAAAAATTGCCGCGCTTGGATTTTACCCTATAGCCCCCCCCCCCCTAAATCCGCCACTGACTGCGCTCCGTCAGAAACCCTAAAATACCTATAAGCATGTTTGGAGCATATTTAATGTCCGATATATCAAAAAATATTACAGCTAGATCCTTATATGTTTGAAATCAGGGATAAAGGATCTAAAAGAATATGTAAAAATATACAGGGTTTTTCATTTAAAAAGCAACCTTCATTGTTATATCACGTGACATATCCAAGCAATTGTTTTTTAATTGCATTTAAAAAAATATGTATACAACCTTACAACTCTTATACGAAACTTTTTTTTGTCTCCAATAATAACATAAATAAAGGGGGTCAAAATATAGTTATAATTCGTCCGCTGTCTTGGATTCCTAAATTTTTACCAAAAATTCGTAACCCGCATCCCGAAAATCCCCAGATATCGATTTTCATTCGAATAGGATCACAGATGACAAAATTCATCCGCCATCTTGGTTTTCTAAATTTTGACCGAAAATTCGTAACCCGCATCCCCGAAAACCCCCAGACATCGATTTTCAGCCAAATAGGACCATAGATGACGAAATTCGTCCGCCATCTTGGAGTCCTAAATTTTGATAAAAAATTCGTAACCCGCATCCCCGAACACCCCCAGATATCGATTTTCAGCCAAATAGGACCATAGATGACGAAATTCGTAACCCGCATCCCCGAAAACCCCCAGATATCGATTTTCAGTCGAATAGGACTATAGATCACGAAATTCGTCCGCCATCTTAGATTCCTAAATTTTGACCAAAAATTCGTAACCCGCATCCCCGAAAACCCTCCGATATCGATTTTTAGTCAAATAGGACCATAGATGACGAAATTCGTCCGCCATCTTGGAGTCCTAAATTTTGATCAAAAATTCATAACCCGCATCCCCGAAAACCCCCAGATATCGATTTTCAGTCGAATAGGTCCATAGATGACGAAATTCGTCCGCCATCTTGGATTCCTAAATTTTGACCAAAAATTCGTAACCCGCATCCCCGAAAACCATCCGATATCGATTTTTAGTCAAATAGGACCATAGATGACGAAATTCGTCCGCCATCTTGGAGTCCTAAATTTTGATCAAAAATTCATAACCCGCATCCCCGAAAACCCTCAGATATCGATTTTCAGTCGAATAGGTCCATAGATGACGAAATTCGTCCGCCATCTTGGATTCCTAAATTTTGACCAAAAATTCGTAAACCGCATCCCCGAAAACTCCCAGATATCGATTTTCAGTCGAATAGGATCGTAGATGACGAAATTCGTCCGTCATTTTGGATTCCTAAATATCTTAGCAGTATGAGATTCCTCGGAAAACCTACGTCAGATTGGATTTTGAACCATAAACTTATCTCAGAAACTACCGAGAAAACCCAGCATAGCGCGTTGACTGGGACACCCTGTACATTTTGCTTGGTAATAATTTCGAATAAATTGATTTCTGACCTAACTAAAAACCGCATTCAAATTTTCATAATAAAATTTGTAGGAGTGTTTATACAAAACCGGTCCTCTCTATTTGGCACCTTTTATTTATGTATTAACATTTTCAAGAATTTCATCTATTAAGTAATTCCTGTAAGATAAAATAATTTATAAATAAATTTAAGATATTACCAGAACTCCTAAATGCTTCCCTGGCAAGCATTCATTCGCGTCAGGTCTCCATGACAACAAGTTCCTCCCTAAAGTCTGAGAGCGTGTAAAGCTATGCGAATGCCGAGGCGAGTGCCATCTATTGACGGCAAAATTGGAAACTATTTATTGAATCTATGTTTGAAAATTAAGAGGTTATATTTTATCCACGTAATTAATTATGGACTATCTAGGTCGTCACGATTTCGTTTTTTGTAAATTCCAATTTTTCGACGTCCATTTTTTCGTTGATCACGTGTTTTTGACTAAAACAAAAAAATAAAAACGTGACGAACTAGAATATATATTTTAATACATACGTACAAAATTTGAAGTTTCTATCTTCAAAAATAAGCCGAATAATTCGTTTCTTCATTTCACTGACCGCAGATTATACTCTTAAATTACATGTTAATTGATTTTCCACTACATATTCTAGAATTTTAGTAAAAGATAGCCATAAAGATACACCTCGGTAATTAGCGGTATCTTTCCTCCTTTTTACGTTTTGACCGGAGCACAATCGGAATCTGACCCGGACACGATTTTTCGACCCCATCAACACACTTCCAATTTCTTTGAAATATGGAAGCAAAATATGAAGCAATTAGATCGTTACTGGTTTTAAAATGCTTAATTAATATAAATGTATATTTCCATCAATTGTGTTGTACGATTATGTGGGATTTCAAGATGAGGAAATATTTTAATTAACGATACTAACATCTCACCAGAAGTATTTATTAGGTAACGAATTTGTTACTAAAACAGTAGTTAAGTGAAGTGAATAGTGTAATAACTGTGTCTGAAGTGATTTCAGCATTACTGACGTCTACTTGCTCTTGAACTTGCATAGGAACTTCTACAATTTGCCACCTAAAGTATATTTACTTCAACTTCCCCAAAAGATATTCGTGTAAAATTAGCAAATAAAACTCTTTACTTTACTATATGTCAGTACGTGAGATATTGAATGGGTGATCTAGAATGTTGCCAAAGTGCCATACTTCCGGATTGTACAGTAATACATATGTATAAGCAGCTTTTATCATCTGAAAAGAAAAGATTATCATTATTAAGACAAATTCCGGTAAGTATTATTAACTAAAAAACTATTCAAAATATTGGCCCCTCATATTACCTGAAATTTCGCAAAGGCCTAATTTATTTTTGAACAAAAAAAACTGTTTTTTTTTATTATTATTATTATTTACTTACTATCAGTATCGAATTGATATTTTCGGAAACTTTCCCCCACTCACCTTCCCTTGTTGTACAGCCTTAAACTATTAAGTAACCAGCATTCAGTAATAGACCTGCCAACATGTTTTTGCACTTGTAAGGTACTCTAAAGGGCCAGTTGTATAAAGACAGTTTAAACGTAAAACTTGGTTTAACCCAATTTTTCCGCCGTATAAAATTCGATTAATAAATATACTTAGTTTAAACTTAAACCACGAAAATTAAACTCAGATAAGTCAGATATGTATGTCTAATTTTATGTACATAATATAATAATACTTTGGAGATTAGACTAATGATTAAGATTTTCTTCAAGCGGTAGAATATATCAGAAATCCGAGAATTTCGCGTGTATTTCGAGAGAGAATAAATAGTTTTTTAATGTGAGATGACAATACATTTTTAAAAAATTTCGTTTGTCAAAGAACACTCCCATTTATTATTGATAAGGTGCACAATGAAATAGCCTCTCTTATTAACAATTTATATGTTTGAATACATATATCTAATAGTTGGAATTAAATTTGCTTGAGTTACTTATTCACACTATAAAAACTCAAAATAAAATATAACTATATTTTTATATGTATGATCTACACATAAACAGTAATAACAACAGAAGTATCATGATAAGTGATGACAGAAACGAATTTCCTTAAAACTCTAACCCAGTGTTCCTCACACAACAACAAAAGTACGTTTATCCAAACTCAGTTTAAATATCCAATATATATCGCATAAAATATTAATCTTAGTTGAACTCCTTAAACTCGTGTTATTCCTTAGTTTATACCGCTTTTATACAACTGACCCTAAGGCAGTCATATTTCGTTTAAAAAAAAATGCACCTTGAAAATTGTTAGAGACTGTGCTCAAAGGGAGAGGTTTTTAGTGGAGGGTGAGGTTCAGTTCAGCTTAGTAAAGCAAATGTAACTACTCAAAGACGCATTAAAATATTCTAACTTGACTGTTGCTGAATAAGGATATTTTTTATTTTGTGCAGTTTTAATTTCAAATATTTTTGGATAGTTTGATTCAAAATGGGTCAAACATTAAACATCAAAAAGGAATAAGGGTGCTTTTTCGTTAGGGGTGAGTTTCACCCTAACTCAGAGGTTTCGAAACAAAAAAAGTGACTATTGGAACGTGTAGATCGTCGAATTCTACCCAAAAAACCTTTATAACGTTATTTTTACTTTAATACCCGCCGAGTTACAGGTGGTTGAAACCGTTGATTTTTAAGCAAGAAACACTGATTTTTCAAAGTTTTAAGCAAATTATCCAAAGAAGATCACATTTTCGAAAAAGTTTGTCATAACAAAAAAGTTAGCTTATGAAATAACAAAATTAATCCTTGAAATAAACATTTGTTCAGGCTCATCGTTGCCGAGATACAGTTAATCTTAAGTGCATTTGAACGTAGCACTGAAAAGGTCACGCTCTTCAAACAGTTATAGCTCTTGTTTAAAAAAACCTTTTAACATGTACCTTCAACCAAATTAAAGCTTATTACAGTAGCTTAAAATTTTCTTTTGGCAAATTTTAATATCTGCAAACTCAAAAAACAAAGACAATTTTTTTTACACAAAAAAGTGCCCGTTTTTTGATTCCAGTAAATTCCAAATTGCAAAAAAATATCCAAATTGTGTTTTTTGTTAGTGCTAACTATTATGTATAAGCCCATTTTTTTTTTTACCGTGATGGATGCATTATCTATCACTTAATGTATTTGAAGAATGTTTGAAAAATGAATTTTTTTGGCTTTAGGGTTAAATAATTTAGCAAGGAAGCATGTTAGCTGAATGCAATTCAAAAAATTATGGCGATAAATTAAGAAAAATGTTGCTTTTTTATATTTTTTTGGTAAAGATAATAGCTTAGGAGACAGAAGTGTTTGAAGTTAACTCTTAACGTTTTTTCTCTTTTAAATTGACGCATTTAAGACGAATATAGAAAAACTGACAACATCTTGTTTGGCGGTAAAATCTCACAAAATTTTCAATTGTAAAGAAATAATCATAATTACTTCCACACAGAGCTGGAGTACTTCAAATAAAAGTAATTGAAAAAAGTATTTCAAATACTTTCAGTATTTGAAGTACTTTGCTTCAAATCCTTTCGATTCTTAGTATTTGGTACTTGGTATTTGAAATACTTTGCTTCGAGTATTTGGATTTGGTATTTGGTTTTCAGAAATCCTGGTATTTGAATTACTTTGCTTGGTATTTCAAATACTCTCCGGTATTTCAAGTACTGTCCCGGTATTTGAAGTACTAGACTTAACAATTTATAGTATTTGAAATATGTTTTTTGATATTTAAATTAGTTAAAAGTATTTGAAAACCTTGTAGTTCCATGTTTTAGATATTTTAAAAAACAAATTTCACTAAAAAATTGTTACTGCATAGCTGTTTTTATTCAGTAATCAGTGTTAACATTATGTGGGCAGTGGGGGATTTAGGGGGTTGGCTATAGAGGCTATTGCCCAGGGCGGCAAAATCCAGGGACGGCAAACTTTTTGAAAAATAGCAAAAGCACATAGAAACAAAAAAATATTATTATTAGTATGTACTAAGTATCAGAACATTAATTTATTTAAGAATGTGTTTTTTATTTTAACTAGACTAAAGTTCCTTATTATAGTCAACGGGTGGTCACCCGAACGTTATAACCTCATTTCACTTCGTTATTTTTGGAGTTACGTAAAAACGTTTAAAAATAAAAGTTATGAGAAATTACATGTGTTTTCCAAAAATCATTTCAGAAAAATAATTGAAAGTCAAATTTCTGAGATACAAGCTTTACTTTGGTTTTTTTTTACACCATTAGAAAGGCCATAGAAAAACCTTTTTCAATGATGTATGAGGTATGGAATTTTTCTTAAAAACTATAGTAGATGTTTTAAGTTTTATATTTTCTTACATTAAGGCATGGTAGTCCGAAATAGTAGTTTGTGCAACAAGAGTGAATTTGATATCCATATCGCACGATAAAGAAGTTTGAGCACGACGCCGCGCCGTAGGCGGAGTGCTCGAATCTTTTGAGTGCGATATGGATAATCCAATCGAGTCGTATGTGCAGCATGCTTTTTCTATGACCAGCAACTACAATATTTATTAAACATTAATATATTACACAAATGCACACTGACAGTTACGCACTAATTTGATTTTAAAATGAATAGTTGCATATGTACTTAATACACGAACTGTGATTGGTCCGTTTCATTTCATATCCATCCTAGAACTGATATGAAATATATCCGTTCAGTTACCTGGAATTGCCTACTTATCCATTGTACAGACTGTACAGAAAACAGTAAATTTACATAAGGGAGTAGAAAAAATATATATCAATTATTCAAATTCTCTATTTTATTTAAAATAAAGTGAAATTAGATACTAACATGTATCTTGACAGAACTAACATATTGTTTATTTTAATTTACATACTTTTGTTTTCCATGGATAATTTAATAAATTGTAAATTTATAGTAAATTAGACACATTTTTTTTAAGATAAATATCATGTATATAATTAAAAAGCTTTTTCTTATGGCTTTTCAAATGGTGTAAATATATATTGGACATTATTTTAATCAAAATGTATACATTTTTTTATTTTGATTACATTTTGGACTTACGGTTTTTGGACAACTCTGACCAAATTTCATTAACAAAATTTTCCGATAAAAATATGCCTAATATGATTTTTTTATTTTCCCCGCATATATTGGTACTGCAGATGGCTTTGCATTTGTAGGAGGCGAATGCTTTTCTGGTCATAAGTAGATCCTAATTGGTCCCATACTTAAGTAAAATTTGATTCAAATCGGAAAAAATGAAAAGTTATTGGGCTGTTACCATTTGAAGTGAAACACACTGTAGAAAAGCCAGTGATAAAAATAGAATTGAATTAAAAATTTTTCAATACTTAAATGACTCTGACACCCAACTTGCTTCTCAGTAAAAACAGTTTTTTATCGGTTTAATACATGCCTTGAATCATCAGCTGTAGAAAGACTCTTTTCATTTACTGAAATTATAAATGCTCCTAGAAGAAATGGATTAACTAATGGAAATTTCGAAAATTTGGTGCTATTGAAAGCTAATAGAAATAGATAGATCTCAATTTTATTATTTGTACCTGTACTTACCTAAAATTATTACTATGTTTTATATACAGTATCGGAAAGTCCTGGCTTAGGTGTCGCATAGTTTCAACGACTTAACCGACCGCCCACAATAAAGGCGTCTACCAGAGCTCTAGCAGAGGGGCAAATAGTGACACGAATCATCAAGCATCAAGGCGGAAACAAATTGAAATTCCACAGACAGGCTGCCCACGCACATGTGGTGGGGAAAGCAGGTGGCACGATTGTAGGATGTGTTATATGATAAAAAAGAATAGAATAGTTGCTTTACTCTCGCTTGCTCTTATTGCCCATACCAAAGCGAACATTTTCCGATAGTGTATAAGTTGATTTTCTTTATTATTTTCCTGACATTTGAAGGGAAATCGACCGCAGCAATATTTATTTTTGTTGGTTTTTATATCTATGTAATAATAAATTATTTTTGCTATTGTTTTTGAATGATACTGAGTTAAAGAAAGCTGTTAATAAATAATAATAATAACAAATTATTAAGAGAAAAACTAAATAAATAAAAATTTTTATGGGTATTGAAAGAACTGTGGAGCCTTTGAAATATGCTAAAGTACTTGAAATACTTGAGTATTTGAAATACTTTAGAGTAATTGAACTACTTTGAGATTTGAAGTACCTAGTGAAGTACTTCAAATAATCTGAAATATTTGAAATACGGTACTTGCGATTTACTTGAAGTACTTTCGACAAGTATTTGGTATTTGAATTACTTTGCTTCAGGTCATAGTACTTGGGAATTGGAGCAGCAAGTACTTTGTCAGGTACTTGGTATTTAGTACTTCAAGTACTTTCATTGGGTACTTTCAACAGCTCTGCTTCCACATCCAGTGGAAGTATAGTAACGACAAAAAAGTTTTTGAAAATTTTAATTGTTCAAATAGGTTTAGAATGTCATGAAACATCGAGATTTTAAGT
Organism: Rutpela maculata; assembly: GCA_936432065.2. Taxonomy (NCBI): domain Eukaryota; kingdom Metazoa; phylum Arthropoda; class Insecta; order Coleoptera; family Cerambycidae; genus Rutpela; species Rutpela maculata. The sequence continues at coordinate 161,870,539 of OW386288.2, forward strand.
TTGAGCGAAAAAAAATGTCTGTCTGTCTGTCGGTCTGTCTATCTGTAACTTTTTTTGTGCGCACGATTACTCTGGAAGCTTTTAAGATATTGACTTGAAATTTGTTACACGTATGTACTTTAACGGGATCTGGAACTAGATTATATTTCCATCTTATTCCGTCGAAAGGTTTGGGGGTAAATTGTGGTAAATGGGGGTAAATAGGTAAATCAAGCAGGTAAGAGTCCATAATATTCGTATTTAGCATATACAAGAGAAGCTAAGGTCTGGCATTAGCCACCCCCATTACCACCCCATTATTTAAGAGGATGAAAAATTGTGATTTAGTGTCTGTACAAGAACCAAAATCCTCAAAATATTTTTTTACTTCATCCACCCCCACTACCACCCCCCATATCACCACTCCCACCGCACTACCGATGTGGGATATCGTTTTATGGGTTTTTGAGGTAGACGATTTCAAATATATTATTAATGTTCCATAAACAATTATTTCCACACAAAATTTTTCGTTGTGAGACTTGGATAGAAAATCTGGATGTGGAAGTAGTGATTCCTTGGGCAGCGGGTTTTTTATACTTTTTTGATATTCACGCATGCCGTTGGACATCGCATGCATGTATTATTTGTGTAAATGTGTATAAAGATGAAAATGACTCAAACATTGATGAAGATGAACAATTATATTAAATTTAGGTTAAATCTCTATATAGTTAATAAAGTTGGAAAATATTAATTATGGTTTTATTAATTTGCTACAGCTTAACACAAAAACCCGATCCAAATTCGTAATCAGCAACCCCAAAATCATAAATAATATTAGTTTCATTAATAAATTCCCAGTATATTCTTTACACTTATTTTTTAAATTTGGGGGTAGTTTTCACCCTCTTGGGGGTAAGAGAAATTATTTTTCTTATTAGTGAATGATTTTTACGTCTTTAAATGTAAGTGGGCAGGCAAGGTGCATTTTCTTGAAAGGAAATATGACTGCTTTAGTGTAAATTTTTTAAGTGCAAAAACATCTTAAAAGGTTTATTACTGAATTCTGGTTATTTAATAATTTAGAGGTGTACAAAAAGGGGAAGTGAGTGGGGAAAAAGTTTCGTTTGGGGTGGAATCGATTCGATATTGATAGTACTTAAATATTAAAAAAAATAAGTTTTCTTTGTTCAGAAATAAAATTATAAAAATATAAATATTAAAAAAGTACAAATTTTTGATTCTACATACAACGTACATTTTCCACACTTTTGCTTTATTTCTTCTTCTCCTTCTTCACAATATAACGGAATAAATTTTGTGACCATTCAATATCTTAGTTCACTTTCCTTTGCTGTATGGCGCGTTTCTATCGCGGCTATCTGTTAGGTCTAGGCGGTTAATGATTAAAGTAAACTTCAGCGGTAAAACCATAAGGTGTGAAGAGGCCATATTTGGCTGATGAAACAAAAAAAATTATAAGAATGAAAGTCGATAGGGAAGTGTGCCCAGCGAATGACATGGTTTTGTGAGAGTTGCCATAACAATGGAAAATCATCTATGATAAAGAATATGTCATAAAACGTGTGTCAAAATTTTGTGAATAGGAAAGAAAACAAGAAATTGAAAAGATTTCCATTTAAACAATTTTTGAAATATTGCCAAGAAATGTTAGTGTCACTAGACGATGCATTGTTCTCTAAACTACTAGATATGTGATTGATTTTTCAGATACAATCGTATTTTTTTTTAATTTAGACAATAAATGTAAATATTTTGTTTAAATTTAGTAATCTGGATTGTGTAGAAAACTCACTCACCTTTACTACAATATCGTTCGTGATGAAAGTTAAATTACCAATACATATGAATATTGGCCTCTGCGACCTCATCATTACAATTAACAGGCTCCTTTTAATATCGATCGAATTCTCATACCAACGACTTTTATAAATGTTCATGCATATTTCCATGCTCTGAAACATAATGCTTCCAATTAGGTATTTATGAATATTTTTTTTACCTCATTGAATTCTCAGTAACTCTTCGAATATAGTAAAAAATAATGATGAAATATCACCAAATGTCCTAGAGGCAATCTTGAAAACGTTGTGCATCATTAAATATTTTACGATATAAATTACTTAAAACAAAGTGCTTATAACAAAATAGTAATAATTGGGAATAAGCGTTACTGTTACTCCTCTATTAATTGCAATAAAATAGGATAGAGTATGGTATAGTGGAGTAAAGATTCTCTTGATGAGACATTTCAAACTTAATTTTCTCGAACTAGTGAGCGAAATCGAAGAAACTTGATATTTCTGAATAAAGAATCAAAATATCTTTCAAACGAGTATTACAAGCACCCCCTTCTATTTAAACATTTAGAGGTTGATTGGTTGGTTGTCAATAGAGTTAAAGTGAGGAATGAAAAATACTACGTGTGTTATTTTAAAATAAAAAATTGAGATTTCGCATAAATATTATTAATAACGCTGATTTACTCGCTACATATGGACCACAGTGTATAGAAATAAATGAAAAAAGTCTTACCTCTAGTGTCAACATATTGCAATGGTAATATATGCAACACAACTGCGAAAATATTGTTACAAAAAATGACACCGCAAATATAAACTCAGCAAAATGAAAATTTTCCAAAAACTGAAATGTAAAATAAATTGTAATATACTAGTTATGTTTCAGCAGCTGAGTAAATTGAAGTATATTTGTTTTACTTGATATAAACCTAGACCGATTTTAGAGACGTGATATTGTTGTAGAACCTAAGAGAGTTGACCTAAGTCGAAAAATAGATAAAAATTCGACTTAGGAAACATTTTTTAAAAAGGCAATTTTAGAGTATAACTAATAGTATTTAAGGCATCAGCCTCAAGAACTAACATAAAAAGACTCAAAAACGTTTGCAGAGACTTGGGGCACCTAAAGTGAAAAGAAAAGATTACAATTATGTGCCTCTAATGACTAGAATTTCACAGACTGGATGTAAAATTACACCACTGTTGTAAAAATACATGCGCAGTGTGATGTGATTTTACGTATACTCTTATAATTCTTCAGCGTAATTGCACATGAAGGCCGTAATTATACAACGTGATTTAACATGAATTTCTGAGTTTTGTTGGCATAGAAGCATGGAGGCCATAACTTTACGTTACTTTACGCGAATTCATGACAATTTTTGTTGCAAATTCACAGTATGTGATTTTAAGCGATTATGAATCAGTGGCGGCTCGTGATATTTTCTGCACAGGAGGCTTGATATTTTGAAAGACAATTAACTTGCAATATGATTACAATTTGTACATTTCCCCACCACCCTCGAGGTAGTACAACGGCGCGTTACATTTTTTTGTCGTGGGTTGTTCGCCAGGATACCGATTCACGACTTGAGAGAATAAAAGAATAAAAAGAAAAGGAAATAGAAAATATAATGAGACGAAAAAATCATTCTCATGAAATTTCCGTTCCTACGCCTCGAGTATCGGTATCCAAAGGAGCCCTACTATCCCACTTATAATTAAGTTATAACTTTTAATAAAAATCAAAATAGTTTTGGAAAAAAAATTAAAGTATTTTCCGACAAACAAAAATTGTATTCATTATCACTGCCAGAGTGTAAAATTATAACTTTTAATAAAAATTAAAATAGCTTTGAGAAAGAAGTTATATAAAAAAATATAACCGCGGAAGAATTAAAAAATATTTCCTAAAAAATAAATAACGCAAATAAATATTTTTTCTAAAATAACAACTATATTAATCTTTGGTGTAAAGCCTAAATATTTTTATAAATGAGTGGTAACCTGCGATTTTCGGAACTAGCAAAATGGTTGATTACTTCATCATAAAATGAATCGTGTTTCTTCAATTCTGACAAAAAATGTTTTTCTATTGAAATAAGCGATACATTTGAGAGGCGGTCTTGACTTATTTTGTTTCTAGTAAATGTTTTTATGCGTTTAAGTGCTGAAAATGATCGTTCTACAGAAGCTGAGGTTACTGGAATTGTTGACACTAATGATAAAAGTTTGTACAGTTCGGGTAGACAGCTTTTTAAATTATTATTATATATATAAGTAAGCATTTCTTGAGATGATTTTGGATTTGCTAAAAGTTGCTGGTGAGAATACAACACGCATAGTTCATTTTTTAACGAAATACGGTAAAAAAGGATAATGGTCCATTAATTTCTCCATTAGACTGGTAGGGAATGATTTAGAAAACGCTGTAAAATTATTAGGATTTACTAAATCGTAACATTGCAAAGTATTTAAATCAGAAAATCTAATTTCAATTTGGATTATAATGGTGTCTAAAATTTCTATAAAAATTTGTTTGTAATGTATATCTGCCCTGTCAAAGTTATATGTTGTCTTTCTTTTTTTAAATTGTGGCCCTGGCTCATCATCTACGTTTTCAGTATTTTCTAAAAAAATATTGTATAAAGTATTGAAATGTATTTCGTTATTGCGAAATTCTTTTAATTTGGATATAAGTGACTTAAGTCTATTTTTAGAATATGTTATATCAGTTAGTTTATTCTGTAAAATTTGGAAAACAACATCAGTTTGCTCAAAAATCATGTTAAAAGCTTTTAGAAAAAATATGAAATTTTTATCCAACAATAACGATTTTAATCCGTAAGCTGCTCTTAAAGTCTGAGCGTCATTTAAAAAATCTTCACTTTCCAAAATAAAATTAAAAACGTCAATAAGTTCTTTCCTGTATTTGTCAACAGTGAAAACAACTCTAGATGAAAAATTCCAACGAGTGGGAGCGTTTGTCGGAATTCTATGTTTCATATTAATTGTATTTAAAACATCAGTTCTTTTGGTAGATTTTGAAAAAAATGACGAAAAACCAGTAATATTTGAAAAAAATATTCTAACTTCTTTAATTCCGTTACATGCTTTACTCAGAACTAAATTTAATTGGTGTGCATAACAGTGAATGAAGCTTGAGGAGCAATATCTTTTATTTTTGTTTGGAGTCCATTAAGATGCCCTGACATAACTGCAGCGCCGTCATAGGTTTGTGCTATTAATTTATTTTTCAAATCAAATTTACCAAATTCGTCGATTAATAATTTAAATAAACTCTCCGCGTTTCTTCCACTACTCACATCAAGAAAACCAACAAACCTTTCAATAACTTCGCCGTGCATTACATATCTAAAAATTACGGAAAGTTGAGATTTACAGGTAATGTCCGTCGTTTCGTCAATTTGCCACGAGAAAAATTCGCAATTATATAGTTCTTCATAAATTTTGCCTTTAATAATCGAGCTAACACTCTCAATTAGATCATTTTGAATTGATTTAGATGTTCCGGAAAAAATAGTGGCGTTATTCAAAAAGTTCTCTAATTTTGGATCATACATTTTTAAAAAATCTATTAGCTCTTTGAAATTTCCTTTATTGCACGAATCGCGTTTTTCGTCATGCCCTCGGAAAGAATTTTCTTGCGAAGATAAATATATAACGGCATCAATTAATCTCTTTAATATTTCCCTATTTTCACGGACCTTTTCATTAAAATTTTCTATTTCTCTCTTATGTGCAGATTCCAAATAATTTACAATATTTTGTTTACCAAATATTTCGAATTTAACGCAAGATGAAATGTGCTCCTGGGATTTTTCGTGCTTTTGTAAACCTCGCGACAAATTTTTCAAATTATTAAACCCGGTCCTGCCCCAAATTGAGGATTGATCATTAGTGAATAATAAACATCTCCAACAATATAATTTGTTTCTAACTGTTGATGCCGTTAACCACTCGATTTTTTTATAATTGTTATCACAAAACCCTCTGTTTTGTTTTCCACTTTTAAAAACTAACGAAGGCATTGCTGGTGTAGGCCTAGCAATTCTTTTAATTCTTACCTTTTCGTCGTAAGTAAGAGTAGAAAATCCATTTAATAACAAATAATCCACCACGTCTGGACAAGAGATGTTGTTGGGAATATTTTCACCTAGAGCACTCATTTCTAGCCCGCCTATCAAATGTTTTATGTATTTTAATGTCAAGTTGATCTTAACCGGCTAAACGACAAATTACCACTGACAGTTCGTTTTCCTGTGAATCACCTGAACCAAATAAAATCGAGTACAACAAATATCAAAGGGACCGCTGCGAGTGAAAGTACTTGTCTTCTCTATACTGTGCCTGAACTCCTGAACTGCACATGCGCTATAAAGAACTGAGGACTGAGGCTAGCGGCCTAGCTTGTCTTATTTGAAGTGTTGCTAGACAACGCAAAAGTAATGCAAGGTCATTTATGTTAAAACTAAATGCCTTGAAGTTGGAAGCTATTTCGTATAAGCCTCAAGCGAAGCGCTCTGTTCATTCAATGAAAGACCGGGTCGCCCGGGAAATATGCATACAAAGACAATCCGGACTGTGACGTTATAGGTATGTTTGTGGAAAGGAAATGCAGAACTTTTTTATACACTGAAAATTAATTAATGAACTATAAACAATAAACAATATTGAAAATTGAGATATACCTAAGTAGAAATTTCTACAAGTAAAAGATATTAATTTGGAAGATTGCAAGATATGTTGCTTCTTCCAAAGGGAGGCTCAGCCTCCCCTGCCTCCCCTGACGAGCCGCCACTGTTATGAATGGCTCAAATTTATTGTTTTTTTTGTATAATTTAGATAAGTTATAAAATAGCCACATCTGTTCTTGTATTTAACCGTTTCAGACCGTGTCAAAAAACGCGTATTCACGTTTTTTAATATTTCAAAACTATCTAAATTACACTTAAATACAATAAATTTGAAATATATGCAATATGCAATAAAAGTAAGTACATGCTTTCCCTGATGTAGCACAAACAGAAAAAAAAATAAATGTATGTAATAAAAACCACGTTAGGAGAATATTGTTTTTACTGTATAAAACCTACATAAAATAATACACTAAACTAAACTTAACCAAACATAGATCACAGTAAATAACTTAAAATAAAACCGCATTTCCAGGCACTATGGTATAAAATATAAATACACAAAATAATAAACTGAACTTAAGTAAATTTAGCTAAACATACATCGTAGTAATTAAACATCATGCTGAGGCACAATGCACAATGGTATAAAAAATAAATACAGAAAATAGTAAACTAAATTAAACATACATCACAGTAAATAACTTAAAATAAAACTTAATCAGGAGGCATTATGGAGTATAAACATATGCAAATTTGATTAAAAAAATTAGGGTTCACATAATGAGAAGTAGCAATGTGGTGTGTAAAACAAAAATATGTTTTACATATGAATTTGTAAGCCGGCTGTATACGTTTAAATATAATTCCAGGAGCATTTTGGGGGTAATTTTGGTGGCATCCATGCTTATACCATGATTAGTGTCACAATTATTACATTTAAATATCATATTTTGCTTCATCTAATTAAATATACTTACTTGTTTTTGTAGATTTGTGATATTCTTGAAATTGAACGAATTAATAACCGCCAGAAATGATAAATGCCAATGACAAGTTTATGATTTATTTTAAGTTGTAGTTTGTAGTCTTCATCACGTGGTAAAATTTACCAATGCCATTTGTTACATTGCTACAGTATTCTTGTAATTTTACAGTAGTAATGTGAATTCATATATTTGTTGTAACATTACAAAAAAGATCTGTACATTTACACGAGGGCTAGTAAATTTGCACTCAATGTGGATAATTACATTGTAATTCAGCCGACAATTGACGTAAAATCATATTAAGAGAGGAATAAATTTGAAAATTATGTATATTTCAATGTGGCATGTATTTTTACATGTATTTGCCTGTAGCGATTTCTTATTAGGTACATTACTCTAACAGTAAAATTCCATGAATTCTATTGTAATGGGGTTGTAATTTTACGCGCACTTTTTTCAGTGTAGCGTAAATCAGTTAAAAAAAAATAATAAAATTGACTTACGCTACTTTTGCAGAAAGTACCCACTTCTTTTTACCTATTTATTGGGCTATAAGATGTATGCATCAGTTTACTAGGCTGCTGTGCAAAAATATTCACTTTACAATGAGAAGTTATAAAACATTAATAAGGAACTGGGGTGCTTTGAAATCTTTTATAAATAATAATTTACTTACCGCCATTACTTTATAAAGCATCAAAGACACGTGGTATGATCTCACAATGAAGTCAAAAAGATAAAACCATTTCATTACTTTGTTAAAAGTATCGACATATCTGAAAATATATAGATTCTTGTATTAAGCTAGCGCTTATACTACACGACATGTAGTTACTGTAGTTATTTTTATTTAACAAATAAATATCTGACACATATAATGGAGTCAAAATAAAATTTGAATGGAATTCTCTAGCTACAGCAATTTTATTGTTTTAATTTGTTGTAGGTATAATAACAAGTGTTCTGAGCCATTTTTTCCAAAATCCGTCCATTGCTTCTTGTAGAATTTTATTTTTCAGCACAGAAATTTTCCGCTATTTTCCCTATTATCTCAGGTCATATTAATCCGTTCGCAAAAATAAAAATACCAAACTGTTCGGTATAAAATTATGAATAAGACTAAGCATATGAAGAAAGTTCTTGATAATTTGTAAATTTGTAAAAAAATAAAAACCACCAAAAATTGCCTTTAACAGTTTAAGAAATATGATGTAATAATCCATCAATTTTAACAAAAGTTTGTGGAACCATGCCCTTTATTGAACTAAACCTCCGCGCCAAATTTTAGCGCAAAATATTTATTCAAACAATAATTTCGAAATTTTCATCGCATTTTGTTTAAGTACTTCGTAGTAGGACAATTTTTCTTTTAAAGTGTGGGTTTTTACATGTACTTCACGGTGGAGTTGGGAAAGAAAAAAAAAATTAAACTTAAACCAATTTTTTGGAATTTAATTGTAATTATGGATTTTTTGAAAAAAAAGATTGACCCTTCAAAAAACCGCTACCTAAGACTGATTACAAGCAAATTTCGAGGTATTATGTTCTTGTGCACACAATAAATCACAATTTAATTTTTCGCCCCTTTTAATAAGGGGGTGGGAGTGGTAACTCTACACTCTGCATGTAACACATTTATATGACAAGCATTTGTGTCGAGAATTGAAATACCTCAAATTATTTTATACTTGCTTCAAGCTTAAGTTATACGAATATACTGAAGTTATGTATATTATACACAGGAGAGGATTGGCATAGATGAAACGGTCCGAGGGCCGTGCCGACCCTTGGTGACACCTGCATGCGAAATCTAGCGAAACCTATGGGGCGTCAATTTATGAAAATTGACTGATTCGCGGGGGTGGAAAAAACATATTTTTGAGGAGCCGGGGGCGCAAAATGGGCTCGCGCCGTCACTGATGCCCTGGCGCCTATGTGCACCTCACATAGGGACACATGGACGGCACGGCCCCGAGCGGCCCACATCTAAATGTTTGTTTGGCGGCCCAATCCGCTCCTGATTGTACATTAGGGTGCTCCAAAAATGACTTAATTTTTTATAGAGGGTCTCGATCCCCCCAATTTGTTTCCACATCCGAAAAAAGTACTACGTATTTTGTGGTTTTTAAAAATTTTGATTTTAAATGGTCATCGAGTAAAATTTTTTTGTAAGAAACGCGATAAAAAAAATCTACTTTAAAATGTTAACAAATTGAAAAAAAGGAAAAACTCAAATAAATCTGCTTTAGGCCTGCCGAAAATACTTTTTAAATATGTTCTAAAACATATGTAAACCAATTTACTATAATTACTTGTAAGCGAGCAGAAACTAGAGTGCGAGAATTAAAGTTTTCAGGGTGTATTTCACAATTTTACTAATAAAAAAATATCATTAAAATTATGAAAACTAATGAAGTTACTTAAATAGTATATTTTTTTCTTGGAAAATTATATTAAATATAGAAAATATGATTTTTTGAGGTCCCGGGTTTTAGGCACACGAGTTCCTCCGAAAGATACGAGAGGTGATTGGTGAATTTATTTAATATTAATAATATTTCTTGTCCCCGTCATGAACTTATTAGAAGATTTATATGAATATGAAAAAATAAATAAAAAATTGTCTCCATTATTATTAAATAAATTCACCTCTGGTATCGGAGGAACTCGTATGCCTTGCATTTTTTGATGATAAAGTGACTCATGAAATAAAAATAAAAATGTTACAAAATTTAAAAAAAGAAAATTTAGGGGAGCCGCAACATAATGTTAGAGGTTTTGTAGATCCGAAAAAAAAAAATGATTCGAGTATTTGTTTATCCGATTTTATATCAAAGAAAAGTTAAATTTTTTTAAAATTACAAATATAAACGTTGACTTTTTAAAGAAAAATCCAAATCTATGGAATTCAGGCCATCATTATGTTTGTGGAAAAAATGTGTGCATAAATCTTAAAGTTGTCAATGATTCTGCTGAATGTCAAATTGCGTTGACTTCTCGATTTAATAATGTTATTACAGTAGATGAAGAACAAAAACAAGCTTTACTGTTAACACAGAGTGCAGAAACAAAGAAATGTACAAAAACAAAAAAAAAATATAATAAATTAAAAAATTATTATTAAAAATAATTATTTACAATGGTGAATAAGTTAAACAAATTCGAGCCTATCAATAAAAACCCGGGGCCTCAAAAAATAATATGTTCTATATTTAATATAATTTTCCAAGAAAGAAAATACTATTTAAGTAACTTCATTAATTATTTACAATTTTAATGATATTCTTTTGTGCTTTTATTAGTAAAATTGTGAAATACACCCTGAAAACTTTAATTTTCGCACTCTAGTTTCTGCTCGCTTACAAGTAATTATACTAAATTTTGATTCAGATATGTTTTGGAACATATTTAAAAAGTATTTTCGGCAGGCCTAAAGCAGATTTATTTGAGTTTTTCCTTTTGTCCATTTTTTGACACTTTTTTATCGGGTTTCTTACAAAAAAATTTTACTCGATAATTTTCAATTATTTACATAATATTTAAAGTGAAAAACCACTTTGGCACTAAAAAATATATTAGATAAAGCGCGCAGCCTAATTTTTGTAGAAAACGCAAAATGATTGAAATAGCGTAATTTAGAGCGTGGTAGCACATTTTAAAATTCATTTATTTTTTTAATCAAAAGAGCATTTTTTCTTTTACATAAAAAGGAACATTTTTACAGGGTGAGACATAAAATATGACAAGCTTTTTTTTTGGGTTGGTCTAATATACATATGAGTTTGTCGCCCGAAAACTATCTTAGATCAAAAAATGTAAAGTCTTCAGGGAATTGAGCACTTTATTCTTGTTTTTTCTTCTAAAATTATTACCATTGGTCTAGTGGAATATTTGTCAACATTTTTTAGTCAATTTTTTTTCTCGAAAATTCGTCTAAAATCTTGTTTTCTGAGATCGGACTGGCTTTAAATGTCATCAATTTATTTTCAAATATTTTCCAATTGTTTAAACAATCAATTATTATTTATTTTCAACTTTTTTTCAAATTATACTAGAAAAGTCGGCTTTTTTGTAATAGACCTATAACATTTTATGTTTTAGATATCTTACTTATAATATCTAATAAACCCTCATTTGTTTAAACAAATTTACTTTGTTTAAATAAAAAGGAATCACTACTTCCACATCCAAATTTTCTATCCAAATCTCTCATAACGAAAAAGTTTTGTATGTGGAAATAATTGTTCATAGAACTTTAATAATATAATATTTGAAATCGTCTACAAAAACCCATAAAACGATATCCCACACGGTAGTGGGGTGGGGTGGTAATAGGGGGGTGGTAGTGGGGGTGAATGAAGTAAAAAAATATTTTGAGGCTTTTGATTCTTGTGGACACACTAAATCATATTTTTTTTTTCATCCCCTTTAATAATGGGATAGGGCTGGTAATGGGGGTGGCTAATGCCAAAAATTTTTTTTTAAATCTTAGCTTCTCTTGTATACACTAAATACCAATTTTATGGACTCTTATCTGCTTGATTTACTTATTTATCCCATTTATCCCATTTTACCCCCCAACCCTTCGACGCAATCAGATGAAAATATAATCAATCTAGTTCCAGATCCCGTTAAAGTACATATGTGTACCAAATTTCAAGTCAATATCTTAAACGGTTCCAGAGTAATCCTGCGTACAAAAAAAGTTACAGACCGACAGACAGACAGAAATTTTTTTTCGCTCAAATTTAAAATCTCGACGTTTCATGACATTTAAACAATAAAAATTTTCAAAAATTTTTTTGTCGTTACTATACTTCCACTGGATATGGAAGTAATTATGGAAGTAATTATAGACCTCAGATATAAGAAACATAAAATTGATTAATATACAAATTTCATTATGATTCTATTACAAAAAGCTAACTTTCTAGCATGTTTTATGAAAAGTGGAAAATAAATATTACTTTATTATTTGAACAATGAAAATTATTTCAAAATAAATTAATATCACTTAAAAATAACAGACTGCCAGTCCGATTTCAGAAAATTGACGAATTTTCGAGAAAAAAAAGTATTTAAACAAATGAAATTTGTTTAAATAAATCAGGGTTTATTAGATAATATAGGTGAGATATCTAAAATATAAAAGTTATGGCAAAGCTATTACAAAGAAAGCTGATTATTCTAGCATAATTTGAAAAAAAGTTGAAAATAAATAATAGTGTTTAAACAACTGGAAAATATTTGAAAATGAACTGATGTCATTTAAAAATAATAGACTGCCAGTCCAATCTCAGAAAACAGGATTTTAGACGAATTTTCGAGAAAAAAATTATTTAAACAAATTGGAATTTGTTTAAATAAATGAAAATGGACCAAAAAATGTTGATAAATATTCCGCTAGACCAATAGTATTAATTTTGAAAAAAAATGAGTGCTCAAAAAGGTATGTACGTATATTCCTGAAGAATTTACATTTTTTACTTGAAGGTAGTTTTCGGGGCACCGTGAGGTATGTTAGGGGCGACAAATCCATATGTATATACATCGAATTCTTCGTTGGATAGTCCTATAAGTTTAATGCAAGATTTTCCTTAACCCTGAATAATTATTCAAAGAATCTCAAAAAGTGTTTTCCCCTTGTAATTTAAATGGGAAACTTCAGGTCTCCATATTGTCCAATAATTCCTTCAGTAACTGTTAGTCACAAAACCACAAAAATCCGTTCCCCCCAATAAACACCCCTTCGGTGAAGAAAGCCTTATTTTACTGATAACTCGTTAACCGTTGGAGATATAAAAAAATTGCTCATTATAAAAAAGAAAGCTTGACTAATTTTCTAAAAAAAGTCTTATTGTAATTTTGTTGTATATGCCATGGTTTTCGAGAAAACCAATACTGAAAAAAATTCCAAAAGGACCCCGCACAAAATACTCAGAAAAAAGACACAGTCGTTTGAACTAAAACCAGCTGAAATGGTTTCCCTATGATGTTGAATTGAAAACGCTCATCATTATTTGACCTTCAAGCGTCCGTAACTTGAAATCTATGGATTTTTTGGACCTGGTGTACATAAGAACTTTTATTCGGAATGGTCCAACGAATACATTTCAGCTGGTTTTAGCTCAAACGACTGTCTTTTTTTTTGACCTTCAAGCGTCCGTAACTTGAAATCTATGGATTTTTGGACCTGATGTACATAAGAACTTTTATTCGGAATGGTCCAGCGAATATATTTCAGCTGGTTTTAGCTCAAACGACTGTGTCTTTTTTTCTGTGTATTTTGTGCGGGGTCCTTTGTATTTTTAATGCGCGCGAATGTTAGTTTATTTGAAATTTTTTGCGCGCGGCCTATAGAAAAAATTGAATTGCTCGAAAACCATACAAGCTAGGAAGAAAAATCAAAATCTAAAGGGGATATAAATACTCTCTTGTGTTGCCATTTTTGATGGCTATTGATATTTATTAGTATATAAAAATAACAATATAATATAGTTATCTCTTAATTTTTTGCGACTCTAACTATTCACAGGCCCATAAAAAATAACTGACTTTAATATAAGTTATAAATGCATTATCTTTTAGTTCAAGGTAGAGTACTTCAATGCAAAAAGGTTAGGAATAAAAATATTCACATTTACAAATTGAAGTTAGCCAAATTTTGGCCAATTTTTTATTGCGTCATAAAAATAAAAAAAAGACCCACCCAAGTAGCAAAATAACTTTTATAAAGGTTGTTAGAACTGCTATACAACATATTTTATAGAAACATGTAAATTGTATAAGGCAGTTAAATACCATTATACAATGTCTATACAACTAAAAAGGGCCCACGTATTATAGGAATTCTATTAGAAAACCATACAACCATTATAAAACTATTTTACGTGATGATTATAAAACTGTCCTATAAGTATATCCTCAGGATTACTTATACAACATATTTACATATGCACTTGGCAACTGCTATAAAATTATTGTATAGTAATTGTAGAAGTGAGTTATAATGTAGACGGTATCTCACTAACAAATATTGATACAATCATTTTGTTTTCTAGTGATGAAATTCAGAACAAAATTATTGCAGGAATGGATATATAACGCAAACATGTTGTGTAGTTATTATTTCGAATAACAACCTCAATAATGGCGCTCAAGATCCATTAAACATGGTAAAATCCCGTTATTAAGCAGTATAATTAACACGCTAGTAGCAAGAAAATTTTTTTGCGCGGCGAAATTTTCTGACAAATTATGTATATATTTTTAGCAAAAAACTGAAGGGCTCAGTTTAGCATACGCGTTTGGTTTATTATAGATTAAAAAAATGTATTTTATTAAATTTAAAATGGTTGAATTTTCAGTTTAAACAAAATATTGATTAAATTAATAAGAAAATAATCTTTGCCTTTTTGAAAAATTAATTTTTAATAGGCATTTCTACATTTCTATGAGAATTCTGCATAATGGCGGCAATTGATGAACAGCTAAATCCTTAAGTAAATATGGCGTAATTTAATACGATCATTTTGTCCCATATGAAACGTTATACAACGCTTTTGTGTTATTTGAAACTCTATACGATATTAAAATCCTATAATGTTGTTTCTATAGGCGCTATAAAAATATTCTCGAAGTTGAATTGAATTTATCAAAGTTGAACTTTGATATATTTTAGAGGTTGCCAGATTTTAAAATATATTAAACTATTTTCTCACACATGTTTTATAGAGTACGACAATTTAAGTAATTGCAGAGATATAGTCAAGTTTATTTTCCTCTAATTTCGAGTTTATAGTACACGAATTAACCAAAATTTTATGAAAATGTGAGTTTGCTACCAATTGTCATTATTTTTTATAGTAAAATTTTAGCACATTAACAGCTGATTGAAATGCTATTGATTGCTCCAATATATTGTTAGGCATTTGAGGGTAATTTACACCAATAAGATTTAAATCCTCTTTAGCAGTCTGTAAAATTTCTATTTCTCCGGCAATAGTTTGAGAGATATAAAGTGTGGGTGATAAATCCATTACAAACAAATAAATCAATCTACAAACTAGTAAAGAATAGTGATTGAATACATGTAAAATATTGAGTAGTACCCTTAGCACGACGATTTGTGTGTCGACCTGCTAAAGTTCTCGGATTCAATACTATGCAGAAGAAGAAAAAAATGTAATTTATCGGCCAAACATAGTTTTTCCTAATTTTATCCAATTTTTGCATAACGTGGCAACCCCGTGTGTTAACTTTCGATGTTATTCTGTAGTTCGTCCGCAAACCACGTTACAAAACAAATGTATCACGTAACGTATGTATATATTGTACTAAACAATTATTCTGTTCTGTTCTGTTGCAATCAACTCCAGTATAGAGTACTTAGACATTAGTAACCTAACTTACAAAATTGAGCACATTTAGTTGGTATGTTTTGTTGTTAGTTGTTAATTCAGCATTTTTTAACCTCCCCACAATAAAATTGTGGGAGGTTACTACAATTAGTCCAAAATCGAAAATTGAGATAACATCAAATCTTTACGTTTTGAGGTCCCAGGAACCCAAAAAAGTTGTTTTTGAAAAATGTCTGTGTGTGTGTATGTGTGTGTGTGTGTGTGTGTGTGTGTGTGTGTGTGTGTGTGTGTGTGTATGTGTGTGTGTGTGTGTGTGTGTGTGTGTGTGTGTATGTCTGTTAGCACGATAGCGGCGAAGCCACTAAACGGATTTGGATGAAACTTTGCATGAGGGTTTCTTTAGTGCTCCAGAAGATCTGAAAAGGTTTTGGTTGAGATCGGATTACGTTTGTTGCTGTTTTGGCACAACAAGTTGTTTATTTTATGATTACTTACAATTTGTAATCGAACCATTGAAAAGCAGTAAAAATTCCGATTTCAACGATATATAACACTTGCACTCTTTAGCTTTGGTTTCCGTGAAAAAAATTAAAAACCAAATAACACGCTTCTTGTGTAATAGTATATTATATTACTAGGAGTAGAACGCACTCTTTTTTTGTGTTGAGCCCAGGATTTGCGGCTGAGGCGAAGCCGAAGCCGCAAACTGGGCGAAACACATAAAAAGGCGTTCTACTCCGTGTAATATATACTATTTTTTCTTCAAGCGTATTAAAATGCAAAAATTCATTTATTTATCATAAATGTACAAATATTCAAACTACAGTCTTACATGTTGACACAATATGACAAGTGGCTAGTGGATAGCGCGCCACCGGTGGCTTTCGGTATTAACATTATGTTACTAGTAAAACAATACCCACTGTGGTGGCACTTTCGGAACTAACATTATGTTACTAGTAAAACAATGTCCACTACGGTGGCGTTCGGTACTAACATTTTGTTACTAGTAAAACAATGTCCTACTTCTACTTCTGTTTTTGGTGACATAATATAAACATTTTAATACGCTTGAAGAAAAAATATATTTTATAGTGGAACCACAGAATACAGTAACTGCACAGAGGCGAAGTCTTTGGCGGTTCCTTTCAGTTTTGATGGCTCGTTTTCTGTGACCTTGCATACCAGTTGCGTCTACACCACGGTGTATTAAATAGGTGGTCCGGCACTTTCCTATTATAATAATGGCTTCGTAAGTGCATGGTTTCTATTTACTTTAATAGATGGCGCGAGCAATATGGTCCTACAATTACCTGGGCATGTGCATCGTATAACTAACATAACCTCAAATTTTAAGGTGTTTTCGTTTATTCTCATATTTAATGTTTGTATAGGCATTTTTAGCTTGGAGCCATACTGGCTCTAAGCAAATATTTAAAAATTCACGCAAATAATTTTTCAATATTGTTGATTAATAAAAATAGACTGCTAATTATAGGTTAGATTCCTAACCTGCAAAAGTGTCTTATTTTATTGTAACAAACTATTTAAAACTTCATACATATTACGTTGAACTTGACTTTGGTTGAAAGTACAGGAACCAGGCAGAAATTTTAATAATAGTTACGTAATACCTGTAAATCTTAAGAAATATATATTTTTGTGGTTAGCTGTGACGACACGTGCAATACTGCATGTAGTGTTACATATATTCTTTCAATGTTTTAATTTAGCTACTTAATGTCAGATGTCACTGGACTCTTGTCAAAAACAAGAAGCCGGGAATGTATGCAACACTGTATGTACGTATGCACAGAACCTATAAAATTATCTATCTATGCGTAAGTAATGAGAGAACTTAGTTGAGCCATCTTTTACAATATGTACGAAGTAAGCACTTATTAAGCCACTGTGAGGGTTGTCGTCGCATCACCTATTTAATACACCCTGGTCTACACTGAGGGATATGTTGTTTATTTCTTTTAATAGGTTAGATTTCTAACCTGCAAAATGCGTTTTATTTTATTTTATTGTGACAAACTAGATATTGGTCGAAAGTATGGGAACCAGGCAGAAATTTTAATAATAGCTACGTAGTACTTTTAAATTTTAAGAAATATATATTTTTGAGGCTAGCTATGACGTCATGTGCAGATCCCCATTTAAGGATACACTGAAAAGACAGTGTATTTCGAGTTGGATTGAAAAATATTACGATTTGAATTGCTTATAATTGGCGCCTATTTTCAATTGAGTTGTACACTAGGTTTTATTTATGAGAATTTTAATTCTCGGTTAATGTTTTCAATATCCCAAAATGAGTGGAAAAAAAAATTCACAAATCCAAACTTAACACGATAAACATCAACAGTGTCAAGATAAAAGTGAGGTTGATTGTTAAACAATTAAGAAATGGCGATGAGTATACAAATTTGGTTTTGGCGGGAAGGCTAGCCTTCGCCTCTGTATAGTTACTGTACTCTGTGGTCTAACCTAACGTTCAATAGACTAGTGTGTTAAGGGCGCCGGAATTATAGGTTAAATTTACTTAAAAACATGACTTCGTAGTTCGAGGATTTCTTCTAAATCCCTGAACTGATTAAAAAGAAATTTCACAGGCTTTGAGAAAAAACTCGATAGAATGGTACTGGACTATTGCAAATTCACGAAAAGTAATATTTTTTTCTTGTCAAGCTCTTAAACATCCTCTAACTTTGAACCTAATTTTAAAATAATAAAAAAGATATTATCTTATTGATATTAGTCTGAGCTCATCTGCTATAGTATATGAAACATATCGATATTTAAATTTCAATTTTTTATTCAGTAGTTTTTGAAAAATCCTCGAACTACAAGAACCAATTCATTGAAAGTAAATAAGACAAATTGCCAATAAAGCAAGCGTTGGTTTGTAAGACAAATAATGTAAAAGTCATAAATGAAGTTTAGCACTTGGCTGGCAGGTGGCGCCTGACTACAATTACAATTAAATCGCTTCGTTTCACGATGTTGTCAATACGTTATGAAGGTCACTTTTTTTATGTAATTCATACTCTTATATAGTATATTAGGATACCGCGACGAACTCTCTAGGCAATGAAAACGCGTCTTTTTGTTCATCGTCTTTATATCCCATTCACATAATATGTAAAAATTACAAAATTATAAAACTATGAATTTGCGCATTTTATACAGTGTCCGTCAAAAAGTCTGCACCATATGACTATTGTTATTGACTTTTTGAAAAATTTTATTTTTGATAAAAGTTCGTGCCTGTTCTCAAACGAAAAAAGGACTGCAGAAATGTGTGTTAGTCCTGGCGCTTAGGTCGAAAAATATATATTTTATTGAAATTACCTCAAGAGTAAACAACCGAAACATGTTATTTAAAGAAGTTGCTTATAATGTGAAGTTATATCCAGATATCAAATTTGGTTGTTCTTTTCTAAAAATAAAAATTTTTCACTTTTTTCCTGAATTATATTTGATTAAATGCATCAAAAGAAAAGTTTCTATATTTTGCGGAGGCTTGCTAATTTATGGGGGAGATGCCATCCCCATTTGGAGCTGAAAGACAATCAAATTTTGAGAAGAAAAAGTTCTATGGGACTTCTTATTTAAATTGATAGTCTTTAAGTTTATAACGACTTGAAAATTGGGACATTTACTTAAAAAAAGAGGTATTGCAACACGATTTTCGTCAAATAATTCGCAAGGTATTACATTTTGAGCCAAAACATGCCATAGACAAATATGAAGGCTACTAAATTGGAGATGAATATCGTTCTAATTTCTGTAAAATTAATGGTTTCGGAAATATAGAAGTATAAAGATGGCGTCCTATAAAATGAAGTATTTGATTAAAAATTTATCTCAGAATATAGCACTTACATCAAAAATGCTAACAACCGTAATTAAATACTAACGATTAGGCTTTCAAATGATTTCTTGACTATTTCTATACTTACCATAAAAAACAAAGAAGTTATGACAGAAACAATTAGCTTCCTTACATTTTTTTTTAATAAAAACGTCGCCATTTTTTAAATGTAAGTACTTAGTCAGTAATTAAAAAAATATATTATCATATACTGTTTTTTCGTCCGTTTACAGCATTTTCTTCAAATAAAAATTGTATTATAAACTATAAACGGACTTTCCAGAAAACGTATTTTTTCTCAATAAATATTGGTTTAAGCGAAAAAATGATAGACATCAAAAATAAAGCCCATAAACTGAAAATTAATTTGTATTTATTTAATATTTACGTAGAATTAATTGTTCCGGAGATTTTTTAGTTTATAGATGGTATCGGAAAGATTATTGGATGAAGTATTTAGTTTAAATGTTGAATATCTTAGAAACTATGAAACTTCCATAAAAATTTCCAAGGAACAGAATAAAAAATAATTAATCAACCTTTGCAATGATTTTTTGTTTGTTTCTGTACCATAAACATAAAGAAATTATGGCCGAAACAATGTGCCTATTCACATTTTTTTTTTTATAAAATGTCACAATTTTGTTATTGTATTGGGGTATTCTCACTCGGTGGCACTTAAAAAATATATATATTTATTGGAAGTAGAATCAAATTTTAAGAAGAAAAGGTTCTATGCAATTTTTCACATAAATTGATAGTTTTTTAAGTTATAACGACTTCAAAATTGCGATTTTAGTTTAAAAAAAAAGGTATTTCCAAACGGCTTTCGTCAAGTATCTCGAAAAGTATTACTTTATCGAAAAAATATTACAGAGCCCAGGTAGCAAGGTGACGTCATTATGACGTCTTTTAAAGGTGAATTTTTCGTCGCCGACGTCATTGTCCCAATAAATGACGTACAAGAGACGTGATATTTATAACGTACTTCTGACGTCATCATGAAGACGTCAAATACAAGTTTCTTTTAGGTCATTATTTTGACGTCATTAATAAATGACGTACCAGAGACGTGATATTTAATACGTACTTCTGACGTCATCATGAAGACGTCAAATACACGTTTTTTTAGGTCATTATTTTGACGTCATTAAAATGACGTGAAATAAATCATTATAAAATAAAAATAAATAGAAGTATTTAGTGACTAGTTCAATTTTTGCCACATAGTAATAATAATTGTTTTACTATTTCTAACTGGGTATACAGCTTTTAAACATATTTAAATAAAGATGTTCAATGGTTCAGTGAGTTAAGTGTTAGGTTAGGTCCGCGGTTCGATCCCTGCACATTCCGATTTTTTTTTCGTCAAAAACTTTATTAATAATTGTGGAAAAATATTATAATGAGAGGTTTGCATCCCTTTTCGCAAAATTCACTGATTACCAATACGTCATATTGGCGTCATATATATGACGTCATTGGGCTGTGACATTGTGCCGTCTTTTCACGTCATTTTTACGTCATGCTGAAGGTGACATTGACGTAATTAATGCCGAAAAAACGACGTCATAATGACGGCACCTTGCTGCCTGGGAGTTAAATATCTCAGAAACTGTGACACCTACGTCAAGGATGCTAATAGGTAGAATAATAGGTTATTAATTATGCTTTCAACTATTTTTTTATTTGTTTCTGTAGCATAAGAAACAAAGAAGTTATGGCCGAAGCAATGTGCGTCTACACATTTTTTTAATAACAACGTCGCCATTTTGTTACTGTAATTAGCCAGTAATTAAAAAAAAAGGAATTTCAAACACTGTTTCTCGTTAATATATAGCATGACGTAGATGCTCAATTTTGTTGGTTTGTATACAGCACTTGCTTATAAAAAATATACAGTTTAAACTATATTTTCGATAAAACGTAATTTTTTTTTCCTTTTCCAAATATTAGTTTTATTGAAAAATGGGTAGAGACCAAAAATAAAGCTCATAAACTGATAATGAATTTCGCTTGTTTATTTATTTACATAGATTTAATAGTTTCGAAGATATGAAAGTTTAAAAATGGCGTCCCAACGTTTGTAAGACGAAAAATGCAGTTTAAATGTTAAATATCTCAGAAATTGTGACATCTATGTCATGCAAGCTAAGAAATGAAATTAAAGACAATTAGTTGTGCTTTCAAATTATTTTTTATTCGTTCCTGTAGCATTAGAAATAAAAAAGTTATGACGGAAAAATATGCGTATTTATATTTTTTTATATAAAATGGTCGCCATTTTATTACTTTAATTAGCCAATAATTTAAAAAAATTATCTCAAATACAGTTTTTCGTTAAGATGTAGCATTATCTAGATGCTCAAATTTTTTTGCTCATTTAAAGAACTTGCTTTAGAAAAAAAATGCATTTTAAACTTTAAAGGTAATTTTGAAACACTTGGATGCCAAATATAAACTTAAATATCTCCGAAACTATTAATCCTACATCAATAAACAAAAAATATAATTAAATTCCAGTTTGTACTTTCTGTAATTGGTCTATCATTTTTTCGATAAAGTAATACTTTTCGAGATATTTGACGAAAGCCGTTTGGAAATACCTTTTTTTTTAAGCTAAAATCGCAATTTTGAAGTCGTTATAACTTAAAAACCGCTGCCCAAGGAATCACTACTTCCACTTCCAGATTCTCTATCCAAGTCACTCACAACGAAAAAAACTGTATGTGAAAATAATTGTTTATGGAACTTTAATAATAGAATATTTGAAATCCTCTACCCCAAAAAACCATAAAACGATACCCCACATCGGTAGTGGGGTGGGGGGTGGATGAAGTAAAAAATATTTTGAGGTTTCTGGTTCCTGTACACTAAATCACAATTTTTTTTCATCCCCTTTAATAAAAGGATGAGGGTGGCTAATGCCAAACATTTTTTTGAGACCTTAGCTTCTCTTGTATATACTAAATACCAATTTTATGGACTCTTACCTGCTTGATTGATCTATATTTACCACAAATTTACCGCAATTTACCCCCCAACTCTTCGACGGAACAAGATGAAAATATAATCTGGTTCTAGATCTCGTTGAAGGACATATGTGTACCAAATTTCAAGTCAATATCTTAAACGGTTCCAGAGTAAACGTGCGCACAAAAAAAAGTTACAGACAGACCGACAGACAGACCGACAGACAGATAGAAATTTTTTTTCGCTCAAACTTAAAATCTCGACGTTTCATGACATTTTAAGCCTATTTGGACAATAAAAATTTTTAAAAAATTTTTTGTCGTTACAATACTTCCACTGGACGTGGAAGTAAAACTATCAATTTATGTGAAAAATTGCATAGAACCTTTTCTTCTTAAAATTTGATTCTATTTCAGCTCCAATAAACATATATATTTTTTAAGTGCCACTCCCTGAGAGGGGGTGGCATCCACCCCCTATAAATTAACAAGCCCCTGCACAATATAGAAACTTTTACTATTATACTGCCAAAAATGGACGAAATCCGTTCAATATGACATCCTTCCGAAGTTAAAACCTCTAGTTACTGTACTATAAGTCCAGAGACGGATAATATAATACATAACTACTATTACTCTATCTTGAAACGGTTCAAATTAGATTGCATGCTTCCCATTGTTGATTCAAGGTCACTACCATTTTCGTTTGTTTGGTTTTTGCGGCCTCCATCTATCTCCTGGAAGAGGAATTACAAAATGCTGCTACTGCTATTTGCACTGAAATTATTGGTTGATATCCGCGATGTAATATTGCCAAATGGTACACGTAGTTCCATCTGTTCAAATTTGTAAGGTTGGTGATGCGCTCCGGCGATCTTAAAGCGTGCAGACTGTATGCTGAGTAAATTTGAGTGTCAAGTGCATCGAGATATTACAAGTTTTTTCGACGTTCATAAAGCCCACGGAAGGTGTGAGAAGCCTTCGTGAACCGCTCACAAGCCCTACAAGTATAAGCAATCTCACCGGAACGTTTTCGGTGAGTTTTTTCCAATAAAACTTTAAAAGTGACATTATATTTTAAAAACTATTTCCGCTACTTCCGCCATCCCGCCGGAAATTCTTCCGGCAACATAACCTAAAAATAGTGCTACATAACTTAAAAATAATTTAAGACATTGGTACCAACCTAAAATATTTTTTCGAAAACTGTCAAAAACCAAATTCCCCCAGAAAAACATTGAAACCAAAAATTTGACAGCTTACTTCCCCGACCGATTTAGTGAAAAATCGGCCGAGGCCAGAAGATAAAACAAAATATATCAACTCAAACTTAAACGATCCACCATGAACACTACTCCGGCCACATCTGGCAGGGAAGCTGTCCACCGAGAGTTATATGGTTTTTCCAAAAGATGGCCATCCCTACCACCCATTACCAACGAACGGATGTTTTCGTTTAGTTGTTTCCCGTATCAATAATCAAAATTATTAAGTGCTCTTGCCTACGAACTTAGTTTTTATAGTGTTGTGTTTATTAACCTCCCCACAATAATTGTGGGAGGTTACTACAATTAATCCAAAATCGAAAATTGAGATAACATCAAATCTTTACGATTTCGAGGTCCCGGAAACCCAAAAAAGTGGTTTGTGACTAATGCCTGTGTGTTAGCACGATAGCTACGAAGCTACTAACCTGATTTGGATGAAACTTTTACATGAGGGTTTCTTTAGTGCTCCAGAAGATCTGAAAAGGTTTTGGTTGAGATCGGATTACGTTTAGTGCCATTTTGGCACAAGTTGTTTATTTTATGATTACTTAGAATTTGTAATTGAACCATTAAAAAGCAGTATAAATTCCAATTTCAACGATATATCACACTTGCACCCTTTCGATTTGGTTTCCGTTAAAAAAATTAAAAATAATTCGTTATATGTGCACATATGACAGCATCCAAAAAATTGGTATTATTGTTAGGGGAAAACGTATTTTGCCATCTGTCAAAAATATTTGGGTTGGTAACCTTTGTGAATGTTAATTTATAGCTTATGGTACGTGACGTCACAGCTAACCTCAAAAATATATATTTCTTAAGATTTAAGAATATTACGTAGCTATTATTAAAATTTCTGCCTGGTTCCCGTACTTTCAACTAAAATCTAGTACAGTGTAATGTTTATGAAGTCCTAAATACTTTGTACTAATAAAATAGGACTCTTTTTGTGGGTTAGAAATCTAACCTGTAATTAGCAATATATTTTTTTATTAATCAACCATTTTTAGGTCACATGGTTTTGACAATTTTGACATTTTGCTTGAGGGACAACAAAACGCAGTTTGCGTGGTTTTATATATTTTTTTCTGATTTTCTTGAGAAACTGTGTGTGTTTTCGTAATAATGTCATATAGTGAATATTATCCAACCCTTATAGGTGATGTAAAGTGTCGCTACGATGAGAAAATCAAAATAATAGACAATATTGACCCATACACCCTTGGAGTGAAGACTGGAGACCTTTCTGCAGATTTGTCTATTTTACCTTGTGTGTCCGTAATTAATATGGTAAATTACTTAGTATCGACTCACAGCTTCTTCGCAGATCAGCAGTTAAAGGCATACAAATCTTTACAAGCATATAAATATTATGAGGCCGGATTTGTGCAAGAAGTTTGTGCAAGAAAGATAAACTCAAATGTATTCATTGTTATGGGCAAGGCAAGTTTACATTTAAATAACTAAGTGCTAGATTTCAGTGATAAGCTTGTTATATTATCCGTATGTAGTATTCAATAGACTCTGCCAGAAAGTGATTTCTTTACCTTTCTTCTAATCTTTTTTACATTCAAAATAAACCTTATCTCACAATCGCACCTTGTCGCAAAAAAAGATGGTGTTTTATTTTTATTTGACATTTAAAACTGAGATTACTTCATTGTTTACATTGGAATAAAAAGTTTGGTTATCCCTCAGGCAATATGGTCGACTTATCGTAACGTTATCCTAAGATGGTCTATATAGAAAAATTATTTGCATGAGTTTTTTAACTATCTGCTTGGAGTCACTGTGGCTCCAAGCTAAAAATGCGTAGTCAAACATTAAAAATGTGAATAAACTTGAAAAACTTAAACATGTTATGTCCCTAAATATATTTCATAACCTAAAAATCAACATTCGTAAAGGTTACCAACCCAAATATTTTTGACAATGTCAAAACTTATTTTAGTTGTTTTTTTTTTAAGGTAATAATTGTTTATAGCCGTGTTCGGATATTACGTCTGATTGAACAGTCCAAAATGTTATTGACTTGTTGGTTAGAGTGTCATTTGGGCTAAATTCTGTGTTATAATTTTTTTTCATTATCCAATATTTTACAAAATCTTCGAAACGTTATCTGTTAATACCCTTATAATATCCGGCAATTGATTAACATGCAACATAAACAAACATGAGAGGTTATGTTTTAACAGATTGCTTGTAGTCCGCTTCAGTTCGTTCGATATTTGTTGATGAAATAAATGGCTCCAAAGTCACGTGTAATTTATCTGTTTGCTCAGTGCTCTGATTTCCGATGTAATATCCAAATATAGCTGATAAGGATCCACCGTGTGGGGAGGTTCCAGCCGCTTCCAGTAGCTGCCGATTTTTTAAATTTGGAAACTTTTGTGCCCTTGGAACTTGGTATCTATCAACTTCTAGCCTTTTACCCAATCTTTTAGCTATTTGTGGCAGATGACAATTTCCATTTCTAAGTAAATTTTTAATATAAAAAGGTCTGTTTTCAAAAGGATATACATTAAATGTTGATAGCACTCCATTTTTTTTTTACTTCGTGAGTTAAGTGTGAGAGATTGTGTAGGTGTACGTTACTTGTTATATCTTCTTATATCTTGAGGAGCGTATTGTAATTGCACAAAATAACGAGAAAATGTTGATTCTACTGGAGTATCATTTTTATGATGCCTGGCAGTGGTAGATAATACTGTTTTTATTTCCAAATTAGCCCCATGGTTGCAGTTAGATGAATTATTACTCACAGTTTGTAAAGGTCGACCAGAATTGTAACTCCCAAGCATTCGATGGTAATTTTTTTTAACTGTTCTTTTAAAAAAATCCACTTCTTTAATTTTGAGATATTGCTCGATATATTTTTTAAAACCGACTAGTAAAATTAGTTTAATTTTTATGACAAAATGGGGTTATGTGCAAACAGATTTTATAACGCAGAATTTCCGATAACTTTATCTTCGAGGGCTACATTTTTATTCTATAAGGTATTTATAATAGAGTAAACTGATGTACTTATAGGTTAATTATAATATGATTTTATGCCTATTATATACTGCTTCTGAAAGAACAGTTTTATAAATTAGCTTAAAGAACTTTAATACAGCTTTTTATACAACTTCCATACAACTATTTTTTAATACAGAAATTAAAAGTTGTTAGAATAGGTATACAACTGTAATATAATTTTTATACGATTCTTTTAAAATATTTTTATAGATGGTTGTATAAAATGTTATACAAATGTTATAAAATTTGTGAGTAGTACAATAAGATTTTGTCCTATAATATGAGCTATAAGAACATTTACACAACAATATTATAGAAACGTTCTCTTATACGATAAAATTGTTTTAATTGAATACTCTAAGAAATAAAACTGTTCTTCAAACGGCGCTAGACGATAACTATAAAATAATTCAGTGCCTTTAGGATTCCATTTTGCTACTTGTGCAAACATCTTGAATTTAGTTCAAATTTTTTTTTTGAGTTTATATATCATATAACTATTGTTTGTAATCAGTTAATACTTAAAAAATTGCATAAAAAAATATCATCAAAAAATTGAATATGCAGCCTTTTTTTGGATTTTTTTTTTAATTAATCTAGCGTCCTTGCATTTTTAATATTTTTGAATGTACCCGGTCTAAAAATAAAGGTAAGACTTCATATTAATTGATCATACCATTTAAAATTATACTATATTTCTCAGGAAAAAAATGCTATTGTAAAATATATTTCTTTAAAATTTGTAAATAAACTCAGATCAAAACTCATTACTAAAGTGTTTCATTTTGTTACTTTTGACATAATCTCAAAATTAGTAAAAATATAGTGACTTTTATAATTTTTCATGATATAAAGTTATTAAATCTTTCATTTGTTTCTTTTTCCATAACATGCCAACAATTGGCAAAGACCTACTTAAAAAAAATTTGAAAAGAAAAAATTTACTTATTATATTTTTTATGGTTACAAAATAAAGTTATTAAATGAATATATTTCATATCTGATTCTATTTTTTATAATATGTTAATAATCGGCAAATATATATTCAAAAAAATCGGGAAAAAATTAATTTTTACTATCACGACCTTAAAAACCCTAGAAATCTAGTTACTTTTATAATTATCTATGGTGAAAAATTGAAGGTTATAAAAATATCTTCGATTATATAACATAGCATTTTCTAAAAATTCAATTTTTCTTATATTTTCAATATCGATTTTCTCGAAAATTATGGCATATACAAAAAAATTACAGAAGAACTTTTTTTTTAGAAAATCAGCCAAGATTTATTTTTATAATGAGCAATTTTTTTATATCTTCAACGGTTAACGAGTTATCAGTAAAATGGGTGTTTTTTGGGGGGGTTGCGCGGCACCCCCAGAACGGATTTTTGTGGTTTTGTAATGTATAACCCCTCCACTAACAGTTACTGAAGGAAAATCTGAGAACATTTTTTGTGAGCTTCTGGTGTATTTTTTACTTTACCGACTGGACTTTTTCAAAATCAAAATTTTGAAGAACCAAAAAATTCGTAAGTACTTACTTTTTCGGATTTGGAAACAAATTGGGGGATCAAGACCTTGTATAAAAAACTAAGTCATTTTTGGACCACCCTATTGTACATGCATAAAACCTACTCGATAATTTTCTTGTGTTCCAAAATTAAATTCCTCAAATGCCACGTGTCGTATTTGTAATGTTTGAATTTGTATCCTAGAATTTTCAAACGTACTACAGGGTACCATATTAATGCAATTAGTAATGTATCACATCCTACTAGTATAACTGCTGCCAGTAAAGTGTTAAACACTTGGAAATAGTAACTTATTTCAAAATATTTGTCAACATCATAGGGAAACCATTCAGGCAAACTTAATTCTCGCGTAGAAACAGATCCATTAGTATCCATAGCATAGTAGTCATTCCAGCCTCTAATTTCGAGGTATGTAAACATAAGATACTGAGCGGTAATAAATATTAAACTAAAAAGTAACGCATAAAACAATTTATAATTATATCTTCTACATTTTATGTATATCTCTTTGACATTGCCGCCTTCATCATTCATTATCCTCCTTTCGCCATCGGATACTGTACTTATAAGTTTCCAAATTGGTTGCGATTGGGACAATATCATTTTGCAAAATATAAAACTGTGCATGAGAAAAAATTGTATATTATCAGCTTGTTTCAAATTGTCTTCGTTATGAAGGTAGTAATGTTTTACGTCGATCCATACTCCCAATACAAATACCGAGTAGCTTGTCTGCAATAGATAATAATAAATCTTATATATGAAAGCCAAATATGGTTTTGAGATATTCAAAGGCCATATTCCCAAAATTATCAGAACCACTTTTGTGCATTTCATGAAACGTGAATTATATTCCATATTAATGTCACGTCAGTTGTTCAAAGTGGTACTTTCAAACGAAAAATCTGTTTTGAATGTTTTAAGTAAAAGTAGCAACTAGCATATGCAGTTCCAATATACAATTGGTAGCTTTACCTTGATATCAATTTTTCACGGTAAATTATATAGGATAATTCTTTCAATTTTATTGGTATCTGACGTGTATAACTTTTTCACCTTTCAGAAATGTATAGGTATGGTACTCATGCTAATAAATAATGAGCTTCTCTACATTTAATTCAAGCTGCATAGTGGAACAGTCCTTACCCCCCGTTGCATTTATTTATTATTTACCTGTCTCTATTGATTGAGACAGAAGAGCATGTACAGATGACAGTTAGGAAAACACCTACTTAATAATTAATTCTTATTATTGTACAATTTTATTGTGTGCAGTTTATTTAATAATGACTTCACTGTAATTACTTTATTTGACTTTATTTTGTTCAAAGAATTATATCGTTATATTTAGTATCATTTATTTCTGAAATATAAGATATCGAAGAAATAGATAGAGAACATTTCATTATGTTTATTTCAGGACAGTTGCCACATACAGCGTTATATAAATTATATATTCGTTGGGGAAACTGCCACATGATACAGAAACATAATGACAATATTCATTGGAATAATATAAAATCTTTACCCAATGAAAAATGTCCCCGATTTTTATTAAAAATTTTTGAAAAAAAAAATTGAACCTTCAAAAAATTTTGCGCATCGCGTCGCCCAGTTAATTGAGTCATATTACCTAATAACGATATTGAAGTCGGTTAAAAATACGCATTTTTTTCATCCTTCTTAGTGTCCTCCAAATCTAGCTTCTACACATTAAAATATCCGTCAAGTTCGGTAAGACTGTTTAAGCTTTAGCATTAAGCTTTTCGCCGGAGAATCGTGAAATCACCATACAACAAATTTCACATAAATCTGCAAAAATACTGGAATTAACGCAGCCATATTGGATCTTGAATTTTTAACTTCTAGCATCAGATTCGTTATCAGCTACTTTTAAAAGTCCTAACTGCCAATTTTAATGCAATTCCAATGGAATTTGAATTTTTCTATCACATAATTAAATTATGACTAACGACTGCGCCATATTCTCGAATATTCCCTACTAAAATAATTTTGCTTCCAATTTTTGCTCACCTTATACTAGACGTAGCTTGATGAAATTAACAGGGGACTACCGCCGAATCATACCTCACAATTTGTGAAGACACATATCAATTTCTCTTCACTTACATTTTCGAGCTGGCATTATGCCGTTAGATGAAAATCACAATGTCGACACATCTACTATGGGCCATTAAATTAAATGTGACTTCATTTCAATGGCGCGTCATCTGGCCTATAAAAGGTGTCCCGTATCGTTATGTTCGAATTTTGGTAGCATACAGTAGACTTAATTATAAAAAACGCAAAAGTGGTAGGTCAATTTTTATTTGATTCGAAGTTCAGGCCTATAAAATTTGTGAGAAGTAAATAAAAAAACATATCTTAGTCATCTGTAGCGACTCGCTTACACTAGTAGAAGATATGTGCGAGCGCCCACATTGGAGGTCTAGCGGCGTAACTAAGAAAATAGAAGAAACAAAAAATATAAAAAAAATTATTATTATTAACAAGATACACAAAATGTTAAGATTTTAAAATATAATACAAAATAAACTTTCACAATCCAATATGATATTTTAATATAGCAATAATAAGGCTATAAAATTTTTTTCACGTATAACTCCTGAGTCTATATTTGGTAACCTGGACAGAAAATATATTATAAATTATTGGATTGGAAACTGGATACCCCAGTTGAAGACGCAGTTCCTCTAATATATGTATACGTCTTCGACGTGAGATACAATTCTCCTGCAATATACGTTTTCAACGTTTTGAAGCTATGGATTGGTATTCTCTTGATATTCCTTTGATGATCCCGATGCAACATTTATAAATAAATAAATAATTCCAACTCAAAGTTTTTAAATTGATTTTCCGAAGCCTTTTTTTTAATTTATGGTGCATCTATATTTGGATTTGGATTTTGATTATTATGGAATTTAACACATCATCGATTTATTATTAAGTGAGTTGTGTTTTCATATTTCTTTCGTTTTGAGAACAATTGATCAATCAAATCAATCATTTTTATCATTCATTACTATCAATCATTTTTTTAAATGGCACCTCCTACGGAGAATATTTTGTTAGAGGATCAACCAGCTACGTCAGATACAGTGATACCGAACAGTAATTATGTTGCGAATACCTATACTATTAAACTTCCTCCTTTTTGGGTTATTAAACCGGAAATATGGTTCACTCAAATAGCCTCAATTTTCTATTCACAGGATTGTTAATGATCGGAAAAAGTACGATTATGTCATTGCCAGGTTACCCCCAGAAATTATTACAACGATTTATGACGTTGTCACTAATCAACCCGAGAGAGATTTGTATGAGAATTTAAAAACTATTCTAATTTCTCGTTTGACCTCAAGCGAAGAAAAGAGGACTTTCTCTTTGGTTCCTAGATGGGGGACCTCAAACCATCCGATTTTTACCGGTCGATGCTGTCAATTCTCGGAGGATTCCATGTGGTGAGCCAGGAGCTCCTAGTCAAGTTATGGAAACGGCGATTGCCTAAAACCATCTTCATTGCAATCACCGCATCCGGAAAGACTGAGATTAAGGAATTAATCGACATTGCTGATCGAATATGGGAGTCGTGTCAAAATTCTATGAATTCCCTTACCTCTATTTCAATTTGTAACGTTAGTCCCACAGTTTCTACGTCAAATTTGATTGCAACTTTTCAAGATACGTTGAATCAGGTATTACACAAACAAGAAATTTTTACATCTCAATTGCATGCTATAGAGTCTAAAGTTTCTTCAATAACTTCCGCTTCTCCTACAGTTTCTAGCACATATTGTGATAGTTGCAGAAGTCGCATCGACTCCGGAAATCGCAGTGGCTCAAGGCCCCGTTCTAATAGTCGAAGTGGTACCCGCGTTAGATATAATCCTTCTAATGCCAAAGTTTGCTATTACCATCAACTTTATAATCGTAAAGCATTTAAATGTCTCAGAGATTGGTGCACGTTCGCCAAAGATGTCAAGACCAACAATCAAAAATGACTAAAAGTCAATAATATTTTGACAACTGACGTTAATATTTCAGATAGTAAACGTCGTCTTTTTATATTTGATAATGCTAATAACTTAGAATTTCTCATCGACATAGGCGCTGATATATCGATAGTACCTCGGAATCTGTTAACAGATACTAAGAAGAACCCCGATATTGTACTTAGCTACTAATGGTTCTATTGTATGGTTCTATTATAAATACCTTCGGAAAGAAATTTTTGAAAATTGATTTAAACTTACGTAGGTTATTTTCTTTTGTTTTTAATATTGGAGATATTAATGTCCCCATTATCGGAGCTGACTTTTTAGCGCATTTTGGTTTAATTGTTGATTTGAAACATAAATGTTTAATCGACAATGTAACTAGTTTATCAACATATTTATTTTCTAACGATGGTCCTTTACATCCTCCTAAGTTATTTAGCATATCAAATGAATTCACTGCATTACTTTTAGAATTTTCTAGTTTAATGAGCTCACCAAATTACAATTTGCCTGTTAAACATTCCGTAGAGCATCATATTATAACAGAAGGTCATTTATCTTTCTCACACATAGGTTGGATAACATTAAATTTAAGATAGCTCAGAACGAATTCAATGCTATGGTAGAATTGGGCATTTGTGTTCCTTCTTCTTCTTCAGTATCCTCACCATTGCATATGGTGGAAAAAAGGGAAGTAACGATTGGAGGCCTTGTGGAGACTATCGTCGTCTAAATTCAATTACTGCTCCTGATAGATACCCACGATTTTAGCTCACAGTTGTATAAGTGTGTTATTTTTTCAAAAATAGATTTGGTACGTGCTTATCACCAAATACCTGTCGCAAAAAGTGACGTTTTTAAAACAGCGTTTACTACGCCGTTCGGTTTTGAATTTTAGCGTATGCCTTTCGGCTTACGTAACGGCGGTCAAACTTTCCAACGTTTCATGAACGAAGTTTTAGTAGGTTTGCCCTTCATTTTCGTCTATTTAGACGACATTCTGATTGCAAGTAAACGGAACATTTAGAGCACTTGAAACTTGTTTTTTAAAGGTTAAAATTGTACGGCATAAATATTAAATCGTCAAAATGCATATTAGGTGTCAGTCATTTGACATTTTTAGGACACAATATTTCTTCAGCCGGGTATTTTACCTTCTTCTGAACGTGTTGATGTCATAAATGATTTTCCCTTACCTACTACAGTTAAACAACTTCAGCGTTTCATAGGTATGGTTAACTTTTATCATCGTTTCATACATTCTTTCGCTGAAATCTTAATTCCTGTACATGCTTTATGTACTAGATTACTGCGTGATAAAGTTAAAATAATAAATGATTTGCCCGCCGACTGTCTTCACAGTTTTTCCAAAGCCAAAGCTGCTATAGCTGGTGCAACCTTTTTTAGCGCATCCTCATTGTGATGATAGCTCGTTTTTATCGCTATCAATTGATTGTTCAAATGTCTCTATGGGGTCAGTTCTTGAACAGAGCGATGACAAAGGTGTACTTGCTCCATTAGCCTTTTTCTCACGAAAACTTACCTTAGCACAGACAAGATACAGTGCCTTTGACAAAGAACTTCTTTCTTTGTTCACAGCGATTAAACATTTCAGGTTTTTACTTGAAGGTCTCACACTTATTTGCTTTACTGACCATAAACCTTTGGTCAAAGCATTATTCACTAAAACTGAAAGATCTCCCAGGCAAATTAGACATTTAGAATTCATTGCTCAATTTGCATGCGAAATCAGACATATAATAATAAGGGAAAAATAATATTGTAGCAGACACCTTATCACGTGAGCATGATATGTCTTCTTTACAACAATGCATTTCCCCAATTGTTACCCAAAAGTCTAACCTAGTTGATATTAACTGTGACTTAAATTTATTGAGCGAAGCTCAGGAAGATGCTTAAATTTTTATTATCAGATACTTCATCAAACACAAAGAGTACCTTCATTTTAAAGAAAATTAAAATTCCATATTCTGACAAGTTTATTTGGTGTGACGTTTCCCGCCCTAAACTCCGTCCTTACGTTCCGATCGTTTATAGACGGACAATTTTTGATATTTTTCATGTCTCACCCTGGTATCAAAGCGACTAGAACGTTAGTTTCTAAAAATTATTTTTGGCCCAAAATGTCTTCAGATTGTAATCTCTGGGCAAAAACTTGTATTAGCTGTCAAACTAATAAAGTGACACGACAATACAAGGGGTCCGATAGCTAACTTCGATATTCGTAAAGGACGCTTCGACCACATACATATAGATTTAATAGGACCATTACCTCCTTCTAAAGGTTGTTCTTATATTCTTACTGTGATCGAACGTTTTACTAGATGGCCCGAAGCTTATCCACTTAACGATATTACTGCAGAAACTGTAGTGCGTACGTTATTTCAGAATTATGTTTGCCGATTCGGTGTTCCTGTCACAGTGACAACGGATCAGGGGGTTCAATTTGAATCGAAATTATTCCAAGAGTTTTCAAAATTTTTGGGATTTCATAGAATTCGTACGACACCATATCAACCTTCCTCGTACGGAATGATCGAAAGATTTAATAAATCTCTTAAAACTGCTCTGAGAGCTAAAACTTCTACACCACATTGGGTAGATGAACTTCCTGTCATATTATTAGCTCTCAGGACCATCCCTAAAGACGATTTGCAATGTTCCTCCGCAGAACTCGTTTTTGGTCAAACTTTTACGACTACCAAGTGAATTTTTTATAAAATCATATACTTGTACGGATATTCCTTGTTTTATTACTTACGTACTTCTTTTGATAATTTAACGTTCATTCCACCTTTTCACCATGTTAATTACAAATAATTCGTCAATTCAGACATCTTGACTTGTAATTTTATTTTCGTTCGGAAAGAACGTTTTAAGAAATCTTTTACTCCGCTGTATGATGGGCCGTTTAAAGTGTTGTCCCGTACAGACAAATTAATTACTTTTGTTAAAGGAACTAAAACTCTTACAGTAAATATTGATAGAATTAAACTAGCACATTTACTGTCTGACAAATGCGACGTCACTGTAACACCTGTTAAGAAGGTACGTTTCGCCATTGATACTTTAATTGATTGTTCTTTTAACGGAAGGGGTATGTGTAGCGACTCGCTTACACTAGTAGAAGATATGTGCGAGCGCCCACACTGGAGGTCTAGCGGCGTAACTAACAAAATAGAAGAAACAAAAAATATAACAAAAAAATTATTATTATTAATAAGATACACAAAATATAATACAAAATAAATTTTTACAATCCAATATGATATTTTAATATAGCAATTATAAGGCTATATCAACCATGGGAATAAATGACAAAAAAAAATGTCGTTATTGTCATTTATTCCTACGGATGACCCGACCGACTTGTGTTTTTTAGTCTTGTATTTGAGCGTATTTTACGCTCCTAAAATTTGAACATAACGATATGAGACATCTTATATATATACCTGCAACTTAATTGGGTGTTACATGTCAAAAGCAAGCTTGGCTATTTAATTTCTGGATTTAAGTTATTGTCATTGCTAAAAGTAGGCATTAAGCATTTCACTTGTGTAAAGAGGGTTGCAGCATCCTAAGGTCTTCTTCCTTTCAATACTACTGGCTTCTTTCTGCATCACCGCGCAGGCGCATTCAAAGGCATTCTAGAAGATCAGTTTTACTCAAAAATGGTCGACCAAGCACGTTGGTAATTTCTCTCGTGAATTTTTCTATTTAATTGCCATTTATAAGCTTTCCATTTAATTTGTTTATGGGATTTTAGAAGTTCACTAATTTGTGTGTAATTCATCTCTTCGTATCTTCGAAACCATCACATTTATTATTGTAGAATTGGGGTGGTAGAGGCGACTTTTCAGAACTCCAATGCAAATAGTACAAGTAGATGATACCCAAGAACTAACTATTCAATAATTTAAGTAGCAAGACTGGTCGGAAATTTGCTTTCAATTCCAGCAGCTTGTTGTTGTCCTCTGGCCAATGTGTAGCATACTAAACATTTCACGCCAAAATTATAGTTTTGCTACTTTTAAATTTAAGTGTTCTGGTAATTTCAAACAAACAAGACAACATAATGCTTTAAGTAGTAAAAATATTATTTCGACGTGAATTGCTAACAGTTTGCTATGCAATGGAAGACATAGCGTAGCAAGTTGCTAACATTGTTAGAAAGCAACTTGCAGTCTGGCTATTTACGTAAACACTACGGCTGGTTTTAAAAGCCTACAGTGATATCCTAAGGATAGCATAAAACAAATCCTGTAAGGGTTCCAGTGATATCCTAAAGATATACAAAAGTACATCCGTGGGATAGGGAAAGTAGTGCCACTTTCAGATCCCAAGGATATCCCTCGGATATTTTGAGTAATGCTCAGGATGTTGCTATATCTTAGCTTTTATATCCTAGGATGTCCGTAGGATAACCTCGTGATGTCTGGGACGTGGTGTAACAGCGGAGACTGCGGTAAGGGGAGGTATGCGTGAGAGCGTATCTCGCTTTCATAGTATCATGCCTACATGTAGTCTATTTTGTTATTAAATAAAACATAATAGCAATATATAATAGTGCAATAGATTAATCTTGAAATAATCAAGGTCAGGTGCTATTTTATTGTTATTGAATCAACATGTAATAATCCCTGGATAAAATACCATTGTCTAACCGTAAATGGACCATCAAAGTATATTTATCATCGAATTGTAATTACTTAGAGGACACAAGGCCAACATTATCATACCACAAACGACAGTTTCCCGGCAATAAATATAATGGTCCGGCATTCCGCCGGACTTGCTACGTTTTCTGGGTTATCTTTACTGTTGCTATGTGTTATCCTCGTATCGTTTGCAATCAATAAGAAATATGCCTCATTGGAACTATATCCAATGATGTATATCAGTGACGTAGCCAGGATTTTTATTCGGGGGGGGTCCGAACATTTTTTTGTAAGTATATTATGTATTGTTATGTAGCTTTCGCACAATTCTTATGTAAATTGGCGTACAGTCAAATTGGCTTTTAATATGTTGTAGATTTCGACTTTCTGATCAAAAATTCTCATGGGCTCAACTCGATCCTATGTCTAGTTTCCGAGATACTGCTCAAGAAATGTACAAGAATGACCTTTTGCACAATTTAAATAATTTCGAATTCATGATTTTTTTCATACATTTTATATTGTGGTGCGTGATTCGTTCTAATAACCCTTTATAATATTTTGCACTAAGAGCATTTGTTGTTTTAATAAAAATAGCGTAGAAAAAATTAAAGTTTGAAAAATGTTGGCGAAGGCGCCGGGAAATCTGTAGAAAAATAACAAGTGAAAATAATATTTGGTCATATTGGCTAAAACATTTTTTACATAAAGTATGTGTCTTCCTGATCAAAAAACTTTAATTGAAAAACTTTCGGAAATTGCTTCTTTGACCTCTAACAACACTCCATCAATAAATTAAAAGTTCGACAAGATACAGAATTTTACAAGAATTTATAGTTGTATCTCGAATACTAGACGAGACTAGACTAGATCGAGATGGGTCCATGAGAGTTTTTGATCAGAAAGTCACATACATATACATTATACAGCATATTAACAACATATTAAAAATTCAACTAATTTGACTGTACGCCAATTTGCATAAGAATTGTGCGGGGTCCTTTAGTTGAACTATTCAACAACTTATATTCCAAGTAACTGGCGACTATGCAATTTAACGTGGATTTCGCATGGCTAGTAATAAAAATAAATTGAATTTACTTATGATTCCACAAGGTTTTATACATTTGACTGAATTAGGGCTCCGCCCTGTCAATATTGCTGCAATAAATTGCAAGAAATTAGATTTGCAACGGGACTGGTTGGAATCAAGATTTGTAATCGGCCAAAAAAAATTTTTGACTAAAACCGAAAATAAAACCAATATAATAATTTTAAATATCATGTCTATCAATTATACAAATGTCAATAAATTTCGGGGGGGGGTCCGGACCCCCAGGACCCCCCCCCTGGCTACGTCACTGTGTATATCAAGACTAATATTGAACTCAGAATGCAGCCTTGTGGAACTATCCTGCCAACCGCAGCATGTGATCAGAATATATATATATATATATATATATATATATATATATATATATATATATATATATATATATAACAATCTAAATTTAGTAGGGCTTCGGACAATACTAAATTTAGATTGTTCTTTAACTAGTCGGACGTGACTATCCTTCATTATTTTTATATATATATATATATATATATATATATATATATATATATATATATATATATATATATATATATATATATATATATATATATATATATATATTTTAATACATCATTGTCTGTCTCGATTATTTATACACACACATCTTTCGAGTAAATACGTTTTGAACCAGTTATTTTTGTTGCCATGTATTTCATTTTTGAAGCAATACTTGATGATTAACACAATCAAATGCTTTGGACAAACCACAGAAGTATCAAACGGTGCATATTTATGCTCCATTCTCTAATATATTAAAAACTGGATCCGTATTACAAATCTGATTTATATATATTTTTATTACATGTTAATTGATTTTTCACTACATATACTAGAATTTTAGTAAAAGATAGCAATAAAGATACACCTCGGTAATTAGCGGTAAGTATCTTATCTCCTTTTTACGTTTTGACCGGAGCACAATCGGAATCTGACCCGGACACGATTTTTTGACTCTATCAACACACTTCCAATCTCTTTGAAATATGGAAGCAAAAAATGAAGCAATTAGATCGTTACTGGTTTTAAAATACTTATATTAATATAAATGTATATTTTCATCATTGTGTTGTACTATTACGTGGGATTTCAAGATGAGGAAATATTTTAATTAACGATACTAACATCTCACCAGAAGTATTTATTAGGTAATGGATTTGTTACTAAAACAGTAGTTAAGTGAAGTATATAGTGTAATAACTGTGTCTGAAGTGATTTCAGCATTACTGATGTCTACGTGCTCTTGAACTTGTATAGGACCTTCTACAATTTGCCACCTAAATATATTTACTTCAATTTGCCCAAAAAATATTCATGTAAAATTAGTAAATAGAACTCTTTACTTTGCTATATGTGACAACGTGAGATACTGAGTGGGTGATCTCGAATGTTGCCAAAGTGCTATATTCCCAGATTGGACAGTAATACATATGTATAAGCAGCTTTTACCATCTGAAAAGAAAAGATTATTAAGACAAATTCCGGTAAGTATTATTAACTAAAGAACTATTCAACATTGGCTCCTCACCTTACGTGAAATTCCGCAAAGGAGGAGGATAATTTCCTGTTTCAGACTAATTTATTTTTGTTACTGTTACTGGATGCTGGTTATTTATTAGCATAGGGGAGTATAAAAATGGAAGGTAAGTGGGGAAAAGTTTCGTTTGAGGAGGAATCGATTCGATATTGATAGTAAATAATAATAAAAGAAAATCAGTTTTGTTCAAAATTATAAAAATATAAATATTGAAAAAGTAGTTACAAATGATTCCACATACAACGTACATTTTCTACACTTTTGCTTTGTTTCTTCTTCTCCTTCTTCACAATAGTCGAAGAACGAGCAATGTCTAAGATGCACCCTCTATAACACTCGCGAACAACCACCTAAAAAAAAATTGATTCTTATGTAAATCGACCTGGCGGATCCGATTTTGGAGTTCGCCAGACAATCCGGAATTGCGAAATTGGTCAAAATCGGCAATTTCCGAAAAATCTCAAATTTTATGGATATTTTTTATTTTTACTTATCACCCTATATATCCCTTAGTTTAAGTCCGATTAAATTGAAATTTTTAGGAGAGCCAATTAAGACCTTTGTTATCATGTCGGACATGACAGAAATGCAAAAAAAATTAAGTGTCGCCAGTAATATTTTTTTTAATAGTTGGTGACACGAAATTTGTTAAAAATGCAGCAACAAATACTCGATCGAGAAAACTTTTTTTTTTTTAAAGATAGATGTATATAGTAAGCTACAAAGTTGTAGCCAAAGAACCAAAGAAACTATTTTATTTCAGTGATTTTTTTGATAACTGGCTTGGTTTTTAACATAACGGTGCCGCAATATAGAAAAGAACTATGCCGGCCGCGGCCGGTCACGTACTGCACAAGCGATAACGCCATGCATAGCTTGATAGCGCCAGGATTTGTATTGTACTAATAATAATCTATTTAATAATGGTTTATTCAGTAAATTTTAATTTTGAAAAAGGAGCAAAATATAAAAAATAAAGTTTTAAATCTTGATAAAGGCAATTTATTTATTTATTTCCACATTTAACTTCTACTCGTATAATTAAGCAGCAATATTTAAGAGATAGTTAACACATTTGTATTTTTTTTATTGCAAATTATACAACGTTTAGGGCTTTCAACGGTCTTCCTTTTTTTATAACCAGTATTAGCCACATTTGTGCTTTCTGCTTTTTGTTTATAAGCTTTTCGGGTGTAATTTCTTCTGCATCTTGCATGATAGACAGGACATTTTGACAAAAATAAATCCCTTTTTTTGGTGTAATATTTCAACTTAAGAGAGATATCATCCGACTTTATAGAAACTGCTTTAAATGCTTAGTCCAGTGCTTCTTCTGTAACACCCCGCACAGTTTCTTCACTATTTTGTTGGCAAAATATGCATTTCATAAAGTTTAACTCTGGGTTTAACTGCTAAAAAAAAGTTGAAAACGCGCACAAAGCTGCTGACGTTAAAAAAATTGCTTAAAAGTTGTTCTTTGTTCAAATTAAATATTAAAAATAGTTTTAAATGTCTGGAAAAGAAATTCCGTTACTTTAATATGCACTTTACCCTCTATAGCACTTTCCTAACGCAATAATAATTATTATTATAGCTGCATCAATTTTCAATAAGAATAAGCGTCATAAACCACACAGACAACAACTCTTGTCGATCGGTTAAAAACAACTAAATAAACGTTTTACAATAGCTATTTATGTAACCAGTTACAAAAGACGTAACAACACGGGTTACACAAGATTGTCTTTCGTTACATACATGATTTTTCTAATTTTAAAATTCTAAAAACAATTTAAACATAATAAATGAAATGGATGTATTTAAAAATCTTGAAAATTAAGTAATCTTTTTCATAGTTACCTTTGCTGCTATCACACATTATAATTTTACAAGACAAAGGGAGCATCGTGAATAAAAAGTGAGGGTAGCAAAAATTCGTCCAGAAAGAGACGGACGAATTTAATTAGTTAATTAAGAAGTTAATCGTTAAATGGAATCGACGAAATATAGCCTAATCCAGTGAGCATTTTATTGTGTGTCCGTCAATACCGTCCGCGTCTAGAGAATTGAGCGTGGAAAAAGCCTTTGCTGCAGTAAATTTGGAAAGAGTAAGGGGCTCAGCCCTCTCAGATTTTAATACATGTTAATTGTCAAAATTGACAGACGTTATTTAGTCAAGTTACAATATTATTTGAAATCCTAATTTGATAACATAATAAAGGTAAATTGTATTAATGCAAAAGTTTTGTTAGCGTATTTTGAAGGAAAGAAGAATTTAAAAGCTTCCACTTTATGAACTTAGTATTCTATTTTGTGTTGAATAAACATTGTTTCTTTATCTTTCCTAATTGATGACATAAGGAACTTTTTGTAACGCCATATCCTAAAATGGCACTTATTTGACATTTTCCATGAATCAAAACAATGTCATTATTGACAAGTGTAAAATAAAGAAAAAAGAGTGAAATAAAGACATTTTATTTCACAGTGTGATATAAAACTTATTGGTTTTTATCGAAACAGCAATAGAATTTAGTCTATTTTTATAAAATTATATTGTTTTCTGATTTCGAATGGCGATACAAAAAATTTTGTATATAACTCGAGACTAAAATGTGTTTTTTTTTACTCGTGTGGTTTATAGCACTTGCCTTCGGCTCTTACTAAAAATGCCCCACTTGTAAAAAAACACCATTTTAGCCATTTGTTATATAAAATACTATTTCGTCACCAGTTACGTAAAATTTTACTTTTCATAACTGGTTACATAAAGTAGGACGTTTTGACACTTACGGTCAGTTTTGAAAACTGTCACTTTATACGTCAAAATTAAAAAAACCAATATTTACAACTACGCATTATTTTATTCACATCGGTCGGGGCATCCTGAAAGATGAGAAACAAAGCCGCGGTTAGGCCAACCCAATCTTTTATCTTGCGACGCGACCCGGCGCGGCGGTCAAATACTGCAGCACCGTTTTCTTGAAAACTAAGTAAGTTATCAAAAAAATCACCCAAATAAAAAAGTTTCTTTAGTTCTTTGGCTACAACTTTGTAGATTACTATATACATCTATCTTTAAAAACAAAAAGTTTTCTCGATCGAGTATTTGTTGCTGCAGTTTTAACAAATTTCGTGTCACCAACTTTTAAAAAAATATTACTGGTGACACGTATTTTTTTTGCATTTCTGTCATGTCCGACATGATAACCAAGGTCTTAATTGGTTCTCCTAAAAATTTCAATTTAATCGGACTTAAACTAAGGGATATATAGGGTGATAAGTAAAAATTAAGATATTTCCATAAAATTTGAGATTTTTCGGAAATTGCCGATTTTGACCAGTTTCGCAATTCCGGATTGTCTGGCGAACTCCAAAATCGAATCCGCCAGGTCGATTTACATAAGAATTAATTTTTTTTAGGTGGTTGTTCGCGAGTGTTATAGCGGTTCCTTAAAATGCATCGTAGAGATCCCTCGTTCTCCGACTACAATGTAGCGGAATATATTTTGTGACCATTCAATATTTTAGTTCACTTTCCTTTGCCGTATGGC
Source organism: Rutpela maculata (assembly GCA_936432065.2). NCBI lineage: Eukaryota > Metazoa > Arthropoda > Insecta > Coleoptera > Cerambycidae > Rutpela > Rutpela maculata. The sequence continues at coordinate 161,913,935 of OW386288.2, forward strand.
TCGTTTCACAGTATTACGCCATCAATCGCGGCTGTCTGTTAGGCCTAGGCGGTTAATGATTAGAGTAAAACCATCAGGTCATAATGCCCCATTAACTTTAAGAGAATTATTCGTTCAAAAAATGTTTGGTTAGTTTAAAAATTATATTAAAATAATATTTGTGATCAATAAATATAAAAAACACATCTTAGTGATCCGTGGGAATAAATAACAAAAAAAAATGTTCCTTTTTGTCATTTATTCCCACGGATGACTAAGTTTTTTTATTTGCTGTTCACAAAAATAATCGAAACAGTAACAGGAGTAACAGGAGGACATATTTGGCTGATGAAACCAAGAAAATTATAAGAATGAAAGTCGATAAGGCAGTACGCCCAGCGAATGCCATGGTTTTGCGAGAGTTGGAATGCCAATGGAAAATCATCTATGATAAAGAACATGTCATAAAACGTGTGTCAAAATTTTGTGAATAGGAAGAAGAAAACAAGAAATTGAAAAGATATGGGTTTCCATTTAAACAATTTTTTTAATATTACCAAAAAATGTTAGTGTCACTAGACGAGGTTCTTTAAATTACTAGATGTGTGATTGATTTTGCAGAAAAAAACAGATACAATCGTATTTTTTTTTAATTTAAACGATAAATGTAAACATTTTGTTTAAATTTAGTAAACGGGATTGTGTAGAAAACTCACTCACCTTTACTACAATATCGTTCGTGATGAAAGTTAAATTACCAATATGTATGAATATTGGCCTCTGAGACCTCATCATTACAATTAACAGGCTCCTTCTAATATCGAGCGAATACTCATACCAACGACTTTTATAAATGTTCATGCATATTTCCGTGCTCTGAAACAACATAATGCTTGCAATTAGGATTAGGAATTTATTAATACTTTTTTTTTACCACATTGAATTCTCAGTAAGTCTGCGAATATAGTAAAAAATAATAATGAAATGTCACCAAATGTCTTAGAGGCAATCTTGAAAACTCTGTGCATACATTAAATATTTTACGAAATAAATTACTTATAACAAAATAGTAATAGTTGGGAATAATGATTACTCCTCTATTAATTGCAATAAAATAGGATAGAGTAAAGTATAGTGGAGTAGAGATAATCTTGGAGTAGAGATACATTTCAAAGTTAATTTTCTCGATGACTAGTGAGCGAATCGAAGAAACTTGACATTTCTGAATAGAGAATCAAAATATCTTTCAAATGAGGTATTACAAGCACCGTTGAGTGAAGAGTCCTTATAGAGATGCAGCCGTGTACTTAATATCATAGCCCGGGCAGGGTCTGTAGTGTAGTAAGGCGCCACCGGCATTGTGATCTAGCAATCTCGTCAATCTCAGTCCCTCAGTCGGCTGATAGCACTCGCATGGTTCGTGTCATTTGTTGTATTAGTGCACCGTAAAACGAGGAAAAAGTAGCTTCCTTCTTGAAAAAAAATTTTTGAAGGTACAACCACATGGGACCTTCACAGCATGATAGATTAGGTCTTTGTCCATCTGTAATGTCCAATTACAACATTTTTTGGGAGGCCAAACTATTTTTATGACGAAAAATGTTATAAATCTGTCAAAATTAATTTTTCTTACATTTTCACACATCCCACGTGATATCTCCGGAACCAATTGAGATAATTATACGTATTTTTTTTTAATTGATGGAGGAAATGTGGGTGAAGGTCACTGCTTTAATTTTGTTTTTATGGAAAATCTAATTTTTCTGTAAAACGAGGTAAAACTTGAACATTTACTTCCCTTGCAGCGCTTTTTTCAGTAAGCGAAAAACTTTTTTATTTTAAGGAATTTTGACATACCATCTGCGTATGAAATAAAGCCTCAAGGAAGTTTTTAAAACAAAAATCAGGTCTCTACGACTTATAGTTTTCGAAATTTTGTTATTTAAAGCTGAGTTTTTCGATCCTAGATGCCTAGATGTCCGACAAGTGTGAACTATATCTTATATTATATTATGCCAGTTAGAAACAAACTTTTTGTGAATGCAAATGAGTATTAGTTATTTTTATTGAGTTATTATATTACATATTATTTAGTGCTTAACAATGGAATGTGTATTCTGTGGACAAACTTTGAAAGATAATGACAAATTAGTGAGACAAAATCCTAGATTGCAAGGAGTAAAAACAATTATATATGCCACGGTAAAAAGGCGAGACATTTGTGTCGAAAAGATTTTGCAACAAGAGGAAAATATTTTAAGTGGAAAAGTCAAAGTGAAATTTCATATAGCCTGCAAACAAACCTATATTAGTTTGTAAAATCTTAAAAATCTTTCCCAATTCAGTGAAATTGAAAATGTATCTTCGTCTTCGGTAAGATGCAATAAATTTAATATTCGGACAATGTGTTTAATATGTAATACATCGAGAAAGAAAGGCGTAATATGGTATACGATAATTCTCTGTAGACGTGATTTATCTTTATATTTCTTTGCCACCTTATTATCAGTCTAGTCGATACATTGTCGACAAGGGGCCGATGCGACATTTTTATTGTTCATGATGGGATTTTGGAGAATGAGAGGGGAGTATGCGTTTATTTTCGATTTATCGCAAATATTTGAGAAACCGAACATAGTATAATTTTTCACATCCAGTAGAAGTATAGTAACAAAAAATTTTTAAAAATTTTTATTGTACAAATAGGCTTAGAATATCACGAAACATCGAGATTTTAAGTTTGAGCGAAAAAAAAAAATTCTGCCTGCCTGCCTGTCTGTCTGTCTGTCGGTCTGTCTGTCGGTCTGTCTGTCTGTCTGTAACTTTTTTGTGCGCACGTTTACACTGGAACCGTTTGAGATATTGACTTGAAATTTGGTACACATATGTACTTTAACGAGATCTAGAACTAGATTATATTTTCATCTTGTTCCGTCGAAGGGGGGTAAATGGGGGTAAATTTGGGGTAAATAGGTAAATCAAGCAGGTAAGAGTCCATAAAATTGGTATTTAATATATACAAGAGAAGCTAAGCTCTCAAAAAAAAATTTGGCATTAGCCACCCCCATTATCACCTCCACCCCATTATTAAAGGGGATGAAAAAAAATCTGATTTAGTGTGTGTACAAGAACCAGAAAACTCAAAATATTTTTTTACTTCATACACCCCCACTACCACCCCCTATCACAACCCCCCACCCCACTACCGATGTGGGGTATCGTTTTATGGGTTTTTGGGGTAGATAATTTCAAATAAAGTTCCATAAACAAGTATTTCCACATACTAAATTTTTTCGTTGTGAGTGACTTGTATCTTGTACAAAAAAGTCCCTGAGAGCATATCTTTATCTATTATAGCTCACAAGCTAAAGGCGCCCTCGCGCAAACTTCAAAATAACCTTTTTGCGCTGTTCTCTAAGCAGCCCGTTAAAGCAGTCAAATATTAGCTGCCGTATGAGAATTTGTGGTCGATTTTTTTACTTACGAATTTTTGGTCGCTCTACACGATGGCATCCTTTATTTTTTTCTTAAATATGTATTTTTTAACGCAAAAGACATTAAAAAAAACATAAATTTAGACTTTTCCACCCCTTGTAGGATGTAATTGATTGATTTAAAAAAAAATGCTCTTTGCATATGCAGCGAAGAAATTGATTTACAAAAAAAATATTTAAAACTTGTTATGTTAAGTAATTTATAAATAATGAATCAATTGTTTTAATGTATTTTTTCAGCATTCGATGAAGCTTAATGACACAAAATCAAGCCCAATTTTTTTCTTAAAAAAATGTATTTATTGTTGACATATCATTTTATTTATCGCATAAAAACAATTAATGTTAGGTACCGAAAAGTGTAATTTTACTTCCACATCCAGTGGAAGTATAGTAATGACAAAAACATTTTTAAAAATTTTTATTGTTCAAATAGGCTTAAAATGTCATGAAACGTCGAGATTTTAAGTTTGAGCAAAAAAAATTTCTGTCTGTCTGCCTGTCTGTCTGTAATTTTTTTTTGTACGCACGTTTACTCTGGAACCGTTTAAGATATTCACTCGAAATTTGGTACACATATGTACTTTAACGAGATCTGGAACTAGATTATATTTTCATCTTGTTCAGTCGAAGGGTTGGGGGGCAAATTGGGTAAATGGGCAAACCAAGCAGGTAAGAATCCATAAAATTGGTATTTAGTATATACAAGAGAAGCTAAGTTCTCAAAAAAATTTTTGGCATTAGCCACCCCCATTACCACCCCCCACCCTCTTATTAAAGGGGATGAAAAAAAATTGTGATTTAGTGTATGTACAAGAACCAGAAACCTCAAAATATTTTTTTACTTCATCCACCCCCCACTACCACCCCCTATCACCCCCCCCCCCCACTACCAATGTTGAGTATCGTTTTATGGGTTTTTGGGGTAGAGGATTTCAAATATTATATTATTAAAGTTCCATAAACAATTATTTCCACATACAAAGTTTTTTCATTATGAGTGACTTGAATAGAGAATATGGATGTGGAAGTAGTGATTCCTTGGGCAGCGGTTTTTCATTTTCATCGATTTTTAAATAGCTGGAACTTGCCGCATATTTTTATTAAATAGTGTTTCTTTTTTCTATAAATACATTTCAATAACAAAAAATGTTTAACTATTTTTTTTTATTTCAACATTTTTTTAATGCTTGCCACTCCATTATTAATATTATGCATTGTACAAAAACAGTTTTAAACAAAAGTTACTCAGTATATTTTGTGTAATTTAAATTTGACTATTTAGCGTGGCTAAAATTCGAGAAATGTCGTAAATCGATTCAAATTTCTCCAAAAAATCATGCATGGCGATTTAGAAGCTCCCTGAAGTCTTTAAAATTTTTCTGACTTTCTCTTAATTTCTTTTTGTTAATTAAGTCGGTCCCCTCCCGTACCGCTTGCAGAGTAGCGTAAAAAAGTCATTTTTATACTTACTTACTTAAAATTATAACAGATAAAAATATGCCCTCGCGGACATATCTGTAGAAAATCCGATGTACAAAAAAAGCGCAATGCATTTTTGTCGATAGACGATAATTATTACAATTCTCGCTACGTAAGCGCTGAAAGGCCAAAAACACCATTCTCGACATTTACATTTTCTTTTTTTTAATTGTTTAAACACAATTGGGAGGTCTTAAAAGTACTAAGTACTCATAAATAGGAGCTGAATCGAATGACACAATAATATAATTTTTTCGCGTATCGGGAAATAAATGTAAGTGGTTAAATCACAGACCGTCTAATTGCACTGGTCTACAATCTGCCTATAGAATTAGTATTTTATTTGTACCCTCGTTCGCTCGACATCAACGCTGATAAAGGGCAAAAACACACTAGGCGTTTTTCGCCGAGTCGGCAGCCGACTCGGCAGCCGACTCGGCAGACGACTCGGCACATGGTTCTATGCTAAATCATAGAAACGCACACACGTAATTTTGATCTTAGGCGACACGCCTCGGCACATCGTCTGGACCATGGGCCGCTCGTTGAGGGGCGTTGACGCTCGTCCTCTCGTATATGGGTATTACATGTAACCGCACACACGAGGCTGCGTGTTTCAGTTGTAAATTTGATGCGTGCTTGCCAAATCAAATCTGTTTACAAATACTTTGCGTGAAATAACAGACAAGAATGGGTGACAGGTATTATATAAACTTTTTGTCTGGCGTTCCTTAACAATTGGATGTTCCCACATACGCCTATTTTTTCTTTTTTTTGATTGACAATATAATAAACCCAACAGAATTAATTCTTCCTCCTAGCTGTACTACTGAACTGACAACGTTGTATTTTGATGCTTTCTGCGACAACTAGTTAAACCGCTTCGTGTGTGTTGTTACAGGCGGCTGCCGAGTCGGCTGCCGACTCGGCGAAAAACGCCTAGTGTGTTTTTACTCAAATCTCGCGAGATTATGACTGCTTCTGCTAAGTGCCGACAGTGGCAGTGGTGGCACCACCATGCAACGCACAACATGTGGATAGAGACGTGCGGGGGCTGAGATGAGAAAGAAGGAAATACGGGAACGATAATTCGCATAAGGGCAGCACATCTTTAAGGATTCTTCACTCAACGCAAGCACCCTCTTCTATTTCTTCTATTTAAAAATTTAGGTGTCACTGTGTTAAAGTGAGGAATAAAAAATTCTACGTGTGTAATTTTAAAATAAAAAATTGCCCTCTTTCAGGATTTCGCGTAAATATTACTAATAACGCTTAAAATTTACTAGCTAAATATGGACCACAGTGTATACAAATAAATGAAAAGGTCTTACCTCTAGCACCAACATATTGCAATGGTAATATATGCAACACAACTGCGAAAATATCGTTACAAAGAATGACACCGCAAATAGAAACTCAGCAAACTGAACATTTTTCAAAATCTGAAATGTAAAATAAACTGTATTATACCAGTTGCGTTTCAGCAGCTGAGTAAATTGACGTATATTTGTCTTACCTAATATAAACTCGTTTTATATATGATATTAATGTAGAATCTCAGAGAATCGAAAAATAGTCGAAAACTAGTTAAAAATTCGAAAAATTTATTAAAAAAGCAAATTTTTGAGAATAACTAAGTGTATTTATGACATCAGCATCGAGAAGTGACACAAAATGACTAAAAATGCTTGCAGAGATGTGGGGCACCAAAAGTGAAAATTCGAAAGTATGCCAAATTTGGACAAAGGTGTCAAAAAAATTTTTGGCAGTAGCCACCTCTATTACCACCCCCACCCCATTATTAAAGGGGGTGGGGTGATTTAGTGTGTGTACAAGAACCAAAGTCATCAAGAATTTTTTTCACTTCATTCACCACCATCATCGCACCACCCCCACTACCGATGTGGCATATCATTTTATGGGTTTTTGGACTTCAAATATTATATTATTAAAGTTCCATAAACAATTATTTTCACACAGTGGAGTGCAAATATAATATTTTCGTGGTAAGAGACTTGGATAGGAAGTCTGGATGTGGAAGGCAGCGGTTTTTTTACTTTCTAATGGGGTTATAAGATGTATGCATCAATTTACTAAGCTGCTGTGCCGAAAATATTCACTTTACAATGAAAAGTTGTATAATATTAATAAGATACTAGGGTGCATTGAAATCTTCTATAAGTAATAATTTACTTACCTCCATTACTTTATAAACCATCAAAGAAACGTGGTATGATCTCATAACGAAGTCGAAGAAATAAAACCATTTCACTGCATTGTTCAAAGTATTGACATATCTGAAAATATATTGATTGTTGGATTAAGGTAGTACTTATACTACACGACCTTACGAAAGCGTGGAAAGGCCATGCCATTAATAATATTTTTTTAACTCAAAATTCATACTGATTTTACATTTTGCAACTTTTAAGCTTTCAAATGTATGCAACTGCCTATTATTTCTTATGTTCCTAATTAATCTTACATTGTTGATATCTATTCCATAACTGTTATACAGAGCTGGGCAATACTAAATTTTTCAGTTTTTCTATTTTTGAGATGGGTCATATTATGCTTCTTGAATCTAGTTATACTAGGACGTTTCTCTAGTCCAACGTTCTTCAAATTACAATCCTTACCACTTATTTCGTGAATCCCTGAATTTTCGTTTGATTCAATTTTATACTCTAAGTTCCCTATGATAAATAACCGAAGGTGAATTAGGAATGTAATAAATTAAAGTCAGCAAGATGCCTTAGAAAGCATAGAGATTGCAAAATGTAAAAAAGTATGCACAGTGACAAAAGTCTTATTTCAAATATACCGCTTTATTGGTTAGTAGGTGGTGGTTTGCTGAGTCGAGACAGAGTGTAGATTGGGTTGATGGAATTGGTTGAATTCATTGAACCATGACATTAGTTTAGTATAAATAAAATGCATTCTAAAATTTACTTTACTTACGAGATGGTGTCAACATGGTGAGCGAAACGTGCATGGAGTAGAGTATTCGAGTATTTGTAGAACTATTTCATTCCCATGAATTTCGACTTACCGATTTACAATTGTGAATTCCGAGTCAGAAAGAAATATATGAATAGCATGACCTTTGTACGCTTTCGTACGACATCGTAGTTACTGCAGTTATTTTTATTCGACAAATAAATATCTGTGAGATATATTTGTGTTTTAACTCTCCCATTCACGGAGTATATTTACAGGGAAGGGTGATGCAAAAATTCTGTTTTGAATTTTTGAATGATTTACACGTTATTATGTCCTCTGAATCCAAATAAGTGATTTTCAAAAGGGTGTCTATTTATAATAGACTTCACAAAATTTATAAAAGAAGAAGGTTCTCAATTCAACCTATACTGTTATATTTTTGTGCAAATATTCTGCAAATATTACCTTAAAATTTGTAATTAGATATTTTAGCAGCTGATAACGAATGTGGATGTCAAAAGTTAAGAATTATAAATGACGTATCCAACATGGTTGTGATAATTATAATATTTTTGCAGACTTAGGTACGTGACATTTGATACATAATACAGAAAACCTCCTTTTGACGAGCGAGGACAAAAGATCGGAGAAAAATGTTTGGATTATCGGGGGGCGCAAAATGGGCTCGAGCCGTCCCTGATGCCCTGGCGCCTATGTGCATCGCACATAGGGACACATAGGCGGCACGGCCCTGACAGGCCCATATCTAACTGTTTGTTTGGCGGCCCAATCCGGCCGTGATTGTACATGAATAAAACCTACTTGATAATTTCCTTATGTTCCAAAATTAAATTCCTCAAACGCCACTTGTCGTATTTGTAATGTTTGAATTTGTGTCCTAGAATTTTCAAACGTACTACAGGGTACCATATTAATGCAACTAGTAATGTATCACCTCCTATTAGTATAGCTCCTCCCAGTAAACGGTTAAACAGTTGGAAAAAGTAACTTATTTCAAAATATTTGTCAACATCATAGGGAAACCATTCGGGCAAATCTAATTCTCGCGTAGAAACAGATCCATTACTATTCATAGCATAGTAGTCATTCCAGCTTTTAATTTCGGAATACGTTAACATAATAAACTGAGCGATAATAAAGAATAAACTAAAAAATAACGCATAAAACAATTTGTAATTATAGCTTCTACATTTTATGTATATTTTTTTGATATTGCCGTCTTCATCATTCATTATCCTCCTCTCGCCATCAGATATCGTACTTATAAGTTTCCAAATTAGTTGCGATTGACACAATATCATTTTGCAAAATATAAAACTGTAGGTGAAAAAAAATTGCATATTATCGGCTTGTTTCAATGCATCATCGCCACGGAAGTAATATTTTACTGATATATACATCGTTAACATAAATATTGAGTAGCTTGCCTGTATTACAAAATAATGCATTTTATAGATGAAAGCCAAATAAAGTTTTGAGATATTCAAAGGCCATATTCCCAAAGCTATCAGAACCACTTTTGTGCACTTCAGGAAACGTGAATTATATTCCATTAATGTCACGTCAGTTCTTTTAAACGAAAAATTATTTTTTGAATGCTTTAAGTAAAAGTAGCACCTAGCATATGCAGTTCCTATATGCAATTGTCGCTTTACCTTGATATTAATTTTTCAAGGTAAATTATATAGGATAATTCTTTCAATTTTATTGGTACATGACGTGTATAACTTTTTTCACATTTCAAAAACTTATAGGTATGGTACTCTTGCTAATAAATAATGAGCTTCCCTACATTTAACTCAAGCTGCATAGTGGAACAGTCCTTACCACCTTGTATTTATTTATTATTTACCTATCTCTATTGATTGAGACAGAAAAGCATGCAAAGTTGACAGTTAGGAAAACACCTACTTAATAATTATTTCTAATTATTATACACATTTATTTGTCTGCACTTTATTTAATAATGATTTCACTCTAATTACCAACTTTATTTAACTTTATTTTGTCCAAAGAATTATATCGTTATACTTAGTATAATTTATTTCTGAAATGTAAGATATCGAAGAAAGAGATAGAAAACATTTCATGATGTTTATTTCAGGACAATTAGTCCATGCCAAAAGTGCAGGGGTAGCGACTAAACACGACTACCCCCCCGTTTTCGAGGACAGCCAACACGATGGTGATAGTCGCGCAGTCCCTACCCCCTCGAACTGCCCCCTAAATGCAAAAAACCACTCCTTTTTTCGATTTTTCGTTGTCAGGCATGCGAGGACTTGTTGGATCGGGTTTCTATTAAGGAATCTGAATATGTGGGGGTTGAAATCACCCCCTCCCCCAATTCCGAAACATGCAAAAAACATCCAAACGTGCTGAAAATTGTTTTCCCCACGTTTCCAAGGGCGGGGAACACGATGGTGATATTATTTAGCCTCCCACCCCTAACCAACTACCCCCAAATGCATAAAGCCACCTCTTCTTCCCATTTTTCGTTTTCAGTCATGCGAGGACTTGTTGGATTGGGTTTTTTTTTGAAGAAACTCAATATGTTCTATAACATTTTGTCACCAGACATTCTAACGACCCCCTCTCTGAATCCTGAAGTGTCCCTAAAGGAGAAGACGGCATTCCCCATTTTCAAGGGTGGAGAACACGATAGTTGCATCAGTTTCTCTCTTAGTCCTCAAAAACTACCCTTGCATGCCCAAAACCATCGGTTTTTCTTATAGTGAGATCACAAGCGCTCAGTGGATCAGGTTTTCTAGGGAGAGAAATTTTTTTATTGCAGCTTAAAAGGAGTTTGATAGAACGGGCTATGCGCATGTATATATGTGTATGTGCATAGTCCACTTTTTTATTATATATTATGTACATGATTTTTTTCACATTATGTACAACATGATTTTTATTCTTATTCTAGACATGCGTTATATATTACTATTATTAAATTTTAACTTATTCTTCGGCGTTTCCAAATTAAATCATATAGAGAGGGAGTCGTCCTCCTTTTACACGGCCTCCATACAGCGATCCAGCAAGGACCGTAGCCGTCGGTTGTGTATTCTCGGCATATACCTTCCATTTGTTACGTTCTCAGTATTGAAGACCTTTGAGAAATATGATTAAATGCAATATATATTAGGGTGCATCGATTTTCTTTTTTTTTTTATCTAATCCAAAATGGCGGGCGCCCAAAAGTTGTGTGATAAGGTTGTAAATAATACGTTAAAATTTCAAATTAAAATATTTACCCTTGGGGGTAGCGGGTTGGGGTCAAAGGTAAACATTTTTGATATATTCATAATGGCGGGTGTCAAAAAGTTGTGCTTTACAGTTATATATAAGAGGTAAGAACTTAAGACAAAAATATTAAGATTTAAGGGTAGCGGATTAGGGTTAAAAGTCAACTTGATATTTTCTCTGTTCTGCATCGGATCCATTTCTATTCCGTACAAGCTCAAAGGTTCCATTTTTTTAAGGGAAATTATTTGTTTTATCATCATAATGTGAAACAATAAACTTTATTTTTATTTTAATTTCTTTATTGGAAGTTTGATAACAAAGGTACTTATGTGAAAATAAACTTGATTTTATTAAAGAATAAAAAGTAAAAATAAAAATACTATAAACATTATGGTAAAACTTCCTTGTAGTAATCTTTCTTTGTTTTGAATTTGGGAATTTTGTCACAGGATCTAATCGTTGTTCTAATTAATCCATCCAGCGCTGAAGCTTCGGTTACAAGCTTTAATGCCCTTTTCACAGCTTGTGTGTGATTAGGAAATTTCTTTGTTTCAATTATCAGACAATTCAGGATTATTTATAATTTGATTAAGGTCCTCTTCGGATAAATCAACTGTTAACGGTGGCTTATTATATTCACATTCTTGCTAATCAATCATCTCATACTAATTTGTAGCATTTAGTTTCAACGGAGTAAGTGTAAACTTTCTTAAGTCGGTATTGTTGCCTTTTCTAGCTTTTAATATTCTGCGAACGGCCAACTCCCTAATACACCGGCTTTCATCGCCCAGCATTTCCAGTAGTATGTTCTCAGGGTGTGCAAAATATCCATTTCGTATTACGACGGGATCAACTACCTATTCCTTTCAACTCTTCTGATAAATATCTGGATAATTGTATGGTCTTCCATACATTTGAAGCACCTTGCAGACATGATGGATGTGCTTCTATTTTGAACCACATTGGCGCATACACTTTGACAACATGCGTTGCTGATATAACCAAATCTGCAGAGCAACATATAAGTGAAGTATTCTATTTGCTATCAGCCATCGCGAGTGGACTATTTTGCCAGGTTCTCGTTTTGAAAGATTAATAGGAACATATCCCGTTATTACTTCTTGGCTACTGATATGTGTTAAGATCTTTCACTTTAACTATAGGAATTTCGGATTTAATAATCTTAAATGCAGCTACTGGTATCTGCTCGTATTTGACTAACGACTTTCCTATTATACCTGAAAATCCTGAAATACAGTTCCGTCAATATGTCCGATCAAGTGCCTTTTAGTGGAAATTCATTTGCATGCAGTTGGCAAATGAACCATTGAATTGAACTCTTAAAATGTTTTTCAAGTAGAGCTAAAACACCACCTAAGGTTGTAGCCGTTTCATCACATCCGACGACTTTTAAGGTGTTAGTTGGGATTCGAGAGTTTTCAAAATAACTGATAATGGCGTTAATGATGTTTACAGCTGAACCTGTAGAAGGTGTGACATGTCCCAAATATGATGATCCGGGCTCTCCAATTAAAACTATATGTTCTTCGGTTGTTATCTTTCGGTTATCTATTAATTTCATGGCCTTGTCTTTACGCCCATCGAAATAAAGTCCACGTAATGATATTGGCGTACCACATGATGATAATTCACCTCTCTTTTTGCTTATAGCTCTTCTAATTTTGTTTTTATCAATTACATGTGTTGTCTTAGATTCATTAATTAAACCAAAATCTTAGAGTACTGAAGAAGCAATCAGTGCTCCAGCTCTATCGGAAATACCGGATCTATCTAAAGTTTCGGCTAAAACTGACAGTGTTCACTGTTCACCGAGCTTTCATGTATGCAGAACACAGCGCATCCTGTATTATGGGCATGTGTACAATAGATAACAAATACGTAGGTAGTAATAAGTAATTTAAATTTAATATCGTAATTAAAAATAGTTTAAAAATATTACTAATTGATAAGTATCGATAATATTTGTACTATCTTTTTGGTCTTTGATGCCAACCCGCTACCCTTGAGTCTTAATATTTTTGGTTTAAAATTTTTACCAGCCAATTTCAACCCCAAGTCCAAACTTTTCCGCGCCCGCCATTTTAGATATGCACAAAATAAAAAAATTGGACTTTTAACCCTCACCCGCTACCCCTAAACCTAAATATTTTTCACTAAAATTTCTACCTGTTGCTTATAACCCTAAAACACAACTTTTGCGCACCCGCCATTTTGAATATATAGAATATCAAAAATGTTTACCTTTGACCCCTGAGGGTTAATATTTTAATTTGAAATTTTAACGTATTATTTACAACCCTATCATACAACTTTTGGGCGCCCGCCATTTTGGATTAGGTAAAAAAAAAGAAAATCGATGCACTCTAATATATATGGGTTAAGGACTAACTACGCTTACGTAGGTATTGGAAAACCCCGATCAAACAAATCCTCGCATGCCTGTTAACGAAAAATGGGAAAAATGGGTGGCATTGTGCTGGTTAAGGGTGGGGGGTTAAACAATATCAGCATCGTATTCCCCGGCCTTGAAAACGTGTAGAAAACAATTTTCAGCATGTTTGGATGTTTTTTGCATGTTCCGGTATTGAGGGAGGGGGTGGTTTCAACCCCCGTTAGTCGTTAGGATGTCTGGTTGCAAAGTTTTACAAGACATATTGAGTTTCCTCAAAAATAACCGATCCAACAAGTCCTCGCATGCCTGACAACGAAAAATCCGAGGAAGAATCGAAAAAAGAGGTGGTTTTTTGCGTTTAGGGGTAGTTTGAGGGGGGTAGGGACCGCACGACTATCACCATCATGTTGACCGTCCTCGAAAACGGGGGGTAGTCATGCTTGGTCGCTACCCCTGCACTTTTGGAGTTTTACAGTTTTTTTGCAGTTTCGTATGGACTAAATTGCCACATACAGCTTTATATAAATGAAATATTCGTTGGGGAAACTGCCACATGTTGCAGAAAAATAATGACAATATTTATTACAACACATTGTCAGAATAAAATAAAATATGTACCCCATGAGAAATGTCCCCAATTTTTATTAAACATTTTTGAAAAAAGAATCGAATATCCTTTAAAAAATTTCAGTAAAAATTTTGAAATAAAATTTTACCGTCGCGTCGCCCAGTTAATTGAATTTTATTACCTAATATATTGATATCGAAGTCAGTTAAAAATACGTTTGCATTCGTTATTTGTTCATTTTTAAAAGACGTTTTTCAACCTATTTAGTGACCTCCATATCTAGCTTCTACACCTCCTTTTAATGCAAATCACTTGACACGAGTTTCATTTAGCGATTTGTATTAATAGTCGGAGAGCAGCCAATCTGTAGGAAGCATTTTAAAAGTAGTCTATACAACTCGCGAACACCCACCTAAAAAACAGATGATATTATGTAAAATGACCTTCTGGATTTGATTTTTGAGTTCGCCCATTAATTTGAGATTGCCAAATCGGTCAATTCGCAAATTTTTTGAAAAATTTTAAAATTATGTGTTAATTTTTGTTTTGCACATAACACATCATATCTTTTTTATTTTAATTCCGATTTTGACCAATATTTTACACATTATCCCTCCAATATTCTTGGACAGGCTGACGGCAAAGAATATAGTGTAACTAATAATATAGTGCCTAAAAAAATATAATTACACTCTATTGTCGCGGTTTTTTAAAATTTGCGTTGAAAAATATCCGATCGAGGTAACTTTTTTATTTTTAAAGAGAGAGTTATAGTATAAACGAGAAAAATGTTCCATATACTTTAAACAAACTTTTTTATAAAGATATTTTTTGGAAATTCGGCTCATATAACGAGATGACGCTGTTGGAAGCGGCCGCGCAACTCGTCCGCATTAATTTAAAGCATAACTTCTGTTAACGTCGCCCATCTGTGGTGTCGTTTAAGCGATCAAGTGAGTCTACGGATTATTTAGTTTCTATTTGCAATTAAATGTTATAAAATTATGTAGATAATCTCGAAACATACACATTAAAAAATATATTTTCATTAATTATAACAGCAAGTGGGTACTAAAGATTACATTTTCCTTCGCATAAACAACTTATGTTACATTGCGCGTTTGCTTTGCTACACTTGCAACTTGTAGTACAGTTATATAATTTACATTTACAAAATGGAGTTAACTCAATAAAATTGGGTTTTGGGCTTTTTGAAATCATCTTTGGAAATAAGATTTCCTCCTTTAGGTACCATCCAAAATCTAAAACATTTGGAATTCTGGGCTTAATTTGGTAGGCTGTCTTGTAAATAGCACATTGCAGAAATGCCCTTTTTACTTGTATTCTCTATACTAGGATTTACAATTTCTGATTTTCTTTTATAAGCAGTTCGGGTATACGATCTTCTACATTGTGCATGGTAAACTGGATTTAGTGATAAAAATAAATTTTTCTGTTCTAAATATTGTTTTAGAGCCACAGAAATGTCATCGGATTTTGCATTTGATCGGTACATTTCTAAAGCCGTAAATATCTCGCAGACAAAAAATTTTCATACCATTGTGTTAGTGAACGAATTCTGAACAACTTTCAAAATGTCCGTCTGTCTGTCCGTCCGTCACGTTTCTTGTAAGCACTATAACTGAAGAAAGAAAATTCCGATTGTACTGAAATTTGGACAGTAAATTAGTGTTAGCTAGAAGAAGAACCCTATTTGAACAAAATCGATCGATAAATAAAAATGTTATTACTTAATGATTTAAATTTGATAAATTAACTCCTATATAAAAAAGTCTATTTGACAGTCACATTTTGTCACTTTGACAGCGATAAAAATACCTGTTCTTCAAAAGCAGAGTATATCTAGTAGTCGCACGTCATTTTAAAATCTGTACTGTCGGCTATAATTTTTAAGTCTTGTGGAAATTATACTGTACGATATGAGTCGTTTTGAGAAAATTATAATTATTTTTAATTGTTGTTCGTTCACATATTCTGTCGTTAATTTATCTTGCCAAAAATCACTCGAGCTTTTCTTTTATGGATAAATTTCTTTTTAACTCAATATTTTGTCAATCAGTAATTTTGCTCGAAAAACTGACATTTGACAAAATCGCTCGATCTCCGGTCTCGCGATTTTTTCATGTCAGTTTTTCTCATAAAAGCACTGATTGGCAAAATTATTTCGTTACAAAGAGAAATTTATCCGATAAAAAAAGCTCTTGTGATTTTACTGTTGAAAATTTTTTTTTTTAATTTTTATGTTTTTGTAATTGAATAGAAATCTGGTGAAATATTTCATTTTAATATTTCTAATTATTTATATATTTTACAAATATACATTTCATAATGTAATATACAACCGTGAAAATATGATTTTATAGCTCGTGTCTTATAATGTAAAAATTTACATTCTTCTACGTGTAAGGTGGTGGTATAGTTCTTTTGACTCGGAATCGAAACCCAAATGGGGTTTGGTATAGTTTTTTTATCAAGTCTTTTACCAACTAAGATCGTACTATAAAATTAAAAATTCTAAAAGTAACATTATTTACAAAAAACTGCGAAAAGTATCCTATTGAATGTATAACAATTATATAAAAATCCAGTTAACAGGCGAAGAGTACGTATTTAGCTTGTTTCCTTTGATTTCCTATCCGAGTAATTATAATTTATTATGCCAAACTATGTGTTTATAACGCACTAAATATAAGGACTGAGACAAAAAGCACTTTCAACTTAACATAAATGGATACTGGAAAATAATAATCACCCGGCACGTGTCTGCGTTTAGCTCTAGATGCGATTGCGGCCGATTCATAGTAGCGCGCATTCGTTCGGACGCTGAAACAATTAATGAATATTTCGATAAGGGAGCAAAATTTCAAAAAAAAGTTCTTATAAAAGATTTTATTTAGTTCATTCGGAACATTTTCTTCGATTATAGTAGGCACCTAACTTTAAAAATAAAAAAGATACCTCGATCGGACATTTTACTCTGCAAATTTTAAAGATTTTGCGTCAAAGAAAAGTTGTTATTTTTTTTTGCCAACTAATTATTTTTTAGGTAAAATTTTTTACTTTCAACATATCAAAGAATAGTTAGAGAATATTATGTAAAAAAATTAAAAAATTCTGAAGTAAAATAAAAAATATATGACGTGTTATATGAAAAACAAAAAATAACACATAATTTTTATTTTTTTTAGAAAATTGCCAATTTGGTCATTTTGGCAATCTCAAATCAATGGGCGAATTCAAAAATCAAGTTTAGCGGGTTATTTTACATCAGATTACCTATTTTTTAGGTGGGTGTTCGCGAGTTGTATAGAGGGTGTCGAATTCAGAGGGTCTGGTCTTCCACTATAAGAAATTTCGAAAATGTTAACATTAGAAAACAAGAATAACTAACTATGCACCAAGAAATTCAGCATTTCTTCCTAAAATATTTATTTGGTCAAAAAAGTAGTGCTAAAAGTTCCTCAAGGTGGATTTTAATCCATTACTTAGGCTGAAACTATTAACTAGAGACAATTATCAATAATAGAAAAATATTTAAAAAATGTAGTTCAGCAATAGGGCTTTCCCAGAAAAAAAAAATTA
Source organism: Rutpela maculata (assembly GCA_936432065.2). Lineage (NCBI taxonomy): Eukaryota > Metazoa > Arthropoda > Insecta > Coleoptera > Cerambycidae > Rutpela > Rutpela maculata. The sequence continues at coordinate 161,931,684 of OW386288.2, forward strand.
TTGCTGAAGTACTTAATTCACGTAAAAAAATGATTTATGGCATATTTATTTTCTTTTTAATTTTACTAATAGTGACAAAAAAAATTGAAGTTTGAAAAATATTGAGTTCATTTTAAATAGCCATAAATTAGCGCGTTGTGACGTCAACGTCCTGAAATCCAATAAAAAGTCGGTTACATTGTTGCATAGATAGCCGTGAAAAATATAAAACATAACCTCTATTTATTGACAGCACTTTTTAATTAGGCAATCCAACGACCTGTCAAAATTATTTTTCAATATGGCGCTGAGGGCAAACATGGGGTTTATTTTAATTAACTCGCGGAAACGTAGCCAAGGCAACCGAAAAAAAACTCATTTAACGAATGAAAATAAAGGATTGCCGGATGTTTGCCCTCAGCGCCATGTTGGAAGTCACGTGGTTTGGATTGCCTAATTATTATGAGTTTGAATGGATTATAAAAGTGCCTAAAAAAGTTTGTTTTGTACCTTTGTGTAATAATACTAGTGAAAATGCTTCCTCAATATTATTTTTGACAGTACCACTTAATATTGAAAGACGAAAACAGTGGTTTTCTGCTATAAAATCTAAACAAATATTTCATCTGGGAAAAGATTTGTTATAAAAAAATTATTCATCATTTCAAAGTCTACTTTAGGTAAATTATCTGCGGCACCTTTCAATTTACTCATTTTGATCGTAGAATTAATAAAACATAAACCAGAAACTGATAATATTTTCACTCCAAACCATCCAAACATCAAAATATAAATAAAGTTTTAGGTTAGTCATCTGTCATCTGATGTGTACCGTCAGTATGTGAAGGTTAAACCTAAACCACAGAAAAGAGAACTACCAGAAACGACACTTGGGCTTCTCGTCAAAATTCCATTGCCGCCATTTTGTTGTTCATTTATTGTTTTAGGTTAAAACAATAAATGACAGTCTTTGACAAAATACCGAAATAAATCCTTAAAAGGTTTAGGTTTTATTGTGCTATGAATACGTAAAAGATCATAGCGGGAAAGTGTTGTTAATAGTAATTTTTATTAGCGATATGAGTAAACGAGGTGGAACCGTTTGCGCTGTTAAGGAATATCCAAGTAGTACGACAGGGAAAGACAACAGTTTATTTAGATTTCCTAAGGATCTCCAAAGGTATTTTATTTTTGATGTAAATTATAAAATATTTCCAAGTAATTGTAAACCTTTCTTCTTTTAAGGTCCGTACTGTGGTTGGAAGCATGCAATCGTGGGGATTTGGCAAGTAAAAGTTCAGCCGAACTTTATAACAATTTTAAGTTGTGCACGACAAATATGTATGAAAATAGATTGCTACCAACAGCACTACATACTATTTTCCCCCAACTTAATAGTTTAAAAAGAAAAAGTAATATTTCGCCAGAACAACCTCCCAGTAAGAAATTACAAATTTCTCAGGCGAGACATTGTATTGATTTCAATCCATTTTGTGAATACAATTGTTCGTAGAGATAATTTTATCCTTTAATGCATTTAATACCCATTATAAATAGAATTCTTCGAATAACGTAATTGTATTCAGCCTGTATAAAGTTTATTTATAAAATGCTGTTTAAATTTCCCGCCAAAATTACCAACAACAAAATGGCGAAGGTCACAAAAAAACATCAAAGGCGGTGCTGAGAGTGCCGCTTCTGGTAGTTCCTTATTCTGTGCCTAAATTACAAAATATCAACGTCCGACGCTTTTACGGATAACTTGTGTGGCATTTTTTATCTGGATTCTGATTGGCCAATATTTATAAGTCCACTGTTTTAGACCAATCACAATTACAAGCAATAAAAGAGGAAATTCTGAGAATTTTAGAGAAAAGCTTCCTTTAACACAAAGTTATATCCATAGTCTCATTGGTTTTCCGGGTAGATACGTAATTCTCGCGCATAAAAATGCCCGGTTTAAAAAGCCCTGAAATTATCAGCAAGTTGTTTTAACGATATTTTCTTAGTAATTCTTATTAGAAAAGTAAATTGATGTGAATTATTAGAATGTTATATTATATCATTTTCACAACATAAAATGTTAAAATAAAATTAGTGGGAGAACCCTATTATGCACAAAACGTAGAAAATTTTTATTTTTAAAGTATTACAATCAAATTTGATGTATGGATATTAATTCGCATTATAAACAACTTATTTAAATAACATTTTTCGATATATTCAAAAATAAAGATAGTTTACTTTTGAGACAATTTCAAAAAAATTAATTTTCCGACTTAAGCGCCATTTGTGCAGCTTCTTTTTTGTTTGAGAACATGCACTAACCTTTATAAAAAATAAAAATTTTCAGAAAGTTAATAACAACAGAGTTTCCCATATGGTGCAAACTTTTTAGCGGACACTGTATAAATCACAAAATGAAATATCAAAAATTGCGATTGATGCCTTGAAAGTACACATGATCTACTTGACCCACTTTGAAATTATATGTGACGAGAGATATGGCTATAAGAAACAAGCACAATTTGCTTCCGTAATTTTCATACTTTTTGTGAATATTTACTTTTTACATTTGCGACCTTGATCTCGATCTATAAATTTAAGATCACAAAATTTTTGAAACTCAAATAGAGGAACTTTGCTTAAACATTATACAAATCGACGCTTGCCCCGCCTTTGTGTCTCTTATCGTTCCGGAGATACTGTCATTAAAAAATTATTTTTTTCCATTAAATTTACTTTTTTACCCAAGAACAATGAATAATGAAAAAAAATTCGAATTTTTATGCTGTTGTCGGGTACAATGCTTTCACCAAAAAATATCAAAATGTGAGAGGTCAAGTTTCAAAATTGTATTTTTATTGGTTGTTTTGACATGAAATGATCCAGCGATAAAAAAAATCAAGCGGATCCGTGAAGAATTGCGATCTGTAGAATGTTTCTGTAAGTACGTACAGACCAACTGATGGAGACCTAAGGCATATTTCAGTAGCAATTTTAGAACGTAACAAAAGTTCAAACCAATCTATCCATTTTTTTTTCAGCAGAATCTTTTCAAACAGCTATAATTAAAATCGACTACTAGTACAGTAACTAGAGGTTTTAACTTCGGAATAATGTCTTATTGAACGGATTTCGTTCATTTTTGGCAGTATAATAGTAAATGCTTCACATAAAAGTTTCTATAATGTGCGGGGGCTTGCTAATTTATAGGGGTTGGATGCCACCCCCTCTCAGGGGGTGGCACTTAAAAAATGTATATATTTATTGGAGCTGAAATAGAATCAAATTTTAAGAAGAAAAGATTCTATGCAATTTTTCACATAAATTGATAGTTTTTAAGTTATAACGACTTCAAAATTGCGATTTTAGCATTAAAAAAAAAGGTATTTCCAAATGGCTTTCGTCAAGTATCTCGAAAAGTATTTCTTTATCGAAAAAATGTTACAGACCAATTACAAAAAGTACAAACTGGAGATTAATTACATTTTTTGTTTATTGATGTAGGATTCATAATTTCGAAGATATTTAAGTTTATATTTAGTATCCAAGTGTTTCGAAATTACCTTTAAAGTTCAAATTGCATTTTTTTCTAAAGCAAGTGCTTTAAATGAGCAAAAAAAATTGAACATCTAGGTAATGCTACATCTTAACGAAAAACTGTATTTGAGATAATTTTTTTAAATTACTGGCTAATTAGAGTAACAAAATGGCGCCCTTTTTATATAAAAAAATATAAATACGCATATTTTTCCGTCATAACTTCTTTATTTCTTATGCTACAGGAACGAGTAACAAATAATTTGAAAGCGCAATTAATTGTCTTTAATTTAATTTCTTAGCATGCGTGACGTAGGTGTCACAATTTCTGAGATATTTAACATTTAAACTGCATTTATCGTCTTATAAACGTTCGGACGCCATTTGTAAGCTTTCATATCTCTGAAACTATTAAATCTATGTAAATAAATAAACAAGCGAAATTCATTATCAGTTTATTAGCTTTATTTTTGGTCTCTATTTTTCAATAAAACTAATATTTATTGAGATATTTGGAAAAAGAAAAAAAAATTACGTTTTATCGAAAATACCTTTCTAGTTTAAACTGTATTTTTTTCTAAAGCAAGTGCTGTATACAAACCAAAAAATTTGAGTATCTACGTCATGCTAAATATTACTACGTCATGCTAAATATTAATGAGAAACAGTGTTTGAAATTCCTTTTTTTAATTACTGGCGAATTACAATAACAAAATGGCGACGTTGTTATTAAAAAAATGTGTAGACGCACATTGCATCGGTCATAACTTCTTTATTTTTATGCTACAGAAACAAATAAAAAAACAGTTGAAAGCTTAATTAATAACCTATTAATCTACTTATTAGCATCCTTGACGTAGGTGTCACAGTTTCTGAGATATTTAACTCTCACTCCAAATAATTATCTTATGAACACTTGGATCCCAAATGTAAATTTAAATATCTCCGAAATTATTAATACTACATCAATAAACAAAAAATATAATTAATTCCCAGTTTGTATCTTCTGTAATTGGTCTGTAACATTTTTTCGATAAAGTAATACTTTTCGAAATACTTGACGAAAGCCGTTTGGAAATACCTTTCTCTTTAAGCTAAAATCGCAATTTTGAAGTCGTTATAACTTAAAAACTATCAATTTGTGTGAAAAATTGCATAGAACTTTTTCTTCTTAAAATTTGATTCTACTTCAGCTATAAAATAAATATTAATATTTTTTAAGTCCCACCCCCTGAGAGGGGGTGGCATCCGTTCAATTTGACGTTATTCCGAAGTTTTGCATATAGCAGTTGACTTCTTTCATTTCCTTTATCTCTAGAGCGTGTGCTCAAATTTTTTCAGGGGATGTCGGGAACCCTTCTGACTACAGACCAGGGTGTGTAATAGTATTTATTTTTTTAAAAATATAGGATTGGTAATTTATTTGTGCAATATATATTTCAGGAAACGTGAAATATGTTCCATGAGTTAAATACCAGTAATCATTTCTTTAAAATAAAATATCTCTACCAACAATTACCCTCTGAATAATTTAGGTACCTATCATCTGCTACAAGTCTCCATTCGAAGCATGTAATTTTAATTTTTATCGTGATTGAAACCTTTGCGTGTTAATTATATTGAAATGAGTATTACAGTTTTATTGAGAAAATCACATTTTAATTTTTTCTCATTTCAAAAATTCACAGGTATAACCCCAGACATAATGGACCAGGAGCCCGCCGACCACTAATTAGGTTTACTCCCAAAATGTGTGAATTGTTGTTAATTTGGGGCAGTAGAGTACAGAAATGACCATGCCAGCCCTTTTTTTGGGCAGGGGCGTACGGCAGGCCCCCAAAGTGTAAGAAATATGACTTGTAAAAGTAATAAAAAGTCACAAATAATTATAGTGGAACCATTCGCTTAGACGTTGCAACCCCCTCTAGCTGGCCTTTGTACCACTTGTCAAAGATGGTGCACGTGTTTTCGCAATGGGGAGGTTTATACTTACCAAGTATCTGATTGCCAGTCGTAAATTTATAATATTCATCGAATTACACGGGTAACCAATATATGCGGTAGGAAGCTCCGATAATACTCCATCAATTATCGTGAAAGACAAGACCTTCGCGCCACTTTTTAAAGTTGGCGAATGTATTTTTCGCTCTCAGGAGGTTCATAATTAACAAGTTTCTGATTGCCAGTCGTAAATTTATGATAGTCATCGAATTACAGCCCAAGTAACAATTTAAATGCCAACAAATATTTATCAGGTTTTATCACAGATTTAAGAAGGTAAATAAACCGAACTGGGTTTTATTATTTCTTTTGTGCATACCAATTTATCTGTAGTGTACTTAAAAAAAGGCCTTCAAGTTATCTTTAAAGCAATTTGTTAAACCTCTTTGCTCTTTAAGACTTATTGGTTTTATAGCCACTTAATTGCTGCATTATTCAAAACCACAATAAACTCTTAAGTTTTATAGTGGATTTTAAATATTTTAAGTTTTGTGGTAAACATCTATAAATCTTTAGGTTTTGTGGGAGTTTTAAAATATGGTCTTTAAGCACTCCTTATGATCAAGCAATAAAACTAATAACTCTTAAGTAGTCTTACCCTTAATATATGTTATCATAAATACTATTGGCTTTTAACGATAATTGGTAAAGGTTCCCTAATAGTTTGTTGGTAGCTTTATTAAGCTACGTTAAAACTTTTTGGTTTTTATAAACCACTTATAAATCTTTTGGTTCTTCCACTTACGCCTTTAAACTTTCAGAGAAGGAGCATATAACGCATAGCAAACTCCATTTTGTGATCGCACACTCAAAAACACACCAAATAAATAATGTTTTTTTAGGTTATGTTACCTAAGCTAAGTACATTTGGAGTAGAGATTGTCATTCATAAATCTTAAGGATTTTAAAGAAGAGTAGTAAGGCTGGGTAAAGTCTTACAGGCTTTTAAATAGTAATAAAATGGAGCAATTAGAATTTAACAAAACCTTTTGTTTTATAAAAATATTTCCTAAAGCCACAAACTCTTAACAGGGTATTCTATTAAAATAAACAGTTTTATTAATTTTTCAGCCATGTTTTTGTCTGTTAACTGTGGCAGACATGTTTGAACAAAGTTGGGGCAACAGTGTTTAGTTATAGTTTTCTTATTCTTACTGTTTACATTTAGCCTGCAACTATCTAAAATGTGTTAATATGTCATATAAACCCCTAGAATGCCCAAAATCATACTGAGTAAGCTAAAACTAGGGTTACTATTGTTTTTATTAATTGTAAATAATAATTAATAAGCTGACAAATGAAAGGCGCGTGATTTTTTAAAAAGTTTTTTGATATACTTAAAGTGGTCTGCGTTGACAATTTTTTGACACTAGGTTGTTTATTAATGTCAAATTTTAAAACGTTAGCTCATGCAGATATTTCAATCGAGGCAGACATATTTTATTACTTGGCGACATTTTCTGATTTAGACAGTTTAAGTGCAACAAGTTTTCGACAAAGAATTATTAAAGACACAATTATTTATGATGTTCTCAAAGCAGGCTTAAAATTCGATTGCAAGTACTAACGGTTTTAAGATGATTTTATAAAAGGTTTTATGGTAGACTTGAAAACATCTTGCAGATTTGGGTTCTAAAGTACTGTTGGTTTTATTGATAGTTTTTAGGAAGATATTTATAACCTTTATAAAAGGTCTTTTTTGGTTCTATGCCGGGTATATTATAACTTTTAAGAGGTTATCTAGTACAGTTTTACGATCAGTTTTATTATATAGACTTAATAACCTCTTATAGTTTGTGATAAAACTTAAATTGTTACTTGGGAGGGGTAACAGTACATGTCGGAAGAGCATCCCCGGTATGCCCGCACACATTTAAATATACAGGTTTGTCTTAAAAATTAATGGCATCGATGTAGCAACCACGATCGAGACCTACACCCCTAGCTGCGAGGTATCTTCAGCATGTCCGTACCCTTAGAGGGTCGGTAGTATAGTGGCTAGTGTGAAGTGGGTTCGATTTCAACATACAGTGAAATAATTTTTCATTCCAAATTAACTGAAAGAAGTTATTCGAAACCCACTAACAACTGTAGGGCCTCATCTCCTTTACTCAGTTAAACCTAGATCTCATAGACTTAAAACGGTAATTGAAGGTGATCTCCAGGTCAAGGTTATAGCATTTTCAAACATTATTTTATGTGACTATACAGAATTTTAGGATGAAATAATAGGTATTATATCTATTAATACACAAGTCATAGCGAGCAATATTTATTATGTAATGGACGTTACATTTGTTATTAAAATTGTAAGTAAAGTAGATATAGAGTAATACAGTAGTGGTATTTTAAAATATTGAGTCGATGCTAATGTAAGGTAGAAGCGAAGATAAATGGACAAATAATATGCTGAAAAGAGACGGATGTAGCTTACGCTGTTGCCACTTCCTCTTTAGCTATTTTTGGTGGAACTTTTAACTTGCTGAAATGCCTGGCATCAATGTTAATATATAGCTTTCTTTCACGTACATTATCTTGCTATTTATATTTCACTCTATCTTATTATAGGGATCGACCCAAGATTTCTAGGTGCCACTAGTATATAGTCGGAGAGCAGCCAATCTGTAGGAAGCATTTTAAAAGTAGTCTATACAACTCGCGAACACCCACCTAAAAAACAGATGATATTATGTAAAATGACCTTCTGGATTTGATTTTTGAGTTCGCCCATTAATTTGAGATTGCCAAATCGGTCAATTCGCAAATTTTTTGAAAAATTTTAAAATTATGTGTTAATTTTTGTTTTGCACATAACACATCATATCTTTTTTATTTTAATTCCGATTTTGACCAATATTTTACACATTATCCCTCCAATATTCTTGGACAGGCTGACGGCAAAGAATATAGTGTAACTAATAATATAGTGCCTAAAAAAATATAATTACACTCTATTGTCGCGGTTTTTTAAAATTTGCGTTGAAAAATATCCGATCGAGGTAACTTTTTTATTTTTAAAGAGAGAGTTATAGTATAAACGAGAAAAATGTTCCATATACTTTAAACAAACTTTTTTATAAAGATATTTTTTGGAAATTCGGCTCATATAACGAGATGACGCTGTTGGAAGCGGCCGCGCAACTCGTCCGCATTAATTTAAAGCATAACTTCTGTTAACGTCGCCCATCTGTGGTGTCGTTTAAGCGATCAAGTGAGTCTACGGATTATTTAGTTTCTATTTGCAATTAAATGTTATAAAATTATGTAGATAATCTCGAAACATACACATTAAAAAATATATTTTCATTAATTATAACAGCAAGTGGGTACTAAAGATTACATTTTCCTTCGCATAAACAACTTATGTTACATTGCGCGTTTGCTTTGCTACACTTGCAACTTGTAGTACAGTTATATAATTTACATTTACAAAATGGAGTTAACTCAATAAAATTGGGTTTTGGGCTTTTTGAAATCATCTTTGGAAATAAGATTTCCTCCTTTAGGTACCATCCAAAATCTAAAACATTTGGAATTCTGGGCTTAATTTGGTAGGCTGTCTTGTAAATAGCACATTGCAGAAATGCCCTTTTTACTTGTATTCTCTATACTAGGATTTACAATTTCTGATTTTCTTTTATAAGCAGTTCGGGTATACGATCTTCTACATTGTGCATGGTAAACTGGATTTAGTGATAAAAATAAATTTTTCTGTTCTAAATATTGTTTTAGAGCCACAGAAATGTCATCGGATTTTGCATTTGATCGGTACATTTCTAAAGCCGTAAATATCTCGCAGACAAAAAATTTTCATACCATTGTGTTAGTGAACGAATTCTGAACAACTTTCAAAATGTCCGTCTGTCTGTCCGTCCGTCACGTTTCTTGTAAGCACTATAACTGAAGAAAGAAAATTCCGATTGTACTGAAATTTGGACAGTAAATTAGTGTTAGCTAGAAGAAGAACCCTATTTGAACAAAATCGATCGATAAATAAAAATGTTATTACTTAATGATTTAAATTTGATAAATTAACTCCTATATAAAAAAGTCTATTTGACAGTCACATTTTGTCACTTTGACAGCGATAAAAATACCTGTTCTTCAAAAGCAGAGTATATCTAGTAGTCGCACGTCATTTTAAAATCTGTACTGTCGGCTATAATTTTTAAGTCTTGTGGAAATTATACTGTACGATATGAGTCGTTTTGAGAAAATTATAATTATTTTTAATTGTTGTTCGTTCACATATTCTGTCGTTAATTTATCTTGCCAAAAATCACTCGAGCTTTTCTTTTATGGATAAATTTCTTTTTAACTCAATATTTTGTCAATCAGTAATTTTGCTCGAAAAACTGACATTTGACAAAATCGCTCGATCTCCGGTCTCGCGATTTTTTCATGTCAGTTTTTCTCATAAAAGCACTGATTGGCAAAATTATTTCGTTACAAAGAGAAATTTATCCGATAAAAAAAGCTCTTGTGATTTTACTGTTGAAAATTTTTTTTTTTAATTTTTATGTTTTTGTAATTGAATAGAAATCTGGTGAAATATTTCATTTTAATATTTCTAATTATTTATATATTTTACAAATATACATTTCATAATGTAATATACAACCGTGAAAATATGATTTTATAGCTCGTGTCTTATAATGTAAAAATTTACATTCTTCTACGTGTAAGGTGGTGGTATAGTTCTTTTGACTCGGAATCGAAACCCAAATGGGGTTTGGTATAGTTTTTTTATCAAGTCTTTTACCAACTAAGATCGTACTATAAAATTAAAAATTCTAAAAGTAACATTATTTACAAAAAACTGCGAAAAGTATCCTATTGAATGTATAACAATTATATAAAAATCCAGTTAACAGGCGAAGAGTACGTATTTAGCTTGTTTCCTTTGATTTCCTATCCGAGTAATTATAATTTATTATGCCAAACTATGTGTTTATAACGCACTAAATATAAGGACTGAGACAAAAAGCACTTTCAACTTAACATAAATGGATACTGGAAAATAATAATCACCCGGCACGTGTCTGCGTTTAGCTCTAGATGCGATTGCGGCCGATTCATAGTAGCGCGCATTCGTTCGGACGCTGAAACAATTAATGAATATTTCGATAAGGGAGCAAAATTTCAAAAAAAAGTTCTTATAAAAGATTTTATTTAGTTCATTCGGAACATTTTCTTCGATTATAGTAGGCACCTAACTTTAAAAATAAAAAAGATACCTCGATCGGACATTTTACTCTGCAAATTTTAAAGATTTTGCGTCAAAGAAAAGTTGTTATTTTTTTTTGCCAACTAATTATTTTTTAGGTAAAATTTTTTACTTTCAACATATCAAAGAATAGTTAGAGAATATTATGTAAAAAAATTAAAAAATTCTGAAGTAAAATAAAAAATATATGACGTGTTATATGAAAAACAAAAAATAACACATAATTTTTATTTTTTTTAGAAAATTGCCAATTTGGTCATTTTGGCAATCTCAAATCAATGGGCGAATTCAAAAATCAAGTTTAGCGGGTTATTTTACATCAGATTACCTATTTTTTAGGTGGGTGTTCGCGAGTTGTATAGAGGGTGTCGAATTCAGAGGGTCTGGTCTTCCACTAATATATCTTTTTTAAGTGTGATAAAATGTGTGTGAAGTGCAGCATTTGTGATGTCTTCTTGCTCTCTGAATGTGCATAGAACCTTTGATTCTAACTATTCCAGTTCTCCACCTACAACTTCAGTTCCCACAAAAAGTAGGTAGGTAATCATGTAGTATGAATAAATAGTATTACTCACTTTGCTACAATAATGTGTGACAATGTAATGTATTGAGTGCAGGATCAGGGATATTTGATTAAAGTACTATACTCCTATATTAGTCAGTAATACATATGTAAATGCAGCTTTTACCATCTAAAAAGAAAAAGAAACTAAATGGATATTAGAAAATTATGTTTAAAAAAAAACTGAACTAAATTTCAATAAACAATTCAAGTATTTTCAATATATTTTTTTTGCCCCAATATGCTAGGAATCCTATCATGTATAGTCCATGCCAAAGTTGCAAAAACCCCAAGCGTGCAGTGGTAGCGACCAAATATAACTGCCCCCCCGTTTTCGAGGACGGCCAACACGATGGTGATAGTCGCGCGATCCCTACCCCCTCGAACTACCCTAAATGCAGTTTTTCGATTTTTCGTTGTCAGGCATGCGAGGACTTGTTGGATCGGATTCTTTTTGAGGAAACTCAATATATCCTATAAAATTTCGCAACCAGACATCCTAACGACCCACGGGGGTTGAAACCACCCCTCCCTCAATACCGAAACATGCAAAAAACATCCAAATGTGCTGAAAATTGTTTCGTGCTGAAAATTGTTTTCCACACGTTTTCAAGGGCGGGGAACACGATGTATTATTCAGCCTCCTACCTCTAACCAACTACCTTCAAATGCATAAAACCACCCCTTTTTTCCCATTTTTTGTTATCAGGCATGCGAGGACTTGTTGGATCGGTTTTTTTTTGAAGAAACTCAATATGTCCTGTAAAATTTTGCAACCAGACATTCTAACGACTGAAACCACCCCCTCCCTGAATCCTGAAGTGTCACTCAAATAGAATAAGATAGCCCCGTTTTCAATGGTGAAGAACACGATAATTGCGTCAGTTTCTCTCTTAGTCCTCAAAAACTACCCTTGCATGCCTAAGACCATCGGCTTTTCTTATCGTGAGATCGCAAGTGCGCATTGGATCAAGTTTTCTAAGGAGGAATTTTTTTTTATTGCTTAAAAGGAGTTTGATAGGACGGGCTATGTGCATGTATATATAGTCGTGTATGTGCGTAGTCCACTTCTTTATTATATATTTATTTTCACACTACGTACATGATTTTTATTCTGGGCATGCGTCATACATTATTATTATGAGTTTCCTCAAAAAAAAAACCGATCCAACAAGTCCTCGCATGCCTGAAAACGAAAAATGGGTTATATGCATTTAGGGGTAGTTGGTTAGGGGTATGAGGTTAAATAATATCAGCATCGTGTTCTCTGCCCTTGGAAATATGCGGAAAACAATTTTCAGCACGTTTGGATGTTTTTTGCATGATTCGGTATTGAGGGAGGGGGTAGTTTCAACACCCGTGGGTCGTTAGAATGTTTGGCTGCGAAAATGTACAGGACATATTGAGCTTCCTCAAAGAAAACCCGATCCAACAAGTCCTCGCATGCCTGACAACGAAAAATCGAAGGTGTTTTTTTGCATTTGGGGATGGTTCGAGGGGGGTAGGAACCATGCGACTATCACCATCGTGTTGGCCGTCCTCGAAAACGAGGGGGTAGTCATGTTTGATCGCTACCACCTGCACTTTTGGGGTTTTACACTATTTTTGCAAGTTTCGTATGGACTAGTAAATCAATACTTCATCAGTATTGGCTAGAAGAGAAGTTGTTTTGATTGGTTCTCCAATGATGAATGTTTTCTAGTGTTTTCCTAAGTAGTATATTAGCGTGACCAGATTAAGGTACCAATATACAGGAAGTAGATTTCATATTGAATAAGAAAGTGTGAGTGACTGAATTTAAGTAGATGATTTAAGTGTTTTTAATATATTTTTTGCTTTAAAATGGTAAGAATACTATCACGTAATTCAATACCTCATCAGTATTTGCTAGAAGAGTAGTTGTTTCGATTGGTTCTGCAATATTGAGAGTTTTAAAGTATTTACCTAACTAGTATATTAACGTGTCCAGATTAGGGCAACAATATACAGAAAGTAGGTAATTTCATAGCAAATAAAAAATTGTGTATGTTGTGATTTGCTTAATACATAAATAATATTCTGTAATTATGCTTTAAAAACATTAACAAAAAAAAGAGTTTATGAGTCCAGTACAAATGAAAAATAGAAATTCTTCTAAAATCAAATTTAAATTTATTGGACGCCGCGGAATTCTTATGGAAATTGTGTCTCTGTAGAATTGTTTGAAAATTTAATATTTTGTGGATTTTAGCCTCCTGAATAAGAATCTCAATGGGCACGACTCAAATAATGGACAGTTTTTGAGATATGGCTTGTTAAAACTAGACAATTTGCATCACTTTAAACATTCAAGAATATTTTATACTCAAAGCATTAACTTTAGGGTAAAAATTTAACAGCAAAAAATATTTGTTTAATTTTTGACTTTTATATTTTCCCCTTGAGCTATAATACCTATAGTCAATCAGTCATTTGACCCGTGAATAATTTCTACAAGAAATTTTTTGAATGTATATTGTAGGACAATCATTAATTAGTGTTATATAAATATATCATTGCCGCTACGCCATGTTGAAAAAATGACGGTCAAAATATGTTTTTCTCAATTATCTCCTTTCCTGCTAGCTTCAGCCTAAAATTAGGTATTACCAATATTGTAAAAAATGAAAAAAGCTACTATAATTATTTAAACTATTTCTCTCCATAGGTAAATTTTTACGATATACAGCCATCAGAATAGTGACAATTCCCTTTGTTCTTAGGTAGTAATTAGTTATCATAAATTTTATAGGCTATAAAATTTCCCAAAACTTATGTTGAAATAATTTTCTTGTACGGAAATTGTTTAAAAATTACACAGCCCCACAAAAAAAAAAAGTTTTTGATTTGGATGACTGACCATAGTATTCCTATGTATTTTTCGACGCTGAATCCGAATCCGAGGTCAAAAAAATTCGTATACCCCCAAACTTTTGCGCTAGAGCCAAAAACAACCCCGAAAATGGTAAAACCGTCTTATACATCAGGATTCAATGAATGGATGTAAATTAATGGTGAAAAACATGGGAATGGAAAATATTTTACATTCAGCAGTCACTTACTTGAATATTGACTGGAAAACTACCCTTATAATATGCTGAAAACTACCCTTATAATATGCTGAAAACTCCCCCTGTACAAGCATAGAGTATATAAATGCCAATAAATCGCAAGAAATGTTAAAGTTTTTATAGTTTGGAATACAGTATATGAATCTTACTCGTGTCTCAAAACCACCCATATAACAGGGTGGAAACCACCCTTATATAAAAATAGACTGCGTGAATACCAATAGATTGTGGGAAATGGAGGAGTTTTCGATATTTTAATTCCAGAATAGAATCTTGGGTGACCCTGTTCTACCTTATTCTTAGTCGGTACAAAAACTACCCTTATAATAGGATGGAAACCTTATTACAGAATAAAGCACAAATGCCAGTAAATCACGGGAAATAACTTTTTTATAGTTTAAGTACAGAACATGAATCTGGGGTGACTCCCAGGGCACCTCGTTTACTCGTGACCCAAAATCTCTTCTATAAAGGGTGGTAGCCACCCTTATATAAGAATAAATTGCATGAATACCAATAAATCGTGGGAAATGTTGGAGTTTTCGTTGTTTCAGTTCCAGAATAGATTCTTGAGTGACGTTGATCTACCCCATTCTCACTTGGTACCCAAAATCATTACTAAAAAACCACCCCTACATAATAAAATGTACATATACCAGTTTTTCAATTTTTCTTCTCAGAATACCTTTTCTTCTCATTTTCAAATGATCTCCTCACTGGCTCTCTTTTATGTTCTTCGTGCGTGTCTCTTTTCATAGACCAACAGTAGTCAGCCATCATGTGGACATCCCACCTTCCTTGATACCGCTTCCCCATCTCCGAAATATCCTGGTGAAAGCGTTCGCCTTGCTCTTCATTGTATTCACCCAAATTTTCTGGATGGCGGACAACTGTTGATCCATAAAAAGAGATACACACGAAGAACACCATAGGGAGCTAATGAGAAGATCATTTGAAAATAAGAAAAAAGGTATTCTAGGAAAAAAAGATTAAAAAAATGTTCATATTCTTCAGTCAAGCTGCATTTATTGCACGAAAAGGTTAATGCAGCTTGACTGAAGAATATTAACGTTTTTTTTAATATTTTTTTCCTAGAATACCTTTTTTTTTATTTTCAAATGATCTTCTCATTGGCTCCCTATTGTGGGTGTTTTTTTAGGGATGATTTTGGGTACCAAGTGAGAACAGGGTAGATCAACGTCACTCAAGAATCTATTCTGGAACTGAAACAATGAAAACTCCAACATTTCCCACGATTTATTGGTATTCATGCAATTTATTCTTATATAAGGGTGGCTACCACCATTTATAGAAGAGATTTTGGGTCACGAGTAAGCGAGGTTCCCTGGGAGTCACTGATTCATGTTCTGTACTTAAACTATAAAAAAGTTATTTCCCGTGATTTACTGGCATTTGTGCTTTATTCTGTAATAAGAATAGTTTCCACCCTATTGTAGGGGTAGTTTTTGTACCGACTAAGAATAAGATAGAACAGGGTCACCCAAGATTCTATTCTGGAATTAAAACATCGAAAACTCCTCCATTTCCCACAATCTATTGGTATTCACGCAGTCTATTTTTATATAAGGGTGGTTTCCACCCTGTTAAATGGGTGGTTTTGAGACACGCGTAAGATTCGTGTACTGTATTCCAAACTATAAAAACTTTAACATTTCTTGCGATTTATTGGCATTTATATATTCTATGCTTGTACAGCGGGAGTTTTCAGCATATTATAAGGGTAGTGTTCCAGTCAATATTCAAGTAAGTGAGTGCTGAATATAAAACATTTTCCCTTCCCATGTTTTTCACCATTAATTTACATCCATTCATTGAATCCTGATGTATGGGACGGTTTTACCCCATTTTCGGGGTTGTTTTTGGCTGTAGCGCAAAAGTTTGGGGGTATAGGAATTTTTTTGACCTCGGATTCGGATTCAGCGCCGAAAAACACATAGGAATACTATGGTCAGTTATTCAGATCAAAAACTTTTTTTTCTTTTGTGGGGCTGTTATAGCACCTCGCAGTTTGAAAGTTTCTTGAATTTCGGAAAAATGTCTGCCCCGTTATTCCAACGTTATTAATACTCATTATTAACTTTGCATAATCAATAAAATTGACTTACAGTAATTAATTTCTTTAGAACAATGACTTTTATTCAAATTTTTCGAGTTTTCACTGATTTATCAACGCAACAGTTTTCCTTTATTGCTAATACTTTACGATTTATACTCGTCCAAAAATGTGAAAATTTATCCTACGTAGTAATTAGCTATTATCAATATTGTAGATTATAAAATTTCCTAAAACTTTTGTTCCAATATCAAATTACAGAAATTCGAAAAATTTCATTATTTTTCAAACTACAAGGTAGGTACTGCAATTTTAAAAACCGCCGCCCAAGGAATCACTACTTCCACATCCAGATTTTCTATCCAAGTCACTTACATCGAAAAAGCTTTGTATGTGGAAATAATTGATTATGGAACTTTAATAATATAATATTTGAAATCCTCTACCACAAAACCCATAAAACGATACCCCACATCGGTAGTGGGGTGGGGGTGGTTATAGGGGGGTGGTAGTGGGGGTGGATGAAGTAAAAAATATTTTGAGGTTTTTGGTTCTTGTACATACACTAAATCACAATTTTTTTCATCCCCTTTTATAAAGGGGTGGTAATGGGGGTGGCTAATGCCAAAAGTTTTTTTGAGACCTTAGCTTCTTTCGTATATACTAAACACCAATTTTATGGACTCTTACCTGCTTGATTTACCCACTTACACCAAATTTACCCCAATTTACCCCCCAACCCTTCGACGGAACAAGTTGAAAATATAATCTAGTTCCAGATCTCGTTAAAGTAACGTGTACCAAATTTCAAGTCAATATCTTAAACGGTTCCAGAGTAAAGGTGCGCACAAAAAAGTTACAGACAGACTGACAGACAGAAATTTTTTTTGACTCAAACTTAAAATCTCGACGTTTCGTGACATTTTAAGCCATTTGAACAATAAAAATTTTAAAAAATGTTTTTGTCGTCACTACTTCCACTGGATGTGGAAGCAAAAACAGTTGACCGTGGGAGAAAATTGTTTAAACAAAAGGTTTGGGAAATTTTATAGTCTACAATATTGATAATAACTAATTGCTACATAAGAGTAATGGGTACAGAGATAATTGCAAGAATCTGCAGCGGACCACACGAAGCACATAATTTCACCTTTCTGATGGCAATAAATCGTAAAATACGAACAATAGAGAAAAATAGTCTAAACAAAAATTGTAGTTTTTCATTTTCTACAATATTGGTAATATTTATTTTTACTGTAGGGTTAACAGGAACGGAGATAATCGAGAAAAACCCGTTTTGGCCGTAATTTTTTCAACATGGCGTAACGACAACGATTTCTTTTGCGGAAAATATGGCAACCCCTCTATATTACTAAAACAAAAAATTTACTGTAGGAAGTATTCACGGGTACCCCTTGTCTCTTTCAGTGACGGTTTATGAACTTTTGCGTCCCTAGGCACTCGATTTTTTGGCGCCCCCCTTAACGGCTAAACAAAATGGCGCTGAAGGCGCCAGCCAGCGTTGCAGATAAATTCGTCGGAGGTGAAAATTTTTGGCTGATAAAGAAAATGGCGCCGCAGGCAAAAATTTTTTGTGGCACTACTTTGAATATTTTGCCAAAAAATGATTTCTTTGGGATTTTTGTTGCTCTTTAATTTTAATTTTGATATCTTAAGACGAACCTGAAACAACCTCAACCTGTTTAAAAGTAAGTACAAATGAAAAACTCATTTTTGTTATATTTTATTGAAAAATATATAGTATATAAAAACAGCAAACAAAAAAAGACTTGAAAAAAACGGTTCAACAAAAACTATATAACTAAAATAGCCGACAAATACTAAAAAATATTTAAAAATAAACAAATGTAGGTTCTAGAAATATATAATTAAATAAAACTAAACACACAAAACAAAACAAATTGTCTTTGCAGACTTAAAAGAATCTTTTTTCTTGCGTTTTCATATGCAAACTGATCTATTATGCTGTTAGAGTCTATGGCATCTAACAGGTCACCATTTTAGTGTAGGAGGGCTAATTTACTTAGTCTTTCGTTTTCTAACGAATTTCTTAAATAATTTTTTACATATAGTACAATAAAAATAAGTCTAAAAGTATGCGAACCTTAAAAAAATTAGTACAAGCAAGAAATTTGGTGGAGAAGTTGCAGTTATCATCTTATTGAATATACTAAAAGTCCCCTAAAATCTAAGCTGTGCTCCGCCCGCCATATTGAAAAATGCCGGCCCATTTTCAGATTCTTGTATATAGATCCTTTACCGTTGCAGATAGGAAAACAAGTTTCAAATAAAAAATGTAGGCAATAATAAAACAAATAATTTTTGATATTAACATTTTTTTCTCTAAATCGAACGATTTTTAAATTACACAGAGAAAAAATGTTAATATGAGAAATCGTTTGTTTTATTATTGCCTACATCTTTTATTGGAAACTTTTTCCTATCTGCAACGGTAAAGGATTTATATAGAGAAATCTGAAAATGAGCCGCCATTTTTCAATATGGCGGGCGAAGCACAGCTTCGATTTTAGGGAACTTTTAGTATCTTCATTAGGATGGCAAGTGGAACATCTCCACCAGATTCCTTGCTTGTACTAATTTTTTCAAGGTCAAAATTTATTTTTCCTGTACTAATATTTTAATGTTGAAAAAGATCTCTCTCCTGTACAGTTAGTAACTGCCAAACTTAGAAATATTTGCAAAGGGACTTCTACGTTAGGAAATATAGAGACCTTTACATCTAATAAATTTTAACATTTCTCCAGGTGACACTTTGGTCATTTCCATGGCGTCAAGAAAACTTTTAAACTGAACACGTGCCTAGAGTGCCTAGTGGGTAAACCAGCACTAGTCTCTTTGCTCTGCAGACTGTATTATTAATTATTCAAGGTAATATTATTATAAATTTAGTGTAACCTATAACCGAATTTAACATATATAATCAAATAATGATGAATGTAATATACAAAAAATACTTAATAAGAAAAATAAATCAAGTGTAAAATAGTATTAATTAAATATAATTAAATAGGTGGAAGATGAAACTCACGCAGGCGTCTGAGCTTGGCAGAACATATCTTGGTATTCAAATGTATGTATTTTTTAATTTTCTTGTTTTATATTTTGCGGGATGTTGTTATACAGTTTGGTCCAAAAAATTTCAATCTTTGAGAAATATCACTGCAACATATTGGTGTTTGCAACCAGGGATCGAAACCGACAATTATTTCGGTTCGGTTTCGTTTACGGTTAACTGACATACACCATTTTCAGTTTTCGGTTATAGTGTCCGTTTTCAGATCAGCGTTAATTTGGTTTTCGGTTTCGGTTTTCAAAGCAGTAGTCCAATCAATAAAGGAGATATAGAGTGCGTGAACCTAAGCGGTTCCTTTAGAAAGCTGTTCAGGGTGCTTAGGGAGTGAACATACTGAAAGTCCTGACTTCTAGGAGGTGATCCGGAGGGGGGGGGCACAAAAGAAAGTCCCACTTTTGTTTTTTTCGCTTATATCTCGAAAACAGGCATCGCAGGGAATTTTTATACCAAATGAAAGCTCATAAAATTCTCTACAACTTTCATTTTTATTTATTTTATTTTATTTTATTTTTTTATTTACTTTAATTACATACCCAACAGGCAGAAGCCCAATTACAGGATACAACCAGAACATATATAATGGTTAGAATACAAAAATGTACAAATAATACATACATACCTATATTACTAATCTAAAGAAAACTATGAAACATAATAATAGAATTGGTTAGGTATAAATATCTTTTATCTGTTTTATGTTGCAGAAAAATAAATCAATTCTGTTCTCCACATTTTGGTAGGTAGTGATAATTTTATGAATCCGAGATGATTCCAACAAATTTGTTCGTGCTGTAGGAATATTGAATGCGCTGTGGTAGCGGGATGAGATTCTGGGAACTCTTAAATTTATTGAGCTTGAAATTTCTGTACAATCTAAACTGTTGTTAAAAATTTTGTATAGGAAAATTAAACTGTGTATGGATCTGCGTTGTGCAAGCTCCTGTAGTTCAAATCGATCTAACAGCAACTGTTGTGGGTAATGTCTAGGCGGATAAATACCATCAAGTATAAACACGGCCGATTTTAAAAACCGTCGTTGTACTCTTTCCAAAGACATAGTATGGGTATTGTAAGTAGGGTTCCAGACAACTGAGGCGTATTCCAGACGGGATCGTACAAAGGTCATATATAGTAGACGAAGCGTATGCATGTTGGTAAAATGTTTCGAGTTTCGTGTGACAAAGCCGAGACTTTTAAATGCAGATGTAATTGTCATTTCTATATGACGGACAAAGGAAAGTTTAGGGTCAAATATAACTCCAAGGTCTTTTATATATTCGGGTCTATCTAGTGTAGTATTGTCTAGGCTGTAATTATATTTTATTTGGCTAACTTTCCTCGAGAATGTCATCACATTGCATTTAGATGGATTTAGAGGCAAGCTATTTCTAATACACCAGTTATTAATCATGTTTAATGCATTTTGAAGACGTTCACAGTCTAATACAGATGCTATCTCGCAGAATAATTTCAGATCGTCAGCATATAACAAAAAACGCACATCTAAATTTGATATAATATCGTCGATGAATATTATAAAGAAAACAGGTCCCAATATCGAGCCTTGAGGGACTCCTGATGCCTGAAGGAATTTGTCAGAGACATAACCACGATATTTCACAAACTGGTATCTGTTTGTTAAATAAGATTTGAAGACGCATAGTAGGGAATCGGAAAATCCGAATGCCTCTAATTTGGAAAGTAAGATATCGTGGTCAAGCCTATCGAACGCCTTCGAGAAATCAGTGTAGAGAACGTCTACTTGACTTCGTAGATCGAGTTTTTCGGAGATATACTGTGTTTTGCTTACAAGATTCGTAACCGTAGACCTCCCTTTCATGAAACCATGTTGTTCAATTGATATTTTACCTGAGATATGTCTAAAGATGATGGGATGGAGTGTAATTTCGAATATTTTTGCAAAGTTAGGAATAATGGTGATTGGTCTGTGATTTGTCAAATCATTTCGATCTCCTTTTTTGTAGACGAGACAAACACGAGACAGCTTCCATATATCAGGAAACTATATTTCTTTCGAATTCGCAACCGTTTTCGAGCTACACGCTCTGGAAAAGTGAAAATTTTCTAAAAATAGAAAATTGTATTTTAAAGATGATAAAAAAAAAAGTAGGCTACCTCTGGTGCTTGTAATTGGCACCAGGGTGTCTCCCACATGTTTCCACTCCCACTATTGAGGGGGCAACTCAGGCCTGTAGCTAGGGAGGGGCAGGACGGGCGACGCCCGTCCTGGAATAAGTTTCGCCCGACCTACGGTGATCGTAATGGGGGCAATTTTAACTGTCTTTTTAATATTTTGAAAGAGATTGAGTAAAATTTTTCTGACAAAATAAAATTTTTTTGGATTTCTCCCCCCCCCCTGCTCATCAAAAATTTTTTTTTGGATTTCTCTCCCCCGCTCATCAATTTTTTTTTGGATTTCTCCCTCCCCGCTCATCAAAAAATTTTTCGGACTTTTTTACGGGCCCGTCCTGAAAAATTGTTTGCCCGGCCTGAAACCACTTTCTAGCTACAGGCCTGGGGCAACTCATTCCCGAGCCACTGCTGCACTGGGTGGCAGGTGCGCCGGGAATGCTGTTTAGCTGCGCTCTCAGTTGGTGGGAGGGAGCTGATGTCAGGCTTAATATTGCCACTGACCTCGTGAACAACTGGAAGCGGTACTGGTTGAGGGAGGTCTGTCTTGCTGGTGCTCCATACCATTTGAGGAAGCAAATCTTCCCAGCCTCTTCAACCTTGCCTTGAGTGGAGGAGAGGTTGTAAAAGATCATTGCCGCTTCCTTGGTGTAGCTCAAAAACGGTTGCGAATTCGAAAAAAGTATATAAAATGAAAGTTGTGGAGAATTTTATGAGCTTTCATTTTGTATAAGAAAGTTTTTCCCTACGACCCACCATTTTAGAGATATAAGCGAAATAACCAAAAGTGGGACTTTATTTGTGCCCCCCCCCCCCCCCTCCGGCTCACCTCCTAGACGTCAGGACTTTCAGTTTGTTCACTCCCTAAACACCCTGAACAACTTTCTAAAGTAATCGCCTAGGTCCCTGCTCACGCACTCTACTCCATCATTTAGGTCATCCGTTGACTGGCCTACAGCGTCAATTCGGTTTTCGGTTACGGTTTCGGTTTTCCAGAATCTCACATTCCGGTTTTTGGTTTCGGTTACGTTTAGGAAAAATTCGTAATTACGTGCGGTTTTCGGTTAAAATTAAATTAATGCTTGTAGGGACCTAAAACGCAATTTATTTCGGCTCGGTTTCTATTACGGTTACCTAACGTACACCATTTTCGTTTTTCGGTTACGGTTTCGGTTTTCAGAGCAGCGTTAATTTGGTTTTCAGTTTCGGTTTCGGTTTTCAAAGCAGCACCAATCCGGTTTTCGGTTTTCCAGAATCTCTCATTTCGGTTTTCTGTTTCGGTTACGGTTAGAAAAAAATCGTATTTTTTTAAGCATGAAATAAAACAAACAGCTACATAAAAATTTCTTAAAAATATTATTTAGTTGATGAATCACTATCTTACAATATGATATTAAAAGAGGCACGTACTACCTTCTTCTAGCCCTCGAATTTTGTTAAGTGCTAAATTATTGTTAATAATGAGAACATCCTGAATACAAAATTTCAAGATGAGGATATGTTTGGTTTTTGAGATATGAGGGATTGAAGCTGTGATATGCGTAATGCTATCAAAAAATACACAGCCCTACAAAAAATGAATACTCATCAGTTATGGCAGAGCAATCAAGGTATTCTTAGTATTTTTCGGCGCAGAATTCATATCCAATATTGACGAATCCGTATATCCATTGATTAATTCAGAAAGGCCAAAATTATATAAGGATGAAAATAGGGAAAAATTATGCTATTAAGTTATAGAGCTTCCATGAACAGAAACGTATTGTGTATATAATGTGTATTTTTGTTGTTGCGTCCTTCTCCCCCTCCTCCTCGTCCTGAGTTGTATTATGTAGGCGTCGCCACTTCTTATTGTGGTGCTGCTACTGCAGTGGGCAGAAGGAAGTTGAGTCTGAGTAAAGGCCAAGACGATCATCTTTAAGTTTACTTCTTCTTTTTGGGAGAGGCGGTCTTCTTTGATTTCGGGGAAGACGAGGTATAAGGCTATTGACTGAATGCATGAATGAAGGTGTTGACTAGGGCTTACACAGAGTAATTGAGTGAAAACTACCCCAATATTACCTCAAAACTGCATAAAAGCTCCAATAACTCACGAAAAAGTTTGAACCCTCTAAGCTTTATTAATAGGAATGAACCATAAATCTGTTATGACCTAGTTCACGAAAATAACCCATCACAGGGTGCAAAACTATCCTCATCTTGAATTATGTACTTGAGTCAGTAAAAAGATAGTGAATGTACCAGATACGTATTGCATTCTGATTGCAGTGAGTCTGGATCTGGAATGATAGCCAATATTCCCACAATAGTTTTTTTACGCACCTATGAAGGGGTGAGAAAACAACGCACATTTATATAAGCGATCTCGCTGTGAGAATATTACATTAAAGTAAATTCTGTCACGAGGATAATAAAGGGCGCTCTCTATAAAATTAATGTCCTAATGGTCTGTTTTTAAACTTCAAGTGAATTTTATAAGAAGGGAGGTGAATATCAGAGACATCGCAACCGCTATATCACATTAGTGAAAATCCTGTAGCAAGGGTTTTCAAGAGTGCTCTTTAGGAATATCATGGCCTCGTGATTCTTTTTCATCGCTCTAGAGAAATTCACAGGGTTAGAGGGTGGAAATCTGAGAAATTTTACAATCATTATATTGTATGGAAAAAAATTCTGACATAAAGATAAGTATTCCTTTCCCGAACGCCATAGTCTAAGGTCCGTTTTTAACTATCAAGTGGATATTGTGAGGAGTTAAGGGTGCGAATAGATGACTATCGGAGCAATCTCGTAATCGCTGCATTACATAAAAAAAATACTGATGTAGCAGTTTCCAAGAGTGCTTTTCTCTTATATCAGAACCTCTTGATTCCTTTTCATCCCCCAAATGATCCCGACGGGGGTCAGGGGGTGAAGACCCACCAATAAGTTTTCATCCCGTTCTCTTACCCCATCGTAGGTGTGTCATAAAACAGTTACAAAAATTCTAATTATCGTCCCACATTTATACCTACTGCAATCAAAATGCAATATCTGGTACATTCACAATTTTACTAGTCAACACCCAGCAAATAGACTTATACTATACTTCTGTTCATGGAAGTTCTATAACTCAACAGCATTATTTTTCCCTCTTTTCATCCTTATATACGGGATGTTTTTGGACCCTCTGAATTAATCAATGGATATACGGATTCGTCGATATTAGATATGATTTCTGCGTCGAAAACTACTAAGAATATCTTGATTGCTGTGCCATAGCTGATGAGTATTCATTTTTTGTGGGGATGTGTATTTTTTGATAGCATCACGCATATCACAACTTCAGTCCCTCATATCTTAAAAACCAAACATATGCTCATCTTGAAATTTTGGATTAACAATAAATTAGCACTTAGTTTGAAACGAAATTCGAGGGCTAGAAAATGGGCGATTTTTGGCCTATTTTTGAGGTCACTCTTTATAAAAAAGATTAAAATTTAAGGAACATTCAGTTTAAATTTAGTAAACGGGATTCTACAGAAAACTCCACCCACCTTTACTACGATTTCGTTTGTAATGAAAGTTAAATTACCAATACATATGAATAAAGGTCTCTGCGACTTCATCATTATAATTAACAGGCTTCTTTTTATCTCGATCGGATACTCGTACCAACGACTTTTATAAATATTCATCCATATTTCCGTGCACTGAAACATAATATTTGCAATTTGTTGTTTGTAAATATTTTCTTAAATTTAACATTGAACCCCTCGAAAATAGTATAATATAAAAAGGATAAATAAACATAACATAAATATAAACACTAAGTATAATAGACAACCCTCAAATTGAAAGAAAAGGATGTCCGGACTGTCCACATTTGAAAAATTGCAGACATACATTCACACCCACTGACATTGTCAGTGCCGGTTCTGCGGCTCGAACCCAGTACACCATAGATAGTGCAAACAGCATATTCTCCACACAATACGTTTTAGCCGACTGAGCTACAGTACCGGTAAATATCACGAAAGGTTTTCATCTAAATATTTTATAAATCAACAACATATATACAGTGTGTCCCCGGATTGTGTTTGCAAAAAAAAAATTAATACGGCTTTCATTTTCTGCAGTCTCGGTCTGCTTGACGTAAAATGAATTTTTACCAAATCATCTTGGCTCGCCCTGTATATTTGAAAACAATTTCTGATTATAGACTTTTTTTATCTAGTTTACTTGTATTTTTTTTTTAATTTCTAGGTATCGTAGAACTCGAGATATCGAAATACGATGCACTATTGCCCCACCTATCAGATGTGGACCAGCCTTAATAAGTGCACAGGTGGTTGATGTGGGGATCTTTTTTATTTTTTGGAGGAGGTTTTATTTAAATTTTGCTTTAAACCGTTTTTCATCCAAAATAAAATTCTGCCAAATTACAATATTAATGAAAAAATAGTCTCACCGCTAGTGGTAACTCATTGGCATGGTAATATATACAGCACAACTGCAAAAATATTGTCAAGAAGTATGACAGTGCGAACACAAATTCTAACTGAAAATATTCCTGGATCTGAAAAAAAAGAGGTTATATTAGAATATCCGACGATCACTCTGCGTCGAAACGTTTATTTACCGCCATTACTTTATACAGCATCAAAGAAACGTGGTATGATCTCACAATAAAGTCGAAGAAATAAAACCATTTTACTGCTTCGTTCAAAGTGTCAACATATCTAAAAATATATGAATTGTTTATAGCTGTTTAACTTCAATAAAATTTACATATGGAACAGAATTAATGGACCATTTTTAGATACATTAATAATTAGTAATAGTGATCATAAGTTGAAATTTGAATATGTAGACAACACCAGCGCTCTAAGATATATTTCTAATAATTCACGCCATTGTCCTCAGTATAAAATGGCTGGTGTCAATTTTTTGATTCATCATCTATTAAGTTTCTGTCTGAGTGAACAAATATTTGCAAAAGAGAGAGCCTTAATTAAGCATATAGCTATGGACACTCTCTAAGTTTAGATGATAAATCAATTAGAAAAAGCAGATTTAAGGAAACCTCCAGAACTCCTAAAAACTTAAATATGACATCTGGAAATAAATTGCAACATTTTTTAGATAGCTCAGAAAGTAAAATTGAATCAAATGAAAGGTCAAAAATTTACGAATTTAGTTGTACCGATTGTAATTTGAAATGAGCTGGACAAACAAAATATTCAATTATAGCAAGATTCAAGGAAAACTAGAAGAACTGAAAAGTCTAGTGCCTTTGATAGCAATCAGAATAGACATCAATAACTTAAAGTTAATGATTTGATTTTTTATGATTTTGATGATTTTTTCTTTAAGACAGCACTCTGTACAGATGACCTCCCATTGAGTTAAATTTTTGGGCATTATTTTGGACAGTAAGTTAACATGGGAGGAACACACTTCCTACATCTGCAAGAATATATCACATATCACGTAATATTTTCTTATTGTGCAATTTAAAAAATTGTTTGGCACAGTCAACGGTTTTAATGGCATATTATGCAATAATTAAATCTTCCCTTACGTATGCCATTCCCTTATGCCATTTTAATATGGGGCCACTCGGCACATACCTCAACAGTTTTTTCACTGCAAAGAAAGGCTGTCAGAATCGTTGCTGGGTTATCATGTAGGGAAGATCGTAGAGAAGCTTTTATAAGCATCAAGATACTCACTTCACCCTGTAATTATAAACTGCAGTGCCTTGTCCATGTTAAAAATAACTTAAATAATTACATAACATGTAAAAGTGTACATACGTACTCAACTCGTAATAGGGATAATACATATTTGGATTATTTGCGACTTTCAAAAACCTGAAATGGCACATGCTATTATGGAGTAAAATTTGTCAACGTGTTACCGATTGCTGTACAAACACTCGGCTGTACTCGCTTTAAATATGTAATTAAACGATTCCTTCTTCAGAAAATGAGGGAGATTGACAATATGGATGATACTACTCTGACGGAGGCCATCACCAGGGCCTGTAACGCATCTATGCCGAGAAAGGGGAAACTGCGGCATAATCGAAGGGTCTATTGGTGGTCGGAAGAAATTGCAGACCTGAGGAGGAGGTGTGTTAGGGAAAGGAGGAGGTATCTAAGAGAAAGGAGGGGGGCAACAATACAACAACATCCGGTGGAGAGATCCTATAGGGAAGCCAAAAAGGCACTAATGAAGGCCATAAAGGATGCCAAGTGGGAGAAATGGAAACAATTGAAGGAAGAAGTAGACGAAAATGTGTGGGGCGATGGGTACAGAATCGTAGCAAAGAGGGGTACAGTATCGTAGCAAAGAGGCTACGAAATTATCCACCGGCGATACAGAGAGAGAGACTAACGGAAATAGTAAGCACATTATTCCCGGAGAGAGAGGAAATAGTGTGGCGAAGGCCGGCGGGAGAGGACTTCGAGCTCTTCACCGCACCCGAACTAGAGCACGCGGCGGGGAGAATGAAAAGTGGCAAAGCCCCTCCGGAAGTCGTGAAGATGGTAATCGAAGAACACCCAGAAGCCGTCCTGGATATAATGAACAGAGCCATTAGGACAGGAGACATCGCGAACAGATGGAAGAGAGCTAGGTTGGTACTCCTGAGGAAGCATTGGAGGAATCATCGTCATATAGACCCGTATGTTTACTGGACTGTTTAGGCAAGATTTTAGAGTACCTCATCCTGGGGAGACTAGAAGAAGAACTGGAGCGCGTTGGAGAACTAGCAAACAACCAATACGGCTTCAGGAAAGGAAAGTCCACCATAGGGGCACTGGCAAGGATGAAGGAACTTCTAGAGGAATCGAAGAGAACCAAGGAAATATGTGCGGTCGTGACGCTTGACGTACGAAACGCTTTCAACACCACGTCATGGGAGAAGATAATCGAAAAAATCGAAGAGATGGAAGTTGCGCCGTATCTAACCAGGATCCTGATGGGATACTTCGAAAGAAGAGAGTTAGAGATGGAGGTTGGAGACTTGGTCGAATCCAAACCAGTAACGAGTGGGGGACCGACACTGTGGAACATAATGTTCGATGGAATATTTGCAGTCCGTAAGCCGCGGAGGGTGCATATGCTGGGATATGTCGACGACCTCACCGTAGTGGTGTCGGCACGAATGCCTTGGGAGGTGGAAGAGAAGGCCAATACAGTCGTAGAAAGAATAGGAAGGTGGTTGAGGAGGAAATCACTCAAATTAGCACCCGGAAATGGTCGTAGTCACTGTGAAGAGGAAACTCCCCAGGGTGGAGGTAAAAGTAGAGGGAGTAACAATTGTACCAAAGGAAGCCATAAAATATCTGGGAGTATGGATTGACACACGAATGAACTTCAAAGAGCACATAGAAAGGATAGTGGAGAAGGCTGGGAGGTTATCATCAGCCTTAGGAAGACTAATGGCGAACATAGGTGGCCCAAGGACAAGCAAGAGGAAGGTCCTATGCAGTGCAGTGCACCCTATACTATTATACGCAGCTCCAACTTGGGGAGAGGCGCTGAATATCAAAAGAACCAAAAACATGATGAGCAGAGTACAACGCTACATAGCGCTAAGAATTTGTAGCGCTTACCGAACAGTGTCACATGAGGCGGCACGAGTTATCGCTGGTATTCCCCCTATCGAGCTGCTGGTGAAAGAAAGGGCAGAGGTACACAACGGCGTGAATAAGGAAGAAGCAAGGGAAAGACTTCTAGAAAGATGGCAGACTGAATGGGAGTCAACAACAAAAGGGGGATGGACGAGAAGAATCATACCCCAGATCCGACCGTGGGTCGAGAGGAAGCATGGAGAGGTGACATACCACGTGACGCAAATGATCTCCGGTCACGGATGCTTTAGGGAATACCTTTATGACATAGGGAAAATCCCCCACGATGAATGTACCGACTGCGGAGACAGGAACAGCCCCGAGCACACCCTCCTCCACTGCCGAAGATGGAGGGAAGAAAGACAAAGGTGTGAGGAAGAAGGCGGCCAAGCTCCAACAGCAGAAAGTATGGTGATAACCATGCTACAGTCAAAGGAGAAATGGGACAACATGGTGATAATTTGTAACAGACATAATGAAGAAGAAAGGGAGATAGGCCAAAACCCCTGCATTCTATGATTTTGACTAATTCCTGTCAACTGATTTTTCTCGTTTAATTTTATAAACTTACCCTATGTGTGATAATGATTATTTATTTGTTATTCTATGTGCTATATTGTTATTTACTCTACTTTGTTATTTATTTGTTTTATTTATTGTTTATTTTTTTCTTATTTAAGACAACCATTTTTTGTTGTTTTTTTTGCTATATTGTTTACATTTGTTTGACGTGTCAAAGCATAATTTATATGACCAATAAAGATCTATCTATCTATCTGTCTATCTATCGTCTTAATGCTAGTTATACCAAAATATGCATACAACCTACTCAATAATTTTCTTGTGTTCCAGAATTAAACTCCTCAAATATCTCTTGTTGTATTTGGCGTGTTTGAATTGGTATCCTAGTATTTTAAAACGTATTGTGGGAAACCATATTAAAGAAACTAGTAATGTATCGCTTCCTATAAGTATTGCTCCTACCAGTGTACGGTTGAATATTTGAAAAAAGTAGGCTATTTCGAAATATTTCTCTATATCAAACGGGAACCATTCGGGCATATCTAATTTCCTAGTAATGTGAGTGCCATTATTTGCTATAGCATAATAGTCGCTCCAGCTATTGATTTGGTAATATATTATCACACCATATTGAACACACATATTGAACGAGCTAAAGAATAATACATAAAATAGTTTGTGGTTATAGCTTGTATTTTCTATGTATATTTTTTTGATGTTGTTGTCTTCGCTGCTCATTATCTTCCTTTCTTCATCGGACACTATATTTATAAGTTTCCAAATCAGCGGTGTTTGGGACAGTATCATTTTCCAAAATATAAAAGTGTAGGTTACCAAGAATTGTATATTATCAGCCCGTGTTATTGAATCGCCTTCAAAGTAAGCTTTTATTCCGATCCACATTGTAATAACAAATAGTGAGTAGCTTGCCTGCAGTAAGAAATAATTCAGTTTGTAGAAGACAGCCCAATAAGGTTTCGAGAAATGTAGGGGCCACACTCCCAAAACTACCAGAATTACTTTTGTACATTTTATGAAACGTGATTCATACTCCATAGCCGAATTCAAAACCTTTTAAAGTGACACCAAAGTGAAAAATTATTTTCTAAATGCTTCAAGTACACGTTGCTGCAAATATATGTAGTCTCAATGTATAATTAGTCGTTTTACCTTGATTTAATTTTTTATAGGTTAATTACATGGCGCGATTCTATCAATTTCTTTCGAATATGATTTGTACAGTTTTTCTTCCTTCGAAAATGTATAGATATGCTACTACATGAGAATAATAAATAATGCTGCCGCTACCCCGTATTTAGCTCAGTCAAGGATACAGTTAAAAATTTGGAATATATAAAACAGCATGGTAGAATACTTTCTATTGAAATTGAATCAATAGAAAGCGATTGTTAGAGGCGTGTAAACTCTGATCTTTTATATGTTACTGGAGTAAACGTAGTCAAAATAGAGGCATTGTTTCGGAATAATTTGTAACTGCATAAAAATTCATAAAAATTTTTTAAATGTATTCCAAATAAGTTTAAATTCAAAGTCTACCGTTTGGTATTGTACGCTAAATCTCTGTTTGTTTATTAATAACAAAATACTGCAAAATTAGTTGTTAAATGAAATATCTCGAAAATTAATCGAGGAGAAATCATGAAAATCAGGTACTAGGGATTTTTGGGCATGCCGATTACGAATTTAATGTCAGATTTGCAAAATTCAAAATGGCGGATACAAAATGGCCGACCGAAACGTATTAAGAGTGCGAAATTCGCCATAAAAATGAACATTAATGGGTTTTTACGGGTTTTCGGGTATGCTGATAACGAATCTGATGTCAAATGAAAGGAAGTATTTTAACTATAATATATGATACATACGGTTTTTCAATCAAGAATGTAATAAAAAAGACTTTATTTACGAACATACAGTGATTGTTCGATAATTGATTTTTAAATACAAACACGTTGAACGAAAAATGCAGATAAAACTTTTTAGCATTCTGAATCTTCTGATTGTACTTGCTCCAGTTCGTCGCTTTCTTCGTGTAAGTCGTCAATGTCTTGGCAGGGAGAACAATTTGTACAACTGTTGCCACTACATGCGGAGCATGCCATAGTGCAAAAAAGACCAGATTTTCTACACTCACGTGCTGATCCGCAACCTTTCTTGCAGCTACAGAATATCATGTTAAGTATGTCGTCTGATGCAGGTTGTTGACTCATTGGTATAGGTACTAAATTACCATTGATTTTCTTCCAACCCCAGCTCTCTGCATGTAAATGTTTAACCATCCACGTTTGCATCTGTAAATACACTCTTTTACAGTGCTGCTCCAAGACATCTTCTGTAGCTGGTAATGAAGACAGATTCACACTGTTTATTTTTCCGGAAGTACCTTTCACGAAGCAGTGATACCGAAATGAGTTCAAGTCAGCTACATTTTTGCTTGCACCATACAAAGCCAATACGCACGTAATGCAAGACTGCAAAAGAATTTCTGGGCTCAGCGAAACTTTCGGCGGCTTTTATTAAATCTACTTGATTTTCAAAATGCGGGCAAAGTACAGCCAAGCAAACATAGCGAAGGAGCCACTTTCACGAATCTAGTTAAGAGCTAGATGGTGAACTTGCTAGTAGTAGCCAGGAATATGTCATCGCTCTCTATGTACACATTGATGAATTAAAAAAAAATTAAATTTCGTTTCGAATTTGGTAGTTGTCATTGTATCTTGTTGTATTCTTCTCGAATTTTTCAATTTACGAGATTTTTTTAAAAATATTGATTTAATCAAATACATTAATTTCACACTATTGTTTATCAATTTAAACACGCCATAGTAGTCACCATTTATGTATGTGTAATAATTAGTAGAATTATTAGTTATGGTAAACTTAATTTTTTATTTAAAACATTCCCAATTGTCCAATAATCGTGTTTTTACTGATTTTTCGCATTTTATACCGTTTCATTGTTATTACGTTCAAAAAAAAAATAAAACCAAGAAATATTTTTCAAGATTAGTACCTTAGCTAACACCTCTATGCATTCAAATAAAAATTTAAAAAAATGTTTTTAAGTTATTACACTTTTAATAGTGTTAAATGGATTTTTTTTCTTCTAAAACGTATAGTACGACTTATTCGTAAAAAATTAATATAAAAACGCGTATGTATCATAAAATAAATCATTGGGGCTTTTAGTACACATCTTTACCTTCAAATTGATCACTTATAAAGTGCCGATATCACGATATTAAGCTTTGATATTGACGATTGAAATTTGTTGTCGACAGCGAAAAACGTCTTTTTTCGGAAAAGTACTAAGTTTAAAGGTCTGAATTTCTTAAAATAAATTTTTTTAATTTTTTTGGCTGAATACATATTTTCGATAATCCCTTTGAATGTGCTATCCAAGTATTTTTTTTTAATAAATAAAATATTCATTTTCCAATGATTTTTACTAAATAATCGTTAATTCATGCAATGGTCCGCTTTCAAGCCACATATGTGATAATTAAAGTACTTGAAAAATTAATAAAAACATGTAATACTTCGAGGAAATGATACTTTTTCATCTCCAATTGTTTTCATATCATTTGCTTTTTGCAATCGAAAGTTATAGCCACTTACGTACAGCGCGCGCGCTACCGCAAGCCTATTCCAGCGTCAGCAGGCGGTCGGCGCAGCGTCACTTGGGACCTAAGTGAGAGTGCACACGGACGTTAAATCAAACGTGCTGCAAATTATGCGCTGCGACGTCCGTTGTTGAATTACATTGTCTTAAATGTGGAGGTACACACGAGCGTCTAGCTGCAAATTTAACGCGCGTTGGTAATTGTATACGCTCAGTTTCTCTACAACATACGTCGAGAAACTGAACGCGCGAAGGATATAGACAGTAAAACGCACCCTTACTATATCTTAAACTGTTTATGGGATGTGCCCACCACTTACGGCCTTTAACTCTTTTTCTTCTTAGCAATTTAGCACTCACATAGACAAACGCAACGACTGGAGCGTCTTCCATTTTTAATCAAACTGCATGAACTTTCAATTTCGCAACGCTCGTGTGCATTAGCTAAGGCGGTGCGTAAATTTTAACGCGCTACATGACGCGCGTTATAATACGTCCGTGTGCACTCTCACTTAGTTAACAAATTTCTACTCGCTCCAATTTAATGCGCAAAATACATGTCATATATGTTTTTTTCGTAAAATTTCCCGTTCTTTCGAATGGCGCTATCAGTTTTTTATACAAAATTTAAAAAGTTATTCGCAGAAAAACGTATTTTTGCACTTAAAGTGTTAAATAAAAATAGGACGCGTACACTATTTTGAGGTAGACTTTTCACTACGTTATTCTAGCATACTTGAAGAATATTGTTCACCAAAGTCTACCTGGTTACAAATTTTTCCGAAGTGAAAATCTTCGTTTACTCCACTATATGTACACTATGTCTTATAATTTAAGAAAATTAAAATATTACCGAGGTTTTTGATTACTCGTGCAAAAATATGAAGACGTACAAGATATTTAAACCGCAGTATACAGGTTGTCTCTCAGGTTCGAACCGACTTTATGTAAGTTAGATTACATAACAATGTTACCTTAAAATGTCATTAAAGTATTCTTAATAAGACTATTATGAAATAAGTAATAGCTAGCGTCGGGCACTGCCGATTGCGAGTATTTATTACAGTGGCGGCTCGTGATATTTTCTGCAGAGGAGGCTTGATATTTTGAAAGACAATTAACTTGCAATATGATTACAATTTGTACATTTCCCCACCACCCTCGAGGTAGTACAACGGCGCGTTACATTTTTTTGTCGTGGGTTGTTCGCCAGGATACCGATTCACGACTTGAGAGAATAAAAGAATAAAAAGAAAAGGAAATAGAAAATATAATGAGACGAAAAAATCATTCTCATGAAATTTCCGTTCCTACGCCTCGAGTATCGGTATCCAAAGGAGCCCTACTATCCCACTTATAATTAAGTTATAACTTTTAATAAAAATCAAAATAGTTTTGGAAAAAAAATTAAAGTATTTTCCTACAAACAAAAATTGTATTCATTATCACTGCCAGAGTGTAAAATTATAACTTTTAATAAAAATTAAAATAGCTTTGAGAAAGAAGTTATATAAAAAAATATAACCGCGGAAGAATTAAAAAATATTTCCTAAAAAATAAATAACGCAAATAAATATTTTTTCTAAAATAACAACTATATTAATCTTTGGTGTAAAGCCTAAATATTTTTATAAATGAGTGGTAACCTGCGATTTTCGGAACTAGCAAAATGGTTGATTACTTCATCATAAAATGAATCGTGTTTCTTCAATTCTGACAAAAAATGTTTTTCTATTGAAATAAGCGATACATTTGAGAGGCGGTCTTGACTTATTTTGTTTCTAGTAAATGTTTTTATGCGTTTAAGTGCTGAAAATGATCGTTCTACAGAAGCTGAGGTTACTGGAATTGTTGACACTAATGATAAAAGTTTGTACAGTTCGGGTAGACAGCTTTTTAAATTATTATTATATATATAAGTAAGCATTTCTTGAGATGATTTTGGATTTGCTAAAAGTTGCTGGTCAGAATACAACACGCATAGTTCATTTTTTAACGAAATACGGTCAAAAAAAGGATAATGGTCCATTAATTTCTCCATTAGACTGGTAGGGAATGATTTAGAAAACGCTGTAAAATTATTAGGATTTACTAAATCGTAACATTGCAAAGTATTTAAATCAGAAAATCTAATTTCAATTTGGACTATAATGGTGTCTAAAATTTCTATAAAAATTTGTTTGTAATGTATATCTGCCCTGTCAAAGTTATATGTTGTCTTTCTTTTTTTAAATTGTGGCCCTGGCTCATCATCTACGTTTTCAGTATTTTCTAAAAAAATATTGTATAAAGTATTGAAATGTATTTCGTTATTGCGAAATTCTTTTAATTTAGATATAAGTGACTTAAGTCTATTTTTAGAATATGTTATATCAGTTAGTTTATTCTGTAAAATTTGGAAAACAACATCAGTTTGCTCAAAAATCATGTTAAAAGCTTTTAGAAAAAATATGAAATTTTTATCCAACAATAACGATTTTAATCCGTAAGCTGCTCTTAAAGTCTGAGCGTCATTTAAAAAATCTTCACTTTCCGAAATAAAATTAAAAACGTCAATAAGTTCTTTCCTGTATTTGTCAACAGTGAAAACAACTCTAGATGAAAAATTCCAACGAGTGGGAGCGTTTGTCGGAATTCTATGTTTCATATTAATTGTATTTAAAACATCAGTTCTTTTGGTAGATTTTGAAAAAAATGACGAAAAACCAGTAATATTTGAAAAAAATATTCTAACTTCTTTAATTCCGTTACATGCTTTACTCAGAACTAAATTTAATTGATGTGCATAACAGTGAATGAAGTAAGCTTGAGGAGCAATATCTTTTATTTTTGTTTGGAGTCCATTAAGATGCCCTGACATAACTGCAGCGCCGTCATAGGTTTGTGCTATTAATTTATTTTTCAAATCAAATTTACCAAATTCGTCGATTAATAATTTAAATAAACTCTCCGCGTTTCTTCCACTACTCACATCAAGAAAACCAACAAACCTTTCAATAACTTCGCCGTGCATTACATATCTAAAAATTACGGAAAGTTGAGATTTACAGGTAATGTCCGTCGTTTCGTCAATTTGCCACGAGAAAAATTCGCAATTATATAGTTCTTCATAAATTTTGCCTTTAATAATCGAGCTAACACTCTCAATTAGATCATTTTGAATTGATTTAGATGTTCCGGAAAAAATAGTGGCGTTATTCAAAAAGTTCTCTAATTTTGGATCATACATTTTTAAAAAATCTATTAGCTCTTTGAAATTTCCTTTATTGCACGAATCGCGTTTTTCGTCATGCCCTCGGAAAGAATTTTCTTGCGAAGATAAATATATAACGGCATCAATTAATCTCTTTAATATTTCCCTATTTTCACGGACCTTTTCATTAAAATTTTCTATTTCTCTCTTATGTGCAGATTCCAAATAATTTACAATATTTTGTTTACCAAATATTTCGAATTTAACTCAAGATGAAATGTGCTCCTGGGATTTTTCGTGCTTTTGTAAACCTCGCGACAAATTTTTCAAATTATTAAACCCGGTCCTGCCCCAAATTGAGGATTGATCATTAGTGAATAATAAACATCTCCAACAATATAATTTGTTTCTAACTGTTGATGCCGTTAACCACTCGATTTTTTTATAATTGTTATCACAAAACCCTCTGTTTTGTTTTCCACTTTTAAAAACTAACGAAGGCATTGCTGGTGTAGGCCTAGCAATTCTTTTAATTCTTACCTTTTCGTCGTAAGTAAGAGTAGAAAATCCATTTAATAACAAATAATCCACCACGTCTGGACAACAAGAGATGTTGTTGGGAATATTTTCACCTAGAGCACTCATTTCTAGCCCGCCTATCAAATGTTTTATGTATTTTAATGTCAAGTTGATCTTAACCGGCTAAACGACAAATTACCACTGACAGTTCGTTTTCCTGTGAATCACCTGAACCAAATAAAATCGAGTACAACAAATATCAAAGGGACCGCTGCGAGTGAAAGTACTTGTCTTCTCTATACTGTGCCTGAACTCCTGAACTGCACATGCGCTATAAAGAACTGAGGACTGAGGCTAGCGGCCTAGCTTGTCTTATTTGAAGTGTTGCTAGACAACGCAAAAGTAATGCAAGGTCATTTATGTTAAAACTAAATGCCTTGAAGTTGGAAGCTATTTCGTATAAGCCTCAAGCGAAGCGCTCTGTTCATTCAATGAAAGACCGGGTCGCCCGGGAAATATGCATAAAAAGACAATCCGGACTGTGACGTTATAGGTATGTTTGTGGAAAGGAAATGCAGAACTTTTTTATACACTGAAAATTAATTAATGAACTATAAACAATAAACAATATTGAAAATTGAGATATACCTAAGTAGAAATTTCTACAAGTAAAAGATATTAATTTGGAAGATTGCACGATATGTTGCTTCTTCCAAAGGGAGGCTCAGCCTCCCCTGCCTCCCCTGACGAGCCGCCACTGATTTATTAAATACTTTAATTTCTATTGGACATTTTCATTTCGAATTGACAACATATATAAACATAATACAATGCTTCTTACTGAAATTGGATCATATCCGTCATACATCGTGAGAAGCGTCATGTTTATAAATTGTAATGAAATATAGTTTATATAAACTATATTTTATTGTAATTTTAGAATCCAAATGTTTTTGATTCAGAACATAAAAAACAAAAGTATACAGATGTCTAAACCGCAATATACAGTACGTCTTTTAGGTTCAAGCGAACTGACGATATATCAGTTTGGCCTTAAAGTATTATTGAGTTTTTTTAATAAGACTATTATGAAAAGAATAAAAGTTACAGTAGGGCGTTACCGACTGCGAATGTCCATTAAAACCATAATTTCTGTTATTTTCGTCAGTAAGTCTAATTATCTCCACTTTTTTCATTGAGACTGATTGTTCAGCCATTGTGACATTTAAAGACAATAATCATAGTTTTTTGTTTCCATGGCAATCTTTGTTAAAGTCTCTGTACAATTTAAAAAGTAAATTTCTGGACTATTATTGTATTGCAAAAGTTTTGAAAATAACACAGCCCCACAAAAAAAAATGTTCAGAGCAGCGAACCAGACCCATGTATCCCTATGTATTTTCGGTCGCTGAATCCGAGGTCAAAAAAAGTCGTACACCCCCAAAATCATTAGCTAGAGCCAAAAAACACCCTTGGAATGGGGTAAAAAGAAAATTAAGCTACGAGAATAGTTGTTACATCTTAATCAATCGAATTATACAAATTAAGGTTAAAAAGCAGCGTACATACAATAGATATGAAACACCTTCCCAGAGAAGGGCGAAAACTAGCCCCCATATATAAAAAAATCGATCCAAAACAGCAATGACTGCTGAAAAAGCTCGAAATGTCTAAGTTTTGTTAAAGTGATAAGAAACTGCATCAGGTCCGGCGTAATCTTCATAAACTGCCCCTACAGGGTTGAATAACCACCCTTAAGTTTAAAGGAGACGAGAAAAATAAGAAAAAACGTAAAATCCAACAGGATTTCTATTTTCATGGATGCTATGATTGGCTAAAATTGCGTAGTACCCTAAAATAGAACTAGAAACTTACGTACCATCAACGTCTTACAGTGTCAACCCTCAAAGGGTATGAAAACTACCCCCTATATAAGATTTAACTATAAAAAGTTACAGTGACTTCTATAAAAATTCGAAACACCTGCGTTGTGTGGAAGTGAGAAGAAACTAGACTATGTTCGACGCTGTGCTTGAAAACCACTCCTACGGAGTTGCGAGATGCCATCCGAGATGCCACCCCTACATCCGTAGGATGCTGGAAAAACAGAGAGAAACTAACCGGATTTACATTTTTATGGATACTATGACGTTTCGAGTTTTTTCAGAAGTCACTGTAACTTCTTATAGTTGTTTCTTACACAGGGGGTAGTTTTCACCCCCAAGGAGAGTGGACTTGAATAACAACAGTGGTACGTGACTTTCTATCCTCTTGCCTCTTGCTATCTGGTTCTCCCTGAACTATTAATTGTTCTATATTGTTCATATTTCTTGAAGAAATAAGCTCCTTGTTAGTGCAACAGACCGTCCAGAGAATTTGTAACAAACATCTTCAGACCCAAAAAATTTATTTTTTTTGACAAATTGAGGCGGCAGTGATTTTTTTAACAGCTATGTTTCGAGGTCAGGAATAACATATCAAAAATTTGAACACTGACTTACCACCTTAATTGCGCAAATTAGGTACCAAAATCGGGTTTTTGTTCAATAACTCATTTTCTATCAATATTACGCTCCAAATGGTGGCACACATAGTTAAAGATAATTAAATTCTCTAGGAGGAGAGGAGAAATAGTTAGCCCTTTGGTTACCAGACATGATGCCTTTGGATTATTTTTGTGGAAGCAAAAATCTATCTATTAATTCACTTGTGGAATACCTAAAAATGGTTTAGAAAATTAAAACAAATATTTAACAAGTATTTAAATAATTTATTTGTAACATCTATAAATTATTTTAAATAAAACATTTATATTTACAACATATTTATAAACACATACATTTGCAATTTAGCAATTTAAATTAATATTACATAATTATTCTATTACAAACATTTAAAATAAAATTAATGTCAAAATTTAAAATTAATAGTACGGATATACTAATAGTAGTCGAATCTTCATAATAATTTATTTTTGATTTACAATTAACAATGATTTAAATATACTTCTAAGTATAATAACACAATATATACACCCGTAGACGATGTACAAAATTGTAGAAAGTCAGACTTTGTAGGTCACTGGTCATTTTATTACAAACTCAGTTTTAAAAAAATGCACGACCTTGATGTAATAAGCTATTTTCTCTAATTTTTTTAGGAATATGCGCCTATGCATACATACAAATAATTAAAAAAAAACACCAAAGCAACAACTTCTGTTTAGTCCATATAGCTATTAAAAATATAATAAAAAAAGTATTTTATTTTATAAAATAAAACAATTATTGTGAAACGATTATTGAAAATTTGTTATAATGTCCAATTTCAAAAATACGTTATGCACCGATTTCAAATTGATATTAGGCAATAAGGTACAGTTCATGACTACTTTCCACTAATAGGTAGACAGATATTAGTAAAACCGAGTGAAATTTTATTCTTTACTTTTTAGAGATATTCTTTGAAGATTTAAAAACAATTTTTTTTCAAACTTTTTAGTGGCTTCTATTATTTATTTAACTTCTACATAGTGAAATTAACTTTATGTTGGGCAGCATGTGAATGTTACTAGAGAAATAATACTCCTGCTGAGAATTAATTGAAATTATCGGCGAATCCGCCAAATCTTCGAATATTCTTGTTTGTAATATGAAGTCGGTTAAAAAAAAATGTTGCGAGCTTTTTGCGCTCTCTGCTTATTGAAAAAAAATTTTTGTCCCCAAAATTTTTCCATTTCCTTCTCCCTGTTCATTAATTTCGGTTAAACATTTTTTTTTAGATTTCTCCCCCATTCATCAATTTTGAAATCCGGACGAAAACATTTTTTTTCCATATTTCTCCTCCCTCCGCTCGTCAATTTTGAATTTGACAAACAAGTTTTTCAGATTTCTCCTCCCTACTCATCAATTTTGAAACCGGGACAGCTTTTTAAATATTTCTCCTCCCCCGCTCGTTAATTTTGAATCTGGATAAAAAATGTTTTTTTCAGATTTCTCCCCCTCGCTCATTAATTTTTTTTCCATTATTAATAAAAGGGCGCAAATACATGGTTAGCCTAGGGCCGCGCCAATCCTTAATCCGGCCCTGAATGTAGCTTTATAAATTTAGTAGAGGACCACCACCGGACCATAGACTACAGTTTGGCAGAAATCGCTTAAGCTACGTCAGAGTAATCATTGAACAGATAAAAAAACATAATATCGAGTACCTTCTCCTTTCTAAAATTTTTTTAATTTGAATTTTTTTCTAAAACCCAAAATATCACAACTAGAAAAAAAACATCAAATCATGTGTTAGTCATCGAATTCTGAATAACTTTCAAAATGTCTGTCTGTCTGTCCGACATATTTCTTATAAGCACAATAATTTAAGAAGAAAAAGTTCGAAGTAATGTTCACTGGAAATATATTTATTAATAGCTATGTGACTAAGTAAATTAGTGTTTTTAATTGAAGCATGACAATGTCACGTGATATGAATTATAATCTTATAAAAAAATACCAAAGTAATATAAAACTAAATCATGGTTTTACTATGGACTAATTTATAAAGGTTTCTATTACTTCAGGTCGCAAATTTTAGAAACTGATTAGTGTACTTGTTATTTACAAAACATATTATATAAAAACAATAAATTTAGTGTTAACTTAATCTTACGAAGGCGTCGAAGGGCCACTGAAATATATTTTTTTTAATTCCGAGTGTAATCTCGGAATTCCAACTTTATCCTCGGAATTTCGACTTCAATCTCGGAATTCTGACTTTAATCTCGGAATTCCGGGATTAAAGTCGGATTTTAATTTGAAAAACGTTCATTTAGCGACCACCCCCTTCTCCACTACCAACGAGGCATATCCTTTTATTGTTTTTTT
The DNA here is from genome assembly GCA_936432065.2 of Rutpela maculata. Classification (NCBI taxonomy): domain Eukaryota; kingdom Metazoa; phylum Arthropoda; class Insecta; order Coleoptera; family Cerambycidae; genus Rutpela; species Rutpela maculata. The sequence continues at coordinate 161,973,798 of OW386288.2, forward strand.
GGGGTAGACGATTTCAAATATTATATTATTAAAGTTCTATGAACTATAATTTTCGTATAGTGGAGTGCAAATATAGTATCAATTTTTTTCCGTTCTAAGAGGCTTGGATAGGAAATCTAGATGTGGAGTAGTGATTCCTTAGGCAGCGGCTCTTGAACACATTAATGACAATAAAATAATTGTTTCACCTTCATATTAACAAAATGGCACTGAAAATAAGTTTATTTTCGGTATTTAGTTTCTATTAGTGTCTAGACGAAACTTAGTCGATATAAAGATGTAGATAATCAAATTTTCTATAACTAACTTTAATTTCAAACTTTTTTTAAGTAAATATCAAAATCCATATATGGAAACATACATTATCGTTTCTATTAGTTTAACAATTCAAAGAATTTTTTTTATTGTTAATTTATTTCTTGAATCACTGTACCCTGGTTAATCTGTCTGTATATACGCGGTTATTCAGATTTTTATTCAAAAAACTATTTGGGAATGTACAGAGTGGTCTTGCGAACATTGAAAGTCCATTTAACTTTATTATTTTTCGAGCGTGAAAAAGTTTATGAATAAAAGTTAAAGTAGAAAATCACATGTATTTTCCAAAAATCCTGTCAGAAAAACTACTGAACATCTCAGATATGAGCTTTACTTGGGTTTTATGTAATTTAACACATCGTATATTTTTACATCATCTGAAAGGCCGTAAAAAAGCTTTTCAGTGATATATGAAATATAGCATTTATCTTACAAACTGTTTGTCCTATTTACTCTATATTTACAATCTATCAAATTAGCAAAATGGAAAACAAAAGTATGTCATTTAAAATAAACAATACGTTAGTTCTGTCAAGATATGTATTGGTAATTAATTTCACTTTCTTTCAAACAAAATGGAAAATTTCAATGGTTGATATACAATGTGTCCCACTTTCCATGGTAACACCTTCGTAGCTAAGTTACTAGACATCCAGTTTTACCCAAATATGGACCGGTATCAAATGTACTACATATTAAACTTACTATATCTTTCTTGAGTAAAACAATGTATTTTAGACATTTTATTAAGAAAAACAGGATGGATTTTTCTAGAAAAGGGCATTTTCTTCATCTTCATCTTTACATCGACGCATTTCAGACATCAGTCTCATATTTCCAACTCTAATCTACGAACTCTGAGATTAAACTCGGAATTCCGAGATTAAAGTCAGAATTCTGAGATCAAAGTAGGAATTCCGAGATTAAAGTCGGAATTCCGAGATTAAAGACAGAATTCCGAGATTTAACTTCGAATTAAAAAAAAAAAGAATTTCAGTGGCCCTTCTACGCTTTCGTATAATCTTTAAAGTTATGAGTAGGATTTGTAAGTTCTTGACGTCCTTTTATGCTTCACTGTACAGAATAGCAACATCGATGAAATCAAGCCATACAGCTGAAAAATATGAAAAAAATTAAAATATTTATTCACAGATAGTACCTAGTATGAAAATATCTCATTAAAAGTATAAACTCTGAGTATTAGGTTAGACCTCCGAAACAAGAAATAAAGGAAAAATTCTGGAAAATAAAATATAAAGTTTTCTTTTCCCTTTTTTGAATTTTCCTGCAATTCTAACTTAACTTTCAATCTTAGTCCTCAAAAATCATTATATTGTATGGGTGTAATAAATAATAAAAAAAAAAGAAAAAGAAAATTATTGTTTTAAAATGCGCAAAGAAAAAGTCTGGTACATGGGAATGAAATGCTTCAATTAAGTTATTAAAAGTTATGCAAGATACATTTTTGCAAAAAAATATTTATATTTCCCAGATATGTTAGAATAAGACATGGAAGAATCGGTTAAAACTGAGGTGTAAACTGCATATTATTTCTAGAAAGAAAACGGTTTTTCACGAAAAAAAGCACAAAATATATAAACCGGGTTTTTATCAAACTACACTCAACATTGCATCAATACGAACAAAATCAAGAATTTGATTTTGATAAGATATAACAATTATGGCAAATATTTCATTTATTACCACTTTATTTTGTTGTTTTTTTAATAACCCAGCTATCAAAGCCGAAAAAAGACTTGAACCTCGGAAAAAAAGAAGAACGGTTGAAATTCAACACACGGTATTTTTAAAGTTTATTATTAAAAAAAGAGAAACATTTACATCGCCAGAGGGGACACTTCATTGAAAAAATCAAATTTAAATTTTGAAAATTCGTTTAGTTAAATATCTGGAGAAATACTGATTGGACAATAAAAAGGTAAATGATTTTTTGAAGAGGGGAAAATATAGAAAAAAAAAGTCTGATGGAATTTTTTTGTAAGACGAATATTTGGCCAAAATGAAATTTAAAATATACAAAAATAGAATGTTCGAATAATTTCTATATTTTTTTTAATTTTCATGTTTAAAACCATTCCATATATGTAAACCTGTAAATTTTATTATACATTATATCATTTTGAGTAAAAATTTTAATCTTAAAATAACATAAATATAAAAAAATGAGAGCTTCCTTTGTTCAAGTTTAACTTTCCTCATTAGTCTCTTCATTTCCTTCTGTTAAAGTTTGTTCATCATCAGATTTAACATCTTCTGTCTTCAAAATTAATCTAAAAATATTAAATTTTAAAAACTTTCACTTATTTTTTTAAAAACTTTTACTTTAACTTTAAATAAAAACTATAATTTGAAAATATTTAAACATAGCAGAACTATTGTAACATTATTACATTTTAAATGTTATTAAAAATGAAAAATTTACATAATTTTCATGCGATGAACCTAAAAAACTTTTTCCGACATATTTTGTCTAATTAAACATATAAATATTATTAATCCGTATTAACTAAAAATCGCAAGACACTGACACATATATTTCAAAATTTTGAAGTACTAAGACATGTGCGCCATGAGGTGAACAAACATCAGTGGCAGGCATAGGGAATGTATTACTCACAGTGCATTTTCTTACAGAATTTTACCTGTTGTTAAACCCATTATACATTTTTTTTTAAAGAACAAGGTTAAAGTTGATTATTATGATTTGAAAATGTAGAAATAGAAATTCATGAACAAAATCTGAGATTTTAAGTTGGAGCAAAAAATAAGTCTGTCTATCTGTCGGTCTATAACTTTTTTATGTGCACGTTTCCCCTGGAACGATATTTACTTGAAATTTGGTACACCTGTGTATTATAACGAGATGTGAAAATAAATTATATTTTGATCTTATTCCGTTGAAAGGTTGTGAGGTATAAGGGTAAATAGATAAAGCAAGTAAGTAAATGTCCATAAAATTGGAATTTAGTATATGTACGAAAAGCAATTTATTTTGGCATTAACCACCACGAATAAAAAATCTCATGATCTTTTTTTCCAAATATCCTCTTCTTTGAAAAAGATGACTTTTTTAAATTACCTTTTAATTTAACTTTTGTTGTCCCAATATTTCCTTACATATTTAAGAAAAAGGTAATTTTCAAAATTCAAACTCAATTTCTTCAATAAAGCCCCCTCTATAAAGATGTACACATATTCTGTTACTATTTGTTTACTACCTAAAATCGTTCTAAACTTCGAAAAAGTAGTTTGTTTTCCTACTTCCAAGCTCACAAAATGTATTAACTTAAATAAGTTAATAATGTTAAAGAAATAAATACTTTATTTACAAAAGAAACCTTAATTTTTTATTTACTGCAACTCCTATTTTGGATATTATTCATAATTTCCTTTGCTAAAAAAATGGCATATCCTTATCTTTAAACAATCATTATACATTATGACCGCAATCTTTCATTTAATAATTTCAAAACAATATGCTATTCTTCTAACAACATTATTGTGTTTCAAAATTTCACTTGCGAATACATGAATAATAATTGATGCGATGTAATGCGTATCTGAGCTAAATAAAAATGTCTTTTAGTAGTACCTGCACAAACGCTACCATCAGCCCAACTACACCAATTATATCAAGGCGCTGAAGAAACCAGCTGTGAATTTGACCATAACAACCTTGGACGTATATTCCAGCACCCCTAATTTTACCACAATTAGCATCATAATTCGCTGGAAGACAACAGGAATCAGGAACCCACTTTTCGTCTGGCCAAGCATCAATCATATACCAGTCTTCATAGTCTTGAATACCACAGCACCTAAACTAAAAAAATGATCCAATATGAATTTATGGTTTTCCTGTTTTCTATTATTCCTATTTACGTTGCGGTGTACTTCGTAGTTGTCTACAAATTATCTTAACTTTGATTCCTCTTTCAAATTAATTAAGTAGTTTTCGATATTAAAAGTGATCCTGCTTACAGGATCTGCAGACATCGAGCAGATAACAATATAATAAGACTTATTTATTTCCAAAAAGTAACATTTTTACAAAAAACAACAAACAGTATTTAAAATGAACATTACGACATTTCCATTGAAACCACCTAAGTAAATAATTTGCGCGTGGGTGTGACCCATATCAGATTTTTCTATCTAATTTTAATTTTGAAAACTTTTAATGAAGACATTTTTATGTAAAATTACCTGCGATGTTATTAATGAAGAAAGTAATCTTCGTCATTAATGAACACAGTATATTTTATGTAATTTCTCGTGTTTCCTCAAGATATAATGAAATATTTTCAATTAATTCCATTCAAAATCGGGTCTAGGTATAATGTTTTTTGTAAATATTTATTTTCAATAGTTCTCACCTTTGTTTGTATATTGTCCCAAATAACGACTAAACTATTTGGACCTCTTGCCGTCATGTTGTAGTGATGTAGAAGTCCATCTCGTAGTTCTTCTGCAAGAGTGTGTTTCAGACTGTCTCTATATATGAATGCTAATGATCCTACCAGAAATTCTGCTATGAAAATAAATACTACCAAGCTAAAATACTAAAAATAAAAAATAAAAATATATTACTTTCATTGAATAAAAACATTTGGTAATTGCAAGTTGTTTACTTAATTTTTTGAATAAGAAAACCATTATTTTTTATAATAAAGATGGAGAGAAGGGACAAAAATACACATAGTCGCAATAGATCTCGAGAAGGCATATGATACTATCCGCACTTTTCTAAATTCACCGGTGGACGCACCGGGTGGACAAAATACGAAGCTGATTGGCTATGCTTTTCAAAATAGCCAATCAAATAATGTTATTGCTTACCGGTGCGATCCACCGGTGAATTTAGAAATCTGCCCTATCGGTCACGAGATCACAGTCAACACCCTAAGCAGGAAAGGAGTATCACACTACTTAATAAACAGTAAATCTAGCGTACCATACAAGGCGCACTAGACTTTTCTGACTTTTTCAGTCTGGTTATACTCTACACTTTTCAGTGTAACAAACCATCCCAAGGAACAACTTTGGTTTCTTAAACATATACAAGGGTGCTATAAAACTATTTATAAAATGCCTTGAAAAATCCATTTTGCTGTAACAATATCCTTAATACCATCATGAAGCGACTTGTAGACTAAAAGGGCCCACCCTTATGAAGGTTATTAAGGCCTTTTTAAATTCCATCATAAAACTCCTTAGTGAGGCATAGTGCCGCTCTTGAAAACCTTGTTCGGGCCGTTTTAAAACCTTTGTTAAAAACCTATTTTAAAGCTGTCCGAAGCTTTTTAATTAGCTTCCTGCATTTCTAAAAAACACCTAGAAAGCTACCTTAAAACTGGTTTTTAAAACTCTTATAAGTCCATATTAGAAATGAGAAGCTATAAGAATGTCCACGAAGAAATCCAAATAATTTTATTATTGCATTTATTTTTTCTAAACTGATTTAAGTAAACACGCCATCAGACTTATTGAAGATAAAATGGAATTTGAAATTTATAAAGCGTAGAGTGGCACTATAATCTCTCTAAGGCAGATCTAAAAGGTAATAAAAAGACATCAGGTATGACAAAAAAATTAAAACCAACGGCAGTTTATCGTTGAAACTACAAAAGAAAGGCCAAAAAACAAGGGTGCCTCAGAAATAATAATGATTTTAATATCTATACAAAATTTGCATAGACGCGTAATCAGCAAATTTAAAAAAGTAGGCTGCTTCTCGTTTCCCACAGTAATTTTCACCCGTTTCTTGTAATTCTGCCTTAATTTGCTAAAGAAAAAGTGATAATTATTAATAATTATAATTGTGAGATTGACCTTGAATATTTTGATATACCAAGAAAAACATGGCCGGTCAACTAAAAACCTAATTGTCATTTTACAGTCCTCTCATTAAACTATATATTCTAATAATGGTAATGACTTAGAACATTTACTCTAAATGAAGTCCTTTTAGTCTTTTTGTATACTATCACAAATAATCCCTTCCTTACATAAATGCAAATGCACTTGACGAAGATCACATGGACTTGATAAAAGCTGTAATAAAACGTTTGGAATTTAAAAGAACCGCCTCCAAGATGAACCGCGTTGACATTTGATACAAAAAACTTAAAACTTAACCTCAAAATAATTTGACAGTGTGACGCGCGAGTATGTATTTATACATGCATCAACGATACTTCAGCCAGACATATGGTTTATTATTTTTATAATAAATGTTTTGCCTTTTAGATTTATAAAGACCTTTTGTTCTTCATAACGGTTTCATCACAACATATGCCAAGGATGTTTTAAGAGTCTAATTTTTTAATGGCCTTTAATAGGTACTAATAGGCATTGAAAATGTTTAAAAAGGATTTAAAATGCATTTATTGCAAATATGTTAAAACCATAAAGAATAATTTAAAGCCTCTTTAAATCTAAATGGAATTTAAGACATTAATAAAACTAATTAGTTTTATGCAGAGTTTTATGTAGGTATGATAAACCCATTACAAATACATATTATCCTAGAAGCAAATTAGCTTTATAATTAGGTCTTAAGAATGCTTTAAAACTTATCATATAAGGGAAAGTATACTTGAAGCCTAAAAGGCCTTAACTACAACATCAATAAAGCACAAGGCTATTTCCTAACCCCGACAAACCTTTCTTAAAACCTCCTCAAGTCCAAATGACTACTAAAATTGTTCATTGGGATGGAACTAAACGTTTTAGGAAAGCTGGTTGAAAAGCCCATTGCATAGTCATTCATTTCTCAACAGTGGTAGACGCGTTTTGTCTTCCCAAGCTCATTAGTGCCACACGGTAGAGAAAGAATGAAAATACAAACGCTTCAACCAGTACTCATAAATTTCTGCTGGAGGTGACCACTAGGCACTAACGGTACCATCTATGGAAGACGGCAGTTTCTGTGATGACTTGAATTAGTCGAACTTTGTAAAACATTTACTTCTGACCAATCTTTACCATCTGCCATACTGCACTTTTCAGCAGAAAGATCTAATGCTTCTATACTTTTTGATTTTTTAATTTAATTTTACTAGACTATGAAGATAATAAAAATGTTACGAAGCAAACATTGTCTCTTCTTTAGAACTAGGTGTGGTAGGAAATGAGTAATTTGCAAAATTAGAATTTAATTCCTAGTACAATCGGAAGTCGAGATACTTAAATACATTTTTGAAAAAAAAATTGTATAGATAACTGGGAAATATGTTAAAATTATATAGACTTATAATAGGCTAGTGCCAATAACCTTTTGAAAAAAATTATTAACAGGCAAAGACCAGCCGGAAAATTAAGTTAGGGTTATAATTAAGAGAAAAAACAAAAATTAAACATGAGATAAAGTGAAATTGTGAAATGGGGATGTTTAAGGGAGGAAAGTGGTTTTTTGCAATTTTCGGCGAAACGTGACCTCCTAGCGGAAAATGTCCTTCACAAAAGTTGTAGATAATAACTAAATCTAAAACGTTCATATTTATTTTTCATCATAACCTCAAATTTTCCGGGAAAATGGCGGAAAACCGATTTTTTGGTTTTTTATTTTTTTTCTCGTAATAATAATTCAATTTACATGAAATTTTGTGAAAGTCTATTAATCTTCCACGGAAAAATTTTGTTGGCGTTTTTCTCGATTTCAGTATTATATCTGGGCTCATTTTAACCGTTGAAATGTGTACTTTAAAATGGTCTATACATGTTGATGGTTTATTTTTCATGAAACCGCTTAAAATTGAGAAAAACCAAAAAATTACGATTTTTTCAGTATTATATATTATTTTCAATATTTTTTTATTATTTATGTAAAAATAATGGATTAAATTTCAATGACAGAATTTACTTCAATGAAATATTACTAAAGTTGGATGAATTTAATTGAAGAAATTACGCAAAAACATTCTAAAATTTAAGTTTTTCATGGCAATGCACTGTTCGTACTGAAAGTCCTATAGCCCAGTCGATGAAGGTATTTACCTACAGAAATTTGCAAAATGAATATTTCTTTTTTTTTTAATGAGTTCGTGAAAGTATATCGAATAATATCCTGAAGAGTTTACATTCCGCTCGGATGCAGCACATAAAAAAAAAGTGGAACAAATTTTTTTCATCCGTTTTTTCAAAATTTTAAAACTAAGTCAGGATAGGAAAAAATAAAAATACAGGTGGATAGACCACGTGTTTCTGAACAAAAATGTCATAAAAAAATGCATCTCAAATCATTTTAATTTCCTTGCTTGATGATCCTCTTGATAAATATATATATATTGGAGGCTGTAACTTGTCGAGAATTTGACCCATTGGAAAAAACAAATTACCACTATTTCTGAAAAAATGTATACTCTTCGAATGTTCAAACACAAATTCGTTTACTTGTATGAATTTTTTCGAAAATGTGATCAATCAGATTATGGTAAGAAATTACGATTTTCACGATCTTATCCTTGTAACTATGAAAATATCTTTGATTGTTTTGAATATAAATTCTGGAACCTTTCCAATACATTAACAAATATATAAGGAATCCATTGGATATAGCTGAAATATGGATGGGTGTACCTGTAATAAATATAATACATTAAAGGCACATAAAAATTCATGCGAGCGATTCAGGGGCCATGTGTGGTGTCTGTGTATGTGTCCATAATTATATATTTTCCCTCCATACTCACTATTTACCCTCCTATTCACTAAGAGCAATGTTAAAAATGTGTAATCATTAGAATAGCTAAGCATTTTTAGAGGTTCCACAGTATGCATTTAATCGTGCGCTTGGCGCGCACAGTGACAAAGTTGCTTCACTATTTTTTCCAGATATACCGTGGCTTTAGCGATAAATTTTATTTTCCTACCCTGACTTAATTTCAAAATTTTGAAAAAATGGATGAAAAAGTCTTTTCACCTTTTCTTATGTTCTGCATCCGAGCGGAATGTAAACTCTTCAGGATATTATTCTGTACACTTTCACAAACTCATTAAAAAAGTAAACCGCTGCCCAAGGAATCACTACTTCCACATCCAAGTCTCTTACAACAAAATACTATATTTGCACTCCACTATGTGGAAATAATTGTTTATGAAACTTTAATGGTATAATATTTGAAATCATGTACCCCAAAACCCCATAAAATTATATGCCACATCTGTAATAGAGGTGTAGAAGGTGTAGAGGAGTAGAATGAAGTAAAAAAAATTCTTGATGACCTTGGCTCTTGTATACACACTAAATCACACTATTTTTTCAACACCTTTAATAATATGGTGGGGATGGTAATAGGGATGGCTAATGCCATTTTTTTTGAGGCCTTAGCTCCTCTTATATTTACTAAATACCATTTCATAGACTCTTACTTGCTTGATTTATTTATTTACCCTCATTTACCCCAATTTACCCTTCAACTCTGCAACGAAATAAGATCAAAATATAATCTAGTTCCAGATCTCGTTAAAAAACATATGTGTGCCATATTTTAAGTGAATATCTTAAACGGTTCCAGAGTAATCGTGAGCACCAAAACCATACAAGACTAACAGACAGACCGACGCAACAGACAAATTTATTTTGCTCAGAGTTAAAATATTGACGTTTCCTGATATTCTAAGCCTATTTAAACAATGAAAATTTCCCAATTTTTTTTTTTGCGTTAATATACTTCAACTGAATGTCGAACTAATACGCAGAAAATGGCAAGACAAAGATATAAAAAATCGTTGTGTGCCGTAAACTACACGACAGAAGTAAAGCCTCTACTACAAGCATTTTCTTTGAGGAAACCTACTACGCATCCATACTACTCAAGGTAACCCACTGTGCATCAAATTTACTCAACTGCGCATTCATACTTCTCGAAGTAACCCACTCGCATCCCATTTTGCTCTCGAGAAAAGCCACTGCGCATCCATACTACTTAAAGTAACCCACTACGCATCCATACTACTTGAGGTAACCTACTGCGATCTATAATACTCGAAAAAAGTCACTGCGCGTCCAAAATATTCGAGGAAAACCACTGCGCATCCATAATACTCGGGGAAACCTACTGCGCATCCATAGTAGTCGAGGAAAGCCACTGCGCATCAATACTACTCAAGGTAACTTTAACAACATAATATTTGAAATCCTATAAAACGATATGTTACATCGGTAGTGGGGTGGGGGTGGTGGTAGAGGGTTGGTAGTGGGGGTGGATGAAGTAAAAAAATATTTTGAAGCTTTTGGTTCTTGTACACACACTAAATCACAATTTTTTTTTCATCCCCTTTAATAAGGGGGTGGGGGTGGTAATGCCAAAAATTTTTTTGAGACCTTAGCTTCTCTTTTGTATATTAAATACCAATTTTATGGACTCTTACCTGCTTGATTTACCCATTTACCCCAAATTTACCCCAATTTACCCCCTTCGACGGAACAAGATGAAAATATAATCTACAGACAGACCGACAGACAGACAGACAGACAGACCGACAGACAGACCGACTGACAGACCGACAGACAGACCGACAGACACACAGAAAATTTTTTTCGCTCAAACTTAAAATATCGACGTTTCATGACATTTTAAGCCTATTTGAACAATAAAATTTTTTAAAAAAATTTTTGTCGTTACTATACTTCCACTGGATGTGGAAGTAATATATTCATTTTGCAAATTTCTTATACGACTTTCAGTACGAACGGTGCATTGCCATGAAAAACTTAAGTTTCAGAATGTTTTTGCCCACTTTCTTTAATTAAATTCATTAGATATTGAAGTAAATTCTGTCATTGAAATTTAATCCATTATCTACATAAATAATAAAAAAATATTGAAAATAATATAAAATATTGAAAAATTTGTGATACGAAAAGTCATTTTTTGTGTTTTTCTCAATTTTAAGCGGTTTAATGAAAAATAAACCATCAACATATATAGACCATTTTAAAGTAAACATTTCAACGGTTAAAACGAGCCCAGATGGAATATTGCAGTGGTTCCCAACAAGATTTTTTCAAGGATCCCCTCATCGGTCGCTATACTGACAAGGACCCCTTAAAAGTTTAAATTCTTAAAATGAAGATTTTGTAGAATCTACCACTGCAAGTCAAATAAAATACAAAACAATTGAATATCTCAGTGACATTTCGCGGACCCCCAAGACATCGTCCGCGGACCACCTGTTGGGAATCCCTGGAATATTGAAATCGAAAAAAACACCAATAAAGTTTTCCGTGGAAGATTTCGTTTTTTTTTGTCGAAAAATATAAATATCTCGGAAACTACTTGTTTTCCAAATTCCAAAAAATCATGCTAATTCAATGCAAAAAAATATATATTTTCACAAAATTTCATGTAAATTGAATTATTTTTACGAGAGAAAAAAATAAAAAACCGCCATTTTCTCAGAAAATTTGCGGTTATGATGAAAAATGCCTTATGAAAGTTTTTATCTACAACTTTTGTGAAGGACATTTTCTGCTAGGAGGTCACGCTTCGCCGAAAATTGCAAAAAACCACTTTTAACCCCACAATTTCAGCACAATTTCACTTTATCTCGTGTTCAATTTTTGTTTTTTCTCTTCTTTATAATCCTATAAACTCTCCGGATGGTTCTTGCCTGTTAATAATTTTTTTTCAGCATTCAAAATCCGCTTTGGACCAGCCTATAACGTAAAAATAGAATATTAAATTGACAAGTTTGAAAAAAATCGTGCGTCCCGTTTCCCTTTAATAAATCACATAATTTTTTTTGTCAGGGATAAATCATTCTATAGGCCAGTCCAACACGCTGTCACTTTGCTTTGTTTGTACTACAGCAGCCATCTTTTGTTGGTAAGTTAGGGTTTTTGTCAGGCTTAAAGGGCATCATACACGTTCAGCGATAATGTCATTCCAGCAGATCATTACAGAAACATCATTACTAAAAATTTTCCCGTCATTCACTGTCATTATTTTTCACACCTTACATGTCCATTATTTAAGAAAAAAGCATATCTAGCTATAATTATTGTATTAAGTATGATTGAAAAAACGCGAAAATTCTGGTAATGAGATTACTGAACGTGTATGGTGCCCTTTAGGCCTGTCGAAAACCCTAACTTACCAACAAAAGATGGCTGCTGTAGTACAAACAAAGCAAAGTGACAGCGTGTTGGACTGGCCTATTTTGATTAATAAAGCAAAAAACAATAAAAATGATACTCACCGTTATGAGCATACACCTGTTTTGGAACCAAGATCCGCAACATGCGAAAAATGAAAATACGAAAGTGATCGTTCCAAAGGCAATGGCTAGCGAGTCAACACTTAATAGTGCATATTGTGGTAGTAGAGAAGCGTATCCCTCGTAAGCTATTCTTAACCAAAGGCCTACTCCTAAAAGACCGCAGCCTGAGATCTGTAACAAATCAAATGTACCATGAAACAACAGTGTAAATGAATTAACAGCTAAGTGTGAAAAAATCTGGCTTATTTAGACCAAGTTTTAAATTGAGAAGTGTGAAAGTTATTGTTCTAAATTGGAACAGTAAATCTTATAATTAGATTATATCCTGCTCGAATAGAACAGGCTTAAATTTCAGCGATATTTTTATTTCTTCGAATAAAACTAAGAGTGGTAATATTATAAATAAAATTAACATATCTGAGTCATTATATTGAGTTTTTCTTTTCAATAAAAAAAATCTGGTTTTCTGTATACATTTGCTTTGGAAACTGGTTGCTTTTTAAATAAACAATATTTTAAAAGAAAGTTCCATAGAGAGCGGCATTGCCTTTTAGTACAGTCGAATTGATTTAATTTAATTTCTTTCGGAGACAACATTCCACCTGAAAATTTATTGTTGATTCTGATGTATTATGACCTCCTGATTACGAAAAAAATATTTGCGTCCAAAAATTCCTTGGGCGTCAAAAGTTATATGCACTTTTTGACGCGATTTCGCGGATTTTAAATTTATCTGATTAATATATCTTGTACTAGTAATCGAATGGGAATTTAAATAAAATTATATAAAAAAAAATTTTTGAGAAAAAGGCATTATTTGAAAAAACTACTAAAAAGAAAATAATTTTTTTAAAATTTATACACCTGGAAACCAAAAGCTTTGGGGGCGGTCATATAGCGCTATTGTATAGTTACTTTGCTCAATTGACCGCCCCAAAGCTTTTGGTTTCCGGGTGTATAAATTTTAAAAAAATTATTTTTACTTTTTAGTAGTTTTTTCAAGTAAAAGCTTTTCTCAAAAATTTTTTTTTACATAATTTTATTTTTTACTTGTGAGTCTACTTATTTTACAAACAGACAGACAAAACCTTTTCATTTGCCACCGCCATCCACCCCTTCCCTCTCCCGTCTTCTCACACTCACACTCTAACACTACTTCCCACTTCTTCCCATCCCACCTGTTCCCCACCTCGTCCCACCTCTTCCCCACCTCGTCCCACCTCTTCCCCACCTCTCCCCACCCCTTCCCCACCTCTTCCCATCCCTTCCCCACCTCTTCCCACACTTTCCCACCTCTCCCCACCTCTCCCCACCTCTTCCCCATCTCTTCCCACCCCTTCCCCACCTCATCCCACCCTATTCCCACCTCTTCCCACCCCTTTCCCACCTCGTCCCACCCCTTCCCCACCTCGTCCCACGCCTTCCCCACCTCTTCCCGCCCCTTTTCCACCTTTTCCCACCCCTTCCCCATCTCTTCCCCACCTCTCCCCACCCTCCTCCACATCTTCCCACCCCTTCCTCATCTCTTCCCACCTCTCCCACGTCCGCCATATTGAATTTAGAATGACGTCACACACTTTATCGTATTTTACTCGTCAAACCCTTTCATTCGATACCCATATCAAGGGGGTTATGACTAAAAATCCGATCCGACATCTTGGGACGTCCGCCATATTTTTAGAATGATGTCACATTGTTTATCGTATTTTACGCGTCAAACCCTTTCATTTGATACCCATATCAAGGGGGTTGTGACTAAAAAGCCGATCCGCCATCTTGGGACGTCCGCCATATTGGATTTAGAATGACTTCACATTGTTTATCGTATTTTACTCGTCAAACACTTTCATTTGATACCCATATCAAGGGGATTGTGACTAAAAATCCGATCCGACATCTTGGGACGTGTGCCATATTGGATTTAGAATGACGTCACATTATTTATCGTATTTTACTCGTCAAACCCTTTCATTTGATGCCCATATCAAGGGGGTTGTGACTAAAAAGCCGATCCGCCATCTTGGACGTCCGCCATATTGGATTTAGACCGATAATGGCTATACTATGTTGCATTGTCACCGGACTTATATGCGTGTGCCAAATTTCAAAGCTCTAGCTTAATTAGAACTAGTCGAAATTCAGCTTGCAAGATTTGACCTAAACTAACAAACACACATACAAACACACAAACAAACAGACATTGCAAATTAAATAAAAGCTTTTAAAAATACTGGCTTATTTGAAATAAAACTTTTAAAAAATATATGTCCGATATGTATTTGTCAATCCGCACATCTTGGAAAGAAATAGAAAACTCCAGGAATAGCCGAAAAATTCAAAATTGAAAATCTTTTCTATGAGAAGGAGTAAATTCACCAAAGTTGGCAAAAATAAACCTCATTTATGGTAAGATATAATGCACCAATTCCGGACACCGTATGTCAAATAGAACGGTCAAAGATGATGGACGAAATAGTATTTTTAATTCTTCGTCAATTATCAAGGAGGCATTGTACGTCACTTTTTTTTCGATTGTACGTTATTTTATGTACCTTTAGGGAATATAGTTAATATTTTTAAATTTTCATAAATGTATTTTTGTGCAGCCGTACGTGAAATGAGTATTTCACATTCTCAAAACAGTCCGTGAAATTCAATTTCACGGCCGTTACCCTTAGTAACGACCGAAAAACTAAAAGTCACTTTCATAATAATTGACGTTTAAGTCACTTCAAAATTGACATTTCTAAAATATGACAAGCACAAATTGTTATATTTTAACTCGATGTAACATATTTCGTATATCAGTTTGGATTTTTCTGGTATTACATCAGCAAGCGCCGAATTTATAATACTTTTTAACTCTGCGGGATTACAAGAAATTGAAATCTCATTATCGCTCTCAGACATTTTTACGATTAATCGAGAATTGTCAAGTATATATTCAAAATATATCGTTTCCATAGAAACGCTCTGACGTTAAGGCCACCGCGTTTATTTAGCAAAATATAGCATAAACGGTGGTGTTATTTTCACCTCCTATACTAACTATAATTTACGGTTGCACAAAAAATAGTGTTTATACCATGGCCGCGAAATTTTTTTGCGCCCTCGAGATTATCGTGCCTCGGCCGCAAGCGGCCTCGGCGATAATTTTTCTCTCGGTGCGTAAAAAGGAATTTCGCGGCCTTGGTATAAAAATAACTATTTCTTTGACCCCCCTTTTTTTTCACCCAATTTTCATCTAAACAAAATGAAATATACCATAAAAAGTCTCGTATAACTTCAACAATTTAATACAAAATGAAACTTCATTAATTTGAAAAGGAAATTTATTAGGCATACGCATGGTAATAATAATAATATATGAATATATGATCAATAATCAGAACCAAGCAGTCAAGACTAGAGTAGTATTATTTTTTATGGGTATGCCGATGAACAGAATAGCTCTAAGAATAACGAGCGTATTCGTCGTTTAGAAAAAAAATGTTTGCGTAGATATTTCAATCACAAGTGACATTATGAAATCATCGATTAGTTAAAAAAAATTTTAGCTAATAGTAAAAATAAGGACACTTTATAAAATTATTGCGCAAAGAGTTAATAGATAACGTCTTTGACGTTCAAATATTCAAAGAAGACGCCGATACTACAATCGTTAAAACTGCTATTGTTTTGAAAACCGAAGACAATCAACTTATAGTAGTTGGTGGAGATATTGACCTTTTGGTTATAATGAAAAAATCTATTTTTACAAACCTAAGATTAATAAAATAATTGACAAATATTATGATGAAAACAGAATGATCTGCAATTCCACCTACTGAAGAGGTAATAGAAAAACACTGTTTAAGAATTTATTTCCATGTCCAAAAATAGTTCAGAAAGATCAGTTACAATTCGAGTGGCTTAAAACTGAGAATGGCGTAATACCTAATGTTATGTGAATGTAATGCTTTTCCTAAAAAATTACTAAGTGATATTTCTTGTGAATGTAAGAAAGGCTGTAAAAATAATCAGTGTAGCTGTAGAAAACTGAATATATAATAGACCAGTAGAATTAGTATAAAAAAGTCTGAAAATTATTGTAATTCGGTTCAGGATGCCACGCGGATTAAACGATAGTTTTATTGATTACGAACATGACCCTGAATTTGGTCCACTTTTTGACCGCCGGAACATTGTTTATTTAACGATTTATTGTTTAAAAATTCCAAAAAATCGACTTTTTTAAAGATAACTCAAAGACCTTTAACGATAGGTTTTTCAATTTGTAGATACTGTTAGAAATTTGGAAAACGGTTAATTTGAGAGGTGGTTCGTTTAAAACGCTTTAAAATTTGTTTAAATAATTGCAAAAAACCGCGAAAATTTTCGCAATTTACAAATATTTTTCATTCTTTAACAAAAGCACTTTACTACTTGAAATTTTGACAAAATATGTCTTTTATTACCCCAAAGTTACCCCTAAAATTTCATTAAAAAATTTTAATTAGTTTAAGAGATATTCAATTTGTTTATTAAAAACATAAATAATGTAAAGTGCAAATTCACCCAGTTCCCGTTATCGTAGAGGGTTGATCCGGACATCATTTTGTTCGTTGAGACTTAAACTTTATGTTTTCATTAATGGTAAATCAAATTTGCATTATTTTCAACTTCAAAATGGCGTTTGAAAAAGTGTCACATTTTGAGGTTAGGTTTTTTGCTAATAACTATTGAACAAATGAAGATTTTGCAATATCGTTCTCATATCTTTGTTGCTGGGTTCTTTTCACACATTTTCAAAAAAAAAAAAGTGACTTACTAGAAGCCGAGATGTTTTTTTTTAATAAATTCGTAAAAATTAAAAAAAAATTGTTTATAACAAATTATTGTTTAATTATAAAAAAATCGACATGACAGATATTATTATTTCATCACGCTACCCTAGATTAAAAAAAAGTCAAAATCGGAGAAACGGTAAATTTTTGGTTGACGGATTTGAACTCGTCTCGATCATTTTATGAACATGTTACAGATATGACTCATGCTTCTCACTCCTATTTTGACGCTGATTTAAAATTAATTATTGTTATCGTTGCAAATTGAATTTTTTCCCCCAAATTCTGCTCTATTACAAAGATAGACTATTAAACTTGTTGTTAGCCAAGTCTCAGCTGTTAATGTTTATTAATAAACAAATTACGAATTTATTGAAAAAAAAAATCATCTCGGCTTCTAGTAAGGCTACAGTCATTTTTTTTTGAAAATGTGTGAAAAAACGCCAGCAACAAAGATATGAGAACGATATTGCAAAATCTTCAATTGTTTAAAAGTTATTAGCAAAACCTAACCTCAAAATATGACACTTTTTCAAACGCCATTTTGAAGTTGAAAATAATGCAAATTTGATTTACCATTAATGAAAACATAAAGTTTAAGTCTCAACGAACAAAATGATGTCCGGATCACCCTCTACGATAACGGGAACTGGGTGAATTTGCACTTTACATTATTTATGTTTTTAATAAACAAATTGAATATCTCTTAAACTAATCAAAATTCGTTGATGAAATTTTAGGAGTAACTTTGGGGTAATAAAAGACATATTTTCTCAAAGTTTCAAGCACTAAAGTGCTTTTGTTAAAGAATGAAAAATATTTTCAAATTGCGATAATTTTCGCGGTTTTTGCAATTATTTAAACAAATTTTCAGCGTTTTAAACGAAACAACCTCTCAAATTAACCATTTTCCAAAGTTCTAACAGTATCTACAAATTGAAAAACCTACTGTTAAAAGTCTTTGAGTTATCTTTAAAAAAGTCGATTTTTTGGAATTTTTCAACAATAAATCGTTAAATAAACAATGTTCCGGCGGTCAAAAAGTGGACCAAATTCAGGGTTATGTTTGTAATCAATAAAACCATCGTTTGATCCACGTGGCATCCTGAAACGAATTACAATATGCATATTTTCTAATTCCACTGGACTATAATGTTCTATTCTATGTGTCTATAGGCGTCTGAATTTAAGATGCCAGCGCCAAAGTGGAGAACTCGTGAACTAATTATAGGCTTTTTGTTTGTTTATGTGGCGGATACTCATATTGATTTTTTTCTGTTTATTGTTATTTTTGGCGTTAAAAATAATAACATTAATAATATATGACCTAAAGGTTTGCAAGATTTTGTTGTAAGTGATTTGCAATATGTTAATGGCATTATTCAGCAAAATTCATATTTTTTAGGTTGTCTAGTTTTTCCCTTGAAAAGTACAGTTTCTTCGACATAAACGGTGTCTGGCTAGTTAAATATTAATAAACTAAGATATTTCTTTAAATTTATGTACAGTTGTAGTTTAAATCACTTTTGTTTCAGGAAACATGAGTGACATTTAGGTTAAGCATATTGCAATGTATGGAACATTTGGGAAGCACTAAAAATGTAAAAATTCTAAGTCTGTGTATGAAGGGGAATATGTTTTAAATGCAGGACATATTATTTTGTGTGGTACAACCCATATTCAACACAAAACTTAATAAATGTGTATGCTCTATGTTCACAAACAAGTGTCTCAGATTCAAATACCCATGAAATTAGTGATACATTGAATATAACTGAAAAGACATTTATTAATTCTTAAGTAAAATAAATGAAACAGTATTTTGTAAAATATGAAATAGAAATATTCAGGGCTAAAACATAATAGTGCATGGTGCAATAGTATATATTACTTTTATAAATATACTGAAATTACATATATTTACTTCAAAAATTTCACTTACAATGTGTGATTGTCCAGGCTATTATTATTTCTACTCGGGCCACAGTTATTTGCACCAGCTTTTACCCTCTCAATGCCTGGTTAAAGGTGTCTATATTAAAGAGGGTATGCTTTAAACATTGCAGTGTAACTCAACTTCACGAGTTGTCCCTGCAGTCTACAAAGGATACCGACTAGGTTGGCTCCAGCAAATTATATCTTGTATAGCCCCCTTAAACGCTATCATATTTTTAATAACTTAGCATCTCAGTTTATCATTTTACTTATTGTTGATATCATGTACACTAAAGAGACAATGACAGAAAGGCCCATAATTAGTTTGACTATAGACCACCAGGTGGCGTACTCCTTATTTTCAGACGCCTATTGTCTTTTTTCTCGGTCGCTATCAGCGAATTTCTAAATTAGTACCCGTTTCTCGTCGTTTTATAACTAACTTCTCTACAGACTGCCGTTATTATGTCATCTCCGTTTTAAATGCATGTATTTTTGTAATCAATATTATAATATTATAAGACTTTATTTTCATCTTCTACATGTTTCTAATGATTTTTTATGAATAATTGTTATTGTTTAACGTAGATTCTCCTCAAATTTTAACTTAGTGCAACAACCCAATTGCATGCTTGCATCCAACTATTCTCGAAAATATAACAAATGAACTCAATAGAGATTTACCTTTGATACAAAGGAATTCACATATAAGGAAAAGTTTATATAGTAAAGTAACAGTGGAAGTTTGTCATGATATATAAATCGCTGTCACATATTGGTAAATTTGTGTGTATCGAAGGAAAATCCCTATTGGATTCATTTGTTTTATTTTCGCGAATAAACATACATTCAAATTATAAGAGTTAAGAATCTTAACAAAAACAAATATTCCTAGATTTAGTTGTAAACCGTGACGTCAGAAGTTAATAAAATTTGAAAATATTGACGATACCACTTATCGATTTATGAATAATTAACAAATAATAAAGACATAGTATTTACCAATACATATTATTCCTGTATATTCTACTATTCAAATTGATAGATATTTTTAAGTATTTCTTTAACATGAAATAACCCCATTGCAGTTACGACATCAAATTTAGGAATATCTTTCGGTGTTACAGCATAATTTAAACCATTACTTAATACAAGTTTTTCAGATACATTAAGTTCACGATTTGACAGATTAATGTCAGTTTTGTCAATGAATACCGAGTCCGTTTAGAACTTGAATTAGGAAAACGATATTAGACGAGAGATAATTTAACAGATGAAAAACCTTCAATTGCATCTAGTCCAGTCAACGAATGACCTAAAGGGTGGTGTAGAGTGCGTGAGTAGGGACCTAAGCGATTACTTTAGAAAGTTGTTCAGGGTGTTTAGGGAGTGAACATACTGAAAGTTCTGACGCTAAGAGGTGAGCCGGAAGGGGGGCCACAAAGAAAGTCCCACTTTTGTTTCTTCCCTTATATCTCTAAAATGATGGGTCGTAGGGAAAACTTTTCTGATACAGAATGAAAGCTCATGAAATTCTCTACAACTTTCATTTTATATACTTCTTTCTAATTCGCAACCGAGCTTCACGCTGCGGAAAAGTGAAAATTTTTGAAAAACAGATTTCTACTTCTTCAACTTTAAGGAAAAGCAAGGTGGGCTTCTTAAAATTGTACTTAAGTCAGAAATCATCAAGGAAGCGGCAGTGATCTTTTCTTCTCCACTTAAGGCGAGGTTGAAGAGGCTGGGAAGATTTGCCTCCTCAAATGGGCACCAGCAAGACAGACCCCTCAACCAGTACCGCTTCAGTTGTTCATGAGGTCAGAGGCAATATTAAGCCTGACATGAGCTCCCTCCCACCAACTGAGAGCGCAGCTAAACAGCATTTTCGGCGCACCTACCACCAAGTGCAGCAGTGGGGGTGAAAACATGTAAGAGACACCCTGGTGCCAATTACAAGCACCGGAGGTCCTACTTTTTCTTTATCATCTTTAAAATACAATTTTCTATTGTTCAGGTAAAAATCTGTTTTTCGAAAATTTTCATTTTTCCGGAGCGTGTAGCTCGAAAACGGTTGCGAATTCGAAAAAAATATATTAAAAAAAAAACAAAAGTTGAACTTTCTTTGTGTCCCCCCTCCGGCTCACCTCCTAGACGTCAGGACTTTCAGTATGTTTACTCCCTAAGCACCCTGAACAACTTTCTAAAGGAATCGCTTAGGTCTCTGCTCACGCACTCTACATCTCCTTTATTGACTGGAGTAATCTCTAAGAAAGTATTAAAAAATATTATTAGTATTAGTATTATTAAGTATTACCCTCTGACATAGGTAATGCCACTATAATTTTAGATACAGTTAAGTATAATACAAAAATTATGAATTTGATTAATGATGAGAATTATTCTGAATTAAATAAAGATCCAACAAAACCTTTAGAAAATAAAATATATAAGAATCTATTTAAACACAAAAATGAATTTACAGATATTGAACGACGGATTCTAAACTATAATGGAATTACTTAGTTGTTGTATTAAAACGACATGCTTTTAGTTAAATAATGACTTCTATGAAAAAATTTTGGTATAGCGATGGGTTCTTCTTTATCTCCAATAATAAGTAACATTTTTATAGAAAATATTGAGGAAAATAATATTAATAATTTAATTTATAAACCTATATGGTGAAGATATGTAGATATGTTTGCGATATGGCCTTATAACAAAGAATATTTAGTTATTTTTTAAATCGGATTTACGAAAAGGAACCTTCAATTACTTTCAATTACTTTTAATAGAAGTAGAGAATAATAAAGAATTACTTTTCTAGATGTTTTAAGTAAAAAGTTAGATAACACGAATGAAACCAGTGTTTATCAAATACAAAAAGATATTTGAATTTTGAATTCACATCAACATATGAAGTTAAGGAAGGTACTGTAAAATGTTTGTATGATAGGGCCAAAGTAATTCCTTCAAATGACGATATTTTAACTAAAGAGAAACTGATTATAAAGAGTGTTCTGTTGAAAAACACAAAGTAAAACAAGTGCGATCTGTTCCATGAACTTCATTGGGTGACCCTTATGTATTTCGACGTGCTGAACACGAATCAGATGTTCGTTTAGTTCCAGGGATCCGTACCGAACCCTTATTGGACCGAAAACCGGACCGGAACCGAAATTATTTCTGGACCGGAACCGAACCGAAACCCTTATTTCATCAGACGCCAACTTGGTTGTCCGAACCGGAACCGTTTAAAATTATATAACGGTTCTTTTCGGTATTTTTCGGTTCTGAGCCTGATACCATATTTTCCTAGCTTTTCATGTCGGACAATTTCAATTTTCAATTTAATGTTTTGTTTTTGTATTATGATTATGCGCATATTTTGTTTAGTCTCTACCACAGCCTGTGTCTCTACTCTCTATCCCCCCTCCTGCTCCTCTAGGCATCGGCTGTTTTTGTCTTGTCGCCGGCCGTGCAATACTATTTGATACAGTCGATAACATTTTGTAAATGCCGTACAGTAATTAATGACCCTAAAGGCCGGTGAAAATGTTATGGAAAATCTCATCAGCTCTGGAAAATCCTAAAGGTAAAAATGCACGGCATCTATTTTTCTTTATATTTCCATCTTTAAAGGATTCAAAATAGCAATAATTTTAGAAATATCACTCCTTTTATTAATACACAACGCATTTTGAAAATCTTTTAAATTTTGAAAATTTTATTTATTTTTTTTAATTCATATTTTCATTTGGTTCCATTAATTATAACCGGCTACAATGTACAACGATAATATTTAGTTACATCATGTCAAAAAATCGGTTGCCGTACAGGAATTTATGATCTGATTGCCAAAAAATTAGATTCAACCCCAAACGCAAGTAATTGTATATTTATATTTAGAGTTACCATAATTTTTAGATGGCACAGTTGTTAAAAATTATTGTAGATATTGAATAATATTTTAGAATCGATGCCGTACGTTTTGCAATGATCTAGCATAATTGTACAAACGCCGTACAAGTATTAAATTACTTATTTGCCTGGAAAATTTTTCGGAAAATAAAAAATTCTTCTGGCTTCCGGTCCCATTATTTTTGTACGGCAGTAGGTTCCAAGTGGTTATTTTTTTTATAAACTATCAACATGAGGAATGCCGTACAAGAATATTTTGTCTGAAGAGCGCTCTTTCGGATGGAAAATTCAATTTACCTATGTACTCACCTGTACCGCCCAAAAGTGACGGCATAGTGCCTAAAATTTTGGTTTCATATACCAGCATCGTACTGGATATAATTCATGCTGGGTCACTGGACCCCTTAAAAATTACGATGGGCTTGTAGTCTATAAGGCTTGGTGAACACAGAGATTATGCTAGAAATGGAGAATTCCAGAAGTCAAAAATTTGTGAACACGCGTGGGGTAACAACCATGGGGTCCAGTGGGAATTTTGGAACAAGAGAGCAACGCAACTAAAAGAAAACTTAAGAAATCCTCTATTATTTTGTTAAATAAGCATAAATCTGTGTCAAATTATTCTATAGATTTCTATACCAGCTGGCTGCCGATCATCAAAGACGAAGTAAATGAAAATGAAATAAATATAATTTAATGTCTCACGTGACTATAGAAATACATAAACAACAACCTGCCTTGTTTGACTCGCTTAGAAGTCAAAGTTTTGATGATTGAAATAGAAGTGATTGTTTCCGAAACCCTAACAGCCTTCAATTTAATTTTTTAATTATAGAATTATCGTTTAACGTTTTTGTTACAGTTTGTATACGTTTATATTTTTAGATGTGAAACATTTTGTACTAAAAGTATTAAAACCAGCCTCTGTCTGATCCATTTGGCGCAGAGCTTTCTTTCATTAAATGTTTTAAATATTTTGACAGTAAGTGGCAAAGTACCCAACAAACAGAAAGAAAGTGAAATATAACTCATATGTACTAACGTATTACAAACTGAACGAAAAATATAGCAGAACAACTGATAAAAATGTATAGAACCCAGATATTATGCGTTTTTTTTAGCGATGTTTCAAATTCACACGCATGCACTCCAGTAACATTACATGATACTACGAATTAGAAACCATGCGATACTCATTTCAAAATCTAAACAATACTGGGAATTAATATAAAACTGACAAAGACTCGTTAACGTTTTATACTTATGTATAAAATTTAGAAAACCCATTGAATTTTAAACTGTGTAGGGAAATAATCATGTGAATAGCATACCAGAAATAGCATATGTTACATAAATACTTGATATTTCAATGTGCAGCTGCTGTGAGGTATGTAGAATGTATAACAATTAACCATTTTTTGTCGGTAACTGGAACAAATCAATTAATTTTTATACTGCTTTGAAATTGTAACATCAACAAGAATATATCAAATTAAATCAGAAAAATGTTGTTTTATATTCCAATTAATTTTCAAGTAAGAGTTGTATTTGAAAAATGTAAGTGAAGATAAAAAGTTAAACATAACATAATGAGAAAAATTATTTTTGATTCTTTTGAAGCAATAAAGTCAGTTGTTTATTTCATCTGTAGAATAGTAGTAAGTAATACTATTTTGTTACCTAATATCGGTATTGGAGTCGGTTAAAAATACGTTTGAATTTGTCATTTGTTCATTTTTATACCGACCTCGATATCGATATTAGGTAATATGATTCATTAAAAGCGGTTCAATATTTTTTTTGCCTTTTTTAGTGATCTCTTTATTTAGCTTATACACAGTAAACTAACATATCCACCGTCTTGAATTTTTTAGCCTGACGTTAAGTCAGACTCGTTTCATTTTCAGAGAATCCTGAAATCTCCATTTATCAATTTTCATGTAAATCTGCAATATTATATTGTGGCAACCGTATTGGATTCACCATTTTTAATTCTTCATTTTGAAATACCTATTTTAACGCAATTTCGAAAGAATTTGCGCGGCGCCTTCACCAAATATAGCAAAATATTCAATTATAAAAATGTTTTTCCAATTTTTGCTCACCTTGCCTAGATGTCGCTTGTTGAAATTAATATGGACCACTGCCGAGCCTTACAGTTTGAGAAATATTTCACAGAAATCGATCCTAATAGATAGATAGATGTTAAGACATTTAATCCATTTATCCACAAGTCAAAAAACAGCTGCCCAAGGAATCACTACTTCCACATCCAGATTTTTATCCAAGTCACTCACAACGAAAAAATTTTGTATGTGGAAATAATTGTTTATGGAACTTTGATAATATAATATTTGAAATCCTCTACCCCAAAAACCCATAAAACGATACCCCACATCGGCAGCGGGGTGGGGGTGGTGATAGGGGGTGGTAGTGGGGGTGGATGAAGTAAAAAACATTTTGAGGTTTCTGGTTCTTGTACACACACTAAATCACAATTTTTTTTTCATCCCCTTGGGGTGTGGGTGGTAGCCATTTTTTTTGAGACCTTAGTTTCTCTTGTATATACTAAATACCAATTTTATGGATGCTTACCTGCTTGATTTACCTATTTTCCCCAAATTTACTCCAATTTACCCCCCAACCCTTCGACGGAACAAGATGAAAATATAATCTAGTTCTAGATCTCGTTAAAGTACATACATGTACCCAATTTCAAGTCAATATCTCAAACGGTTCCAGAGTAAACGTGCGCACAAGAAAAGTTACAGACAGACCGACAGACAGACAAACCGACAGATTTTTTTTCGCTCAAACTTAAAATCTCGACGCTTCGTGACATTCTAAGCCTAAAAATTTTTTTGTCGTTACTATACTTCCACTGGATGTGGAAGTAATTAAATCTAAAAACCGCTGCCCAAGGAATCACTACTTCCACATCCAGATTTTTCATCCAAGTCTCTCACAATGGAAAATTTTTGTATGTGGAAATAGTTGTTTATGGAACTTTAATTATATGATATTTGAAATCGCCTATCTCAAAAAACCCATAAAAAGATATCCCACATTGGTAGTGGGGTGGGGGTGGTGATGGACGGGCTAGTAGTGAGGGTGGATGATGTAAAAAAATATTTTGTGGATTTGGTTCTTGTACATACACTAAATCACAATTATTTTTCACCCCTTTTAATAATGGAGTGGGTTAGCCACCCTGGCTAATGCCAAATAATTTTATTAGACCTTAAAGCTCCTCATGTATATATTAAATACCAATTTTATGGACTATCACCTGCTTGATTTATCCCCGATTTACCCCAATTTACCCCTCTACCTTTCAATGGAATAAGATGAAAATATAATCTAGTTCCAGATCACGTTAAAATACATAATTTCAAGTCAATATCTTAAACGGTTCCAGGGTAATCGTGCGCACAAAAAAAAGTTACAGACAGAATTTTTTTTCACTCACACTTAAAATCTCGATGTTTCATGACATTCTAACCCTACTTGTTACTATACCTACTTCCACTGGATGTGGAAGTAAAACTAGATATAAATAAATTATATAAAAATCACATACCTATATGAATAAATATAATATATAAATACTAGCTGACCCAGCAAACGTTGTTTTGCCATATAAATTATAAGTTTTTGTCCAAAAAATAAAAAGAAAATTTCTGGATAGGGCCACCCTTATCACCTAGGGGTATAAAAAATAGCCTACGACCTATTCTCAGACCTACCAAATATACACCAAAAATTTCATAAAAATCGGTCAAGCCGTTTCGGAGGAGTTCGATAACAAACACTGTGATACGAGATTTTTATATATTAGATTAGATAAAATTAAAAGCATAAAATAGTCAATACAATACGATGCTACAATAAAAAAAGAGAAACGTTTAGAAAACAAACAACATGATTTGGACCCAAAAAGATTTCAGATATGTATGTTTTCACGAGAATAAGACACGAATTCCTCAACGCTATAGAACACCTCTCCTATCAGAAATGCTCTTAGTTTTCTTTTGAATAAATTAAGAGAATTTATTGATTTTAACCCGTTTGGAAGTATGTTGAAATACGTAATTCCACAATAACTAATATAATAATGTTAAAGTTTAAACATTCGAAACTACGAATATTTCTTCTTCTGCGTAGATGCTAAATAAAGAAGCAATTAACAAGGGTGACAGTGTTAGAAATTTTTTTTGAATCCGGTTCAATTTTGTTTTCAAACATTTTTTTAGAAGTATATATTCTGTATGAATAATTTAATAATTAAATAAACTTACCCAAAACAGAACATTGACCCAACAAAACACAAAACGTATGCATGTGTATCCACTTATTGACATTTTCGTGAAGTCGACTAATGGAAGTTGATATCTGTAACAAAAAATACAAAATCCAACTTTATATTTTGCCGAAAATACCTAGTTCTTTTCTAAAATTACAATTATTGAGAATAGAAACACAGGTGTGGTGCTATGGGGGAGATGCTCTCCCCTAATCGTGATCGAGTTGGAAAACTCACGTCTCAAGTTGAGAAAATTTCCTTCCTAAAAAATGGTAGATACACAATACATATAGATAAATGCCTTCCAGAAAATGTATTTTTCTTAAACGTTCTCTTAGGTTCCTATATCTCAATATTACAATTCATAACAGAATAAAGTTGGAAAAATTCCTGTAGTAAGAATTGGAAGTTAATCAACTCCCTTCCCCTACAAAAATCCTACCGACACTGTGTGGAAATGGTTGTTATCATCTTAACAGTGGATTAGTCAACAGTTATAATACATGAATACAATGACAGTGACATTTGACATTTTGTGTAGACTTATGTCACAGAAAAGAGAACTACCAGAAACGACACTTGGGCTTCCCGCCAAAATTCCATTGCCGCCATTTTATTGTTAGTACATCCGTCAGTTCATTTATTGTATTAGGTTAAAACAATAAATGACAGTCTTTGACATAATGCGGAAATAAATTCTTAAAAGGTTTTAGTTCTATTGTGCTGTGAATAGGTAAAAGATCATAGCGGGAAAGTGTAGTAATTTTTGTTACCGATATGAGTAAACGAGGTGGAACCGTTTGCGCTGTTAAGGAATATCCAAGTAGTACGACAGGAAAAGACATTAGTTTATTTAGGTTTCCTAAGGATCCCCAAAGGTATTTTATTATTGATGTAAATTATAAAATATTTCCAAGTAATTGTAAACCTTTCTTCTTTTAAGGTCCGTATTGTGGTTGGAAGCATGCAATCATGGGGATGTGGCAAGTAAAAGTTCAGCCGAACTTTATAACAATTTTAAGTTGTGCACACGGCATTTTGAGGAGAAAATGTATACAAATATGTATCAAAATACATTGCTACCAACACCACTACCTACTATTTCCCCTCAACTTGATAGTTTAAAAAGAACTTTTTTTAATATTTCCCCAGAACAACCTCCCAGTAAGAAATTACAGATTTTCTCATGCGAGATATTGCATTGATTTCAATACATTTTGTGACTTTATATTGAGAATACAATTGTTCGTAGAAATAACTTTATCCAGTTTACTTTAATAGTTTTAATACCCATTATAAATAGAATTCTTCCAAGTTGTATTCAGCTTGTGTAAAGTGTATTATTTATAAACATGCTGTTTAAATTTTCCGCCAAAATTACCAACAACAAAATGGCGAAGGTCACAAAAAAACATCAAAGGCGGTGCTGAGAGTACCGCTTCTGGTAGTTCCTTATTCTGTGCCTATGTACTATAGGCCAGTCCAACACGCTGTCACTTTGCTTTGTTTGTACTACAGCAGCCATCTTTTGTTGGTAAGTTAGGGTTTTCGACAGGCCTAAAGGGCACCATTTCGCGTTTTTTCAATCATACTTAATTCAATAATTATAGCTAGATATGCTTTTTTCTTAAATAATGGACATGTAAGGTGTGAAAAATAATGACAGGGAATGACGGGGAAATTTTTAGTAATGATGTTTCTGTAATGATCTGCTGGAATGACATTATTGCTGAACGTGTATGATGCCCTTTAGGCCTGACAAAAACCCTAACTTACCAACAAAAGATGGCTGCTGTAGTACAAACAAAGCGAAGTGACAGCGTGTTGGACTGGCCTATAGGCGTCTGAAAATAAGGAGTACGCCACCTGGTGGTCTATAGTCAAACTAATTATGGGCTTTTCTGTCATTGTCTCTTTAGTGTACGAAGATATCAACAATAAGTAAAATGATAAACTGAGATGCTAAGTTATTAAAAATATGATAGCGTTTAAAGGGGCTATACAAGATATAATTTGCTGGAGCCAACCTAGTCGGTATCCTTTGTAGATTGCAGGGACAACTCGTGAAAGTTGAGTTGCACTGCAATGTTCAAAGCATACCCTCTTTAATGTAGACACCTTTAACCAGGCATTGAGAGGGGAAAAGCTGGTGCAAATAACCGTGGTCCGAGTAGAAATAATAATAACCTGGACAATCACACATTGTAAGTGAAATTTTTGAAATAAGTAAATATATGTAATTTCAGTATATTTATAAAAGTAATATATACTATTGCACCATGCACTATTATGTTTTACCTCTGAATATTTCTATTTCATATTTTACAAAATACTGTTTCATTTATTTTACTTAAAGAATTAATAAATGTCTTTTCAGTTATATTCACTGTACCACTAATTTCATAGGTATTTGAATCTGAGACACTTGTTTGTGAACATAGAGCATACACCTTTATTATGTTTTGTGTTGAATATGGGTTGTACCACAGAAAATAATATGTCATGCATTTAAAACATATTCCCCTTCATACACACACTTAGAATTTTTACATTTTTAGTGCTTCCCAAATGTTCCATACATTGCAATATGCTTAACCTAAATGTCACTCATGTTTCCAGATAGGAAAGTGATTTAAACTACAACTGTACATAAATTTAAAGAAATACTTTAGTTTATTAATATTTAACTAGCCAGACACCGTTTATGTCGAAGAAAGTGTACTTTTCAAGGGAAAAACTAGATAACCTAAAAAAACATGAATCTTGCTGAATAATGCCATTAACGTATTGCAAATCACTTACAACAAAATCTTGCAAACCTTTAGGTCATATATTATTAATGTTATTATTTTTAACGCCAAAAATAACAATAAACAGAAAAAAAATCAATATGAGTATTCACCACATAACAAACAAAAAGCCTATAATTAGTTCACGAGTTCTCCACTTTGGCGCTGGCATCTTTAATTCAGACGCCTATTGAAGTTGGGAATTTCCCTCAAATACAGGATGTCCGCTGTATACGTACAAATATTTTGCAGGATAACATGTTGGTCCAAAGAAGGAAAATATCCCTATAAGTTTTTCTAACTCAAACCTATTTTTTGATTAAAAATTAATTAGAAATAGGCAATGTTTTCAGTTTAGACAGTACAACTATAAACAGAAGACGGAAGAGGCAAGGTTATCGCGCTCATTTGTCATATCAATAACGCGGGTTTTACAGCGTTGCAAGACTGTCATTTAAAAATAGCAAAATAGTTTTGCTTTTACCTTGTTTAGTCAGTTTTCAAGTGAAAACACTAACTGACATTTAATATTAATTTACTCATTGCCATTGCCATCTTAGCAATTTTTCACAAACCACAATTATTCCATAGGATTTATTAGAAAAAGTAGGACGTCCACGTCAGCTTTCTGAAACTCGTTGTGTCTTTATTGAAAGAATGTCACCAATCTCAACATTTTACTGAAAAATCTGTAGGTGGGGAATTACCCACCTGAAAACTTATTATTCTACACTATTAACATGTTTTTTTAAGAATTCCTCTACACTACCCACTTGGATTGATCACGTTTTATTCACCTGGATTGATCACGTTTCGCTGGCCCTGCTGTACGCAAAAGATATTTTAACGATGGAATTAAAAAAAATTACCATTTTTTTTAGTTATTATCGAAAATTTCTTTAACCACTGTGGTGGTTAAATTAATAGCTGTTAATTTAATTTCAATAAACACTTAATTCAACACCTCGTTCATTATAACATTTTATTATTTTTACTATAAAACTAGATAAATCGAACATAATGACAACACTGTATGCTTGGAAGCGGCGGCGTTCTACGACCGAACAACGAAATATGAACATTTTCTTTGAACCGTAGATGCCGACAGCGGAGGATTCCTTTTATGAAACAGACACCGGGGTTTTTTAAAATTATGTCTCATTGTCAATACAATAAACATAGTAAAAAGGAGATGCAGATCGTAAGATGACATTGACCTGTACTGAAATACTGACCTACACAATATTCTATACATTATGGCCTGAAAATATCGGTTTTTTAGAAAATAATTAATTTAAGCAAAACCGAAGAATAAAGCAAAAATTTTGCTTCTTTTAGGTCAATATATTATCATGCAAAATATTTGTACGTATACAGTGTGTCCCAGGATAGATGTAACAAGAGGTGTAATGGAGCAAAAATTTTGGAATTTTGGAATGGTATTTGGGGCTTGTTGTAAAACTAATGTATACCAAAAATGACTTGATTTGGTGTTCTACAGGGTGTTTTATAAGCAAAGTTGTAAAAATCACCACTAATAAAGTACATTTATTTTTCAAAATATGAAATAATTCCACTAAAAAAAGTTATTTAGAATGCAATTTTATACCTCCATACCAAAGTTCAGGAATATAAAATTATTTTTTTGAAACTTCCCATTTTTTCAATAAATTAGTATTTTATTTTGAACCATTCAATTAAAACTGCATAGAAATTGTAATCCAGTCAATGAGTGCTCAAAAGAGGGGTGTAGAGTACATGGAATATGCGAGACTTTTTGACTTCAGTACTTCGTTAGGAGTAGTTAGCAGGTAAACATGCTAAAAGTTCCCGCCTCTGGGAGGTGAGCTTACGGAGGGAGGAGGGGGGGGAAGGTCCCATTTTTGGGTTTTTCGATTATATCTCGGAAACGGTGGACTCTAGAAAAAATATGTTTTAAATAAAAATGAAAGCTAATTAAATTTCCTATAAAATTGTTTCCATTCATATTTGTCGAATTTCCAACGGTTTTCGAGATATACGTTATTGAAAATCGATACTTTTCGAAATCATCATTTTTACCTAACTCTTTTTGTCAAACATTTGCTTCTAGTGCCTACCACGATCGTTTCTCAGAAAAATTGTCAGAAACGAAGTTGTAGAGCATTAAATTTCCTTCAATTTGATATACACATAAAAAATAATTTTTTCGAAAATTATCGAATTTCAATAACGTATATCTCGAAAACCATTGGAAATTCGACAAATATGTATGGAAACAATTTTATAGGAAATTTAATTAGCATTTTATTTAGAACATATTTTTCTAGAGTCCATCGTTTCCGAGATATAATCGGAAAATCCAAAAATGGTACCTACCCCCCCTCCCTCCCACGGTAAGCTCACCTCCCATGGGCGGGGACTTTTAGTATGTTTACCTACTAACTACTCCCAACAAAGTTCTGAAGTCAAAAAGCCTCGCGTATTCCATGCATTCTACAATATATTCATTGACTGGACTATTATTTCTTGTGAATTAATATTTAAAGTTATGTAGAAGCTAAAAGTAGGCTACGAGAAAAGCAGTGGATACACATTTATCATTTATTATTGACATATCTGTCAAACGTAGTCAATATTATCCTTAATTTCTGTTTCAAATTAACGAACCAAGCATAGAAAATTAAGTGAAAATGGTACTCACAGTGCGTGAAAAAAATTATATTGTGCAATGCTACGGAATTGGCGGTGAAAACTTGCTAAGAGAAGTGGTAAGCCAATTTAATTTGAAATTTCCAAACACTGCCTTGTCACGTACTCAGGCTATGAGAATAATTAAAAAGTTTCTGGCTACTAGTAGTGTTCTTAATATGAAAAGAAAAATAAAAGCATATGATGAAGACCATGTTGGGGCTATTATAGCTCATGCTTCTGTTATTGAAAATCCTAGGATGCCACTAAGAGAGAGATCAGCTCTAATTAATATTAGTAAGTCTGAACTCCAAAGAATTTACAAGGCAAAGAAAATTAGGGCATATAAAGCAAATTATAAACATACGCTTGAAGAGGGAGATGACGGCCGTAGGTTGGATTTTTGTTTGACCATTGGAGAAAAAATCATGGAAGAGAGATTTTTTCATCATTTCATAATTTTCTCAGGTGAATCCACATTCACAACCAATGGTGTTGTTTCATCTCAGAATTGTCAGTTTTGGGCTTCTGAAAGTACAAATTTTAGAATTCATTGTAGAAGACAATATTATAAAAAAGTGAATGTGTGGTGTGCCGTTTCTTATCAGGTTGGAGTTATTGGACCTTATTTCATTGAGGGAAGGTTAAACCAGCACACTTATTTACAGCTTCTTGAAAGATTTTCTGAAGAACATTTAAATATTTTAAGAGATAAGCCTTTAGTTCATTTTCAACATGATGGTTTCTTTGGCCACTCCACAGAAATGGTTAATCCGTGGTTGAATTTAAATTTTGGAGAAAATTGGATTGCCAGGAATGGACAGATCAAGTGGCCGGCGAGATCCCCAAACCTATCAATATTGGATTTCTTTTTATGGGGTCGCCTCAAGCAATTGGTTTACGCTGAACCACTTCCTAACGATGTAGCAGTATTGAAGCAGAGAATTACAAATGCCGTAAACTCCATACCGTTAGATCATATTCGAAACAGTTTCAAGGACTTCAGGTGAAGGATCGAAATGTGTGTGGATGTGGGTGGTAGCTACGTCGAATAATAAAGAAATTGTAAACATTGTTCTGTATTGGTCAATAATTAATTTGTTTGTGAATCTGTTATGTTTTTGACATTTATTACTTGTTATAATTTTTAAACCTCATTAATCTTCTGTTACTAACTGTTTCTTGTTTTACAATTAGTTCGATTAACATTATACCTTCTTACATC
Organism: Rutpela maculata; assembly: GCA_936432065.2. NCBI lineage: Eukaryota > Metazoa > Arthropoda > Insecta > Coleoptera > Cerambycidae > Rutpela > Rutpela maculata. The sequence goes on from OW386288.2 coordinate 162,008,031, forward strand.
TCGTATATTCAATTTTTTATTTACCAATAGCCTATTTTTTGAGATGATTAACATTTGCTCCTACACAACTTTAAATATAAATTTAACTCTTAATTCGCAAAATGGGAAGTTTCAAAAAAATAATTTTATATTCCTGAAATTTAGTATAGAGGTATAAAATTGCATTCTAAATAACTTTTCTTAGTGGAATTTTTTCATATTTCGAAAAATAAAGGTACTTTATTAGTGGTGATTTTTACAACTTTGGTTATAAAACACCCTGTAGAACACCAAATCAAGTTATTTTTGATATACTTTAGTTTTACAACAAGCATGACTCAATCCCCAAATACCATTCCAAAATTTTTGGTCCATTACACCTCTTGTTACATCTATCCTGGGAAACACTGTATAGCGAATACCCTGTATAGTTTGTAACTGTGCATGAAGGGGCACCTCAGGAAAATATTTTCGAATATACAGGGTGTCACAAAAATTGTGACAACTTTGAGGTAAGTTTTTTTTAATGGAACACCGTTTATATTTTTGCATATTTTTGACACACTCACACCCAAAATATGAGTATATTCCAATGCTTCGCTTAAATGCAATAATGTAAAAATGGAGAAAAATATCTATTTGTGAATTAAGAGCGCAAAGAGAGCGATAATGACACTTTGCGCTCGAACTACACACATAATTTTAGCTACATTCATTTGAAAATATCAAAATAAAAAGAATAATTAAGTTTAATTTTGGCTCTAAACGGCGATTCATCATGTCTTTCATATGTGATCCAAATAAACAGACGAACAAAACACAATCGGTGTCATTTTATAAGTTAAAAAAAAATAGATAATTAATTGTTATTCTTACATCAATTCTCATTATATTTACAACAATTTTGGGGCATTATCATTTCATAAAAATACATTGTCAATGTTCCAACCAAACTTGTGTACGGATAGGTGCACTCGATTGAGCGTAAATAGTAATTTACGTTACAAGACCGAAAAGATGTGTATTGCAGGTCAACCCAAGCAGATTCCAGGGGGAGCTGCAAGCGAGTCCTGGAAGCTTGGGGAGACCTACAAAACACTGTTTTTCGGTCATGTAACGTACAATTTTTTTTTTTCGGCTGACACTGTCATACAGAATCAATTTTATATTATTTTTTTAATAAATTTTATAATAAATACAATGCAAACAATAATAACTAATTAAATAATATATTTTTACGACCGACACTATTATACCTATTATATAACTTGTGAACTGACCTTTGAAAACTCGTAAAAGTTAAGTGCATTTATCTATTTGACACTTATCTCAACAATTAACACAAGTTTGTTTCCATAGTAACGAGAAAGCAAAGCCACCTATACCATAAGTTGGCAGCATTTTTTACCTTCAGGGATCGGAAAAGAGAATAACAGGGATCGGAAAAGAGAATAACAGAGATCGGAAAAGAGAATAACGGGGATCGGAAAAGTTTTGTCGATCTCTGATGCCCAATTTCCAGTCTAGCCCGGGAAAACATTACTTTCTGGCGAATAATTTCTCCAGGGAGGGTGTATTTTTTGGTCGGGCGAAAAAAAGTACTTTGCCGCTCGTTACCATGAAAGACGAATGGCAAAGTGACATTATTCACAGCTCCTTGGCAAACGTCAACTTTGCGCTCTCAAAACCTGAGCAAAAAAGCCTACTTCATATGTCGATTGTGGATAAAAGCAATTTACACCACTAAAGATAAGCGGCCTCCATTTTTCCGAACGGGGATTTGAAAATAAAAAACCCTCTCTTTTTGTTTTGATCCTCAAATATTTATTTTCAAATAATGATTCAGAATGCGAAACTGTACATTGTCTTGCAAATTCTTCATCATTTTAGCCGTTACTGGAGTAAGCCGATTTTTTCCAAGTTGGTATTTGATTTTATTATGTAGGTATAAATATAAACAACGTAGCCTCGAGAAACCACAACTCCTACACCTTATTAAAATAACTATGAAGACATAACTAAACAACTTTAGTAATATATATAATAATCAATTTTATAACAAATAACTAATTGGTACAGACAATGAAAAGCAATATAAAAAATTTAACTGACTCTACCTAATTTATATTTTAAACAATGAAAATAAGTATAAACAATATATTTGGTAACATGTGTAAATCAAAATGTATCTAAACAACAATCCAATCTAATTGTTGTGAAAGTTTCGAGCATACATAAAATTACGTTATTTTGCATAATCTATACTAGAACTAATTTATCAAATTTTGATAAAATTACGTCAAAGTCTTATGACCTAATGACCTTCATGCCATTATTTGTGTAATACATCGCTTAATATATGATGTTTAATAAATAAAACTAATCATACATTTTAATAATTTTCCATTTCAATTTCAATAAAAATAGAGAAATTCTTATTTTGAACATTTTAAATAAAATAAAATAAAAACATTTAAAAATCCCCGACTTTAAAAGTGTATATCATTAAAAAGGGAAATATAAAATCTTCTCTTAATTCAATTGGACTTCCGGGAGCTGCCATGATGCACTTTATGCAAATCAATTACGCAACCTCTTACTAGCAGGTCACGACTAAAATTGAATTTTCAATATTCTCAATATTATACAGGGTGTCTTCTGTATCCGTACAAATATTTTGCATGATAATAATTATACTGACCCAAAAGAAGCAAAAAAAGTCTTACAGGGCATTAGGATACCAGAATCTTTTAAGACTATTATAAATCATATAAGAAATTTTATAAGGAGTCATAAGATGAGCAAAAAAGATGTATTTTGACAACATTATTATAAACTCCGGAAACAAGTATACAGAGAACTGTATGGAAAATAATGAACAGTTGTACTAAAAATGAGCCAAACAAACAACTTGGAAATGTAAAAAAAAATGAGACCATCACAGACAAAGAAATAATCTCCAATGAATATAACAACTTTTTATTAATTTACCAAAAACTCCAGTTTCTAAGCAAAAAAATAATGTTAATACCTTTGCAAACAATTTATTACCTATCTCTGATGATTTAATTTGTCTACAACCTGTCACTCTCCATGGGAGAATTGATGTTATAAATAACTTAATTCGGTTGATTCAGATGACATACGTCTGTTAAAAGATGGAGACAGTAGGCAATTTTGTAATTATCGTCAGATATCATTTTTATCAGTATTTTCCAAAATTTTTGAAAAATTATTAGCTAAACGTATAATTGCATTTTTAGAGAGTAAGAAATTCTTATCAAATCAACATGGTTTTAGAAAAGATAGATAAGCAATAAGAGCACTTACAAATATTCTAGACTTTGTGTATAAAAATCTAGACTAAGGAAATAAAGTTACAGCTTTATTTATTGATCTGTCCAAAGTCTTTGACTGTGTTGATCATAGTATCCTGTATAAAACGTTATGGTCTACAATAAACTTTAAAATAATAAATAATAAACTTTTAACATCATATTCAGGAACCGCAAACAATTTGTTGATATTTTTGGTGTAAGATCTAAGGAATTGGAGGTGAACATTGGAGTTCCACAAGGGAGTGTGCTGGGCCCTATTTTGTTTATTTTATACACACATGAAATAGATAATTACCTGTCTACATTATTTTGCGCTTTTGCAGATGATATCTCAATCATTGCTAAAGATGTAATACATTTATTGAACACTAACTTGCTCTCCATTTCGGAGTATTTAAAAAATAAAACACTTGTGTTGAATCAACATAAAACTTTTGTTTTGGAGTTTCATCCTGTTGAATCACATTACGCATCAAGTGTATATGTGCAAAATGATGGGAAATCGATTCAACAGGTGACGTCGTTCAAATTACACAGGGAACCAAAATTAAAAAAGTAGTCCTTTTCTAGTAGTCCTCTGGGTAACTTATATATATTTCGACGTGTTGAACACGAATCAGGTGTCCGTTTAGCTCCATTGGCCATCATTTTTTTGTAAATCGCGAAAATAATTTTTAAAAAAAAATCATATTTTAGGTTATTTTCGTGATTTACTAAAAAATACATAGGTGTTGCCCAATGTCAACAGGCTTAGAATGTCATGAAATGTCGAGATTTTAAGTTTGAAGAAAAAAGTTCTGTCTGTCGGTCTGTCTATAACTTTTTTGTGCGCACGATTACTCTGGAACCGTTTAAGATATTGACTTGAAATTTGGTAAACGTATGTATTTTAACGATATCTGAACTTGGATTATATTTTCGTCTTATTCCGTTGGAGGGTTGGGGGTAAATTGGGGTAAATGGGGTAAATGGGTAAATCAAGCAGGTAAGAGTCCATAAAATTGGTGTTTAGTATACAGGGTACGCCACTTAAAACTCCCCAGATTCGTAACTTCCTTATTTTTTAAACTACAACCGTGTTCGCACATCAAATTGTAGATATTTTTAAGGCCTTTAAATATGCATACAGAGTGATATAAAAAAAACATTTGAAAAAATTATTACGAAAAAAAAATAAATTTCCTTGAATATTTTTTTCCTCACCCCGTACATGAACTGTGTTAATGTTTTCTTATAAAGGTTTTAATTAGCTTCAATTTATGTTATTACGTCATATTCAAAATTCTTATTGGCTTTAGAGAAAGAAATTAAAAACACTCCTTCCGATTCCAAACTGATTTTTTTTAAAAATAACTGAAAAAATATAAACAATAATTTTATGCTTTATTTGTAAAAGCCATATCACAAACAATACTCAACGTAACAAAGCAGCAAGAAGAAACAAAAGAAATAAATATTTTTAAAAACAAACTTTATTAAAATGTACTAAATAATAGGAAATTGCAAAATTTTTATTTAACTTTTTTTATTTAATAACATAAACTGAAGCTAATTAAAACCTTTATAAGAAAACATTAACACAGTTCACGTACAGGGTGAGGGAAAAATATATTCAAGGAAATTAATTTTTTTTTCGTAATAATTTTTTCAAATTTTTTTTTTAAATCACTGTATGCGTATTTAAAGGCCTTAAAAATATCTACAATTTGATGTGCGAACATAGTCGTAGCTTAAAAAATAAGGAAGTTACGACTCTGGGGAGTTTTAAGAGGCGGACCTTCTATACAAGATAAGCTAATGTGTCAAAAAAAATTTTGGCATTAGCCACCCCCATTACTACCCCTACCTCATTACAAAAGGGGGTGAAAAAAAATCGGCAGCTACGGAAAGCGGCTGGGACCTCCCCACCTGGTGAATCTTTGAAGCTGAAAAGAGCACTAAAAAATATGAACGACCTGATTTAATTATATTTATTTATTTATTTTTTCCTGGTTCTAAACTTAGCTGGGGGATTTTACTTTTGACAGTTGTCGAGAATTTTTAGGTTGGTATGGCACTTAGTTTGATTTTTAGGTTATGTTAATATCTTTTAGGTTGTGATTGCCGGAAATGTTTCCGGCGTTGTGCCGGAAATGGATTCAAGTTTCTCAGACTTATAATGTCGCTGTCACTTTTAATAATTATGGACAAAAATCTTACTTTGGGCTCAGTTAAGGACCATCCGTAGACCTCACAACTGCAAATTTTTCGCGAAATATCACAACTAGTATGACGTCTTCAGAGAAAACACGTGTATAGTCCGCACGCGTTAACACACACTAGTCTACCGAACGTTAGATTAAACCACAGAGTACAGTAACTACACAGAGGCGAAAGCAAGCCTTTCCGCCAAAACCAAATTTGTGTACGCATCGCCATTATTTAAATGGTATATCAATCAACCTCACTTTTGCGTTGACACTGTTGACGTTTATCATTTTACGTTTGATGCAATTGGTACAGAAGGTCACAGAAATCGCGCCATCAAAATTCAAAGGTGCCGCCCAAGCTTTTGCCTCTGTGTAGTTACTGTACTCTGTGGTTAGACTATAAAATATATCTCACACAAGAATTGTTTTGTTTTTAATTTTTAATTTTTTTCGCGGAGAACCAAATAGAAAGGGTGCAAGTGTGATATATCGTTGAAATCGGAATTTTTACTGCTTTCCAATGGATCTATTATAAATTGTAAGTAATCATAAAATAAGCAACTTGTTGTACCAAAACGGCACTAAGTGTAATCCGATCTCAACCAAAACCTTTTCAAATCTTCTGGAGCACTAAAGAAACCCTCATGCAAAGTTTCATCCATATCCGTTTAGTAGCTTCGTCGCTATCGTGTTAACATACATACACACAGATATTTTTCAAAAACCACTTTTTTTGGTTCCTGGGACCTCAAAATGTAAAGATTTGATGTTATCTCAATTTTCGATTTTGGACTAATTGTAGTAACCTCCCACAATTTTATTGTGGGAGGTTAAAAAAGTGATTAAGTATGTGTGCAAGAACCAAAGGCCTCATATATTTTTTTGCTTCATCCACCCCCACTACCACGCCCCTTCCACCATCCCCACCCCCACTACCGATGTGGCATATCATTTTATGGGTTTTTGGGGTAGACGATTTCAAATATTATATTATTAAAGTTCTATAAACAATTATTTCCACGTACAATTTTTTTTTCGTTGTGAGAGACTTGGATAGAAAAACTGGATATGGAAGTAGCGATTCCTTGGGCAGCGGTTTTTTTATTTTGTGTGCCTGTGTTATTAGGCGTTAATATAGATCAATCTCTAGATTGGAAGACTCATGTAACTTATATATGTTGTAAGTGTGCAAGCAGCTGTTTCGCTTTGAAAAGATTACGAACCATTACAAACATAAGTACGGTAAAAACTTTATTTTCCCAACATTGAATCACGTTTCCGATATGGCATTACTAGGTGGGGCAAATAGAATATTTTTGTTACAAAAAAGGACCATACGTTGTATATTCGGAATTAAATATAGGGAATCTTGTAAAATGACATTCAAGCAACAAAAAAATGTTTATATATTTTTGAAATTTCGAATTTGGTAAAAAGAATTTATCCAACTTTAATTCGTTAAATACACACCACAGTTATCAAACTTGTCATGGTTCTGATTGTAACACGAAATACAGAAACTTGAGTTATCCAGTGGCGGCTGGTGAAATTTCAATATTTTTTTTCTCGTCTGTGGCGCATGGGACCCATACGAAACTTGGGAAATAACATCTAGAGAAGCACTTCTCTAATGACCCCTAAAAAATTTTGAAAAAGCAGTTTGCGAAAAAATTTTTGAAAATTCGCTAGCCTCCCCTGGGTCTAGGGACCCCTGTTTACTTTTATTTTTTTTTGTCATATGCATTTGACTTTTCATAAAAATGCATCGACAGATTTTGGAGTTTGTGAAAATATTTTCATTACTAACTGAGATACAACGAATTGAAATATTGTAATTTGTTAAATTGTAAATTACAAAATTTCAGTTCATTGTATTTCAGTTAGTAATGAAAATATTTTCACAAACTCTAAAATCTGTCGATGCATTTTTATGAAAAGTCAAATGCATATGACAAAAAAAAATAAAAGTAAACAGGGGTCCCTAGACCCAGGGGAGGCTAGCAAATTTTCAAAAATTTTTTCGCAAACTGCTTTTTCAAAATTTTTTAGGGGTCATTAGAGAAGTGCTTCTCTAGATGTTATTTCCCAAATTTCGTATGGGTCCCATGCGCCACAGACGAGAAAAAAAATATTGAAATTTCACCAGCCGCCGCTGAGTTATACAAATCTAATCCATATTATATGTGCTCTTTAATAAACTCAGTCCAAATTTAAAAAATGTTCTTGGCAAAGTTAAAAGTATTTCTTATCTCAAATGCATTTTATTCGGTGGAGGAATATCTAGTGTATTAATTTATACTACACACTTAAACATATTTTTGTTTTGCGATACTGTTTTCCTGTTATCGTATATTTTATATTCTCTTTTTCTTTCATTTCATATCTGTAAAGTTTTGGACTCGTTCTATATCATGTAAGTGATCTATTGGATTGGAAAAAATGTATTCTATTCTCTTCTATTTCCTTCTTTCTCAAAATTATTTGAATAATACGTGTGTGAAAAGTGATGAATTTCATTCAAGCATGTAATAATTTTAAAGATGACACCATGCCCACAAAAAAAAGTCTTGTCCACCAGACTAGATCCTCATATTTTTGGGGTCGTTGAATTCGAACGTAATGTCAGATTTGCCCCATCAGGTGACCGGTTCTTCGTAATAAACAAAATTAAATTACAAATTTAAAAAAAAAACCCGACACAAAAATATCGACTAAATAACTAATATAAAAAAAAATAAATTAACACAATTTTAAAAATTATGAAATAATTTTGATTTCATATACGAACCTCTTATGATTTATTTAAATCCAGCTTACATTTTCTTTATGTCCTCGAGATTTGCTTTCTTATACGCATGAATATATCTGGAGCTGCTGTTTTGAATATAACTATTTAGTAGTTCGTCTTTACAGCAGCCCCCGACACATTCATGCGTATAAGAAAGCAAATCTCGAGGACATAAAGAAAATGTAAGTTGGATTTAAATAAATCATAAGAGTTCGTATATGGAATAAAAATTATTTCATAATTTTTAAAATCGTGTTAATTTATTTTTTTTTATATTCGATATTTTTGTGTCGGGGGTTTTTTAAATTTGTAATTTAATTTAATTTTATACTTTTTAAACTAAACATATACATACAACATACCGTATTATTATATCACGAGTCCCACACAGCACTTTTTAACCTTTAAGCCGAAGCGGTCCAATTTTGTATTCTACTAGTCGCACACGGTCTACATGACCGGTTCTAATATTAATATATTTATGTGTTATATTTAATTTTAATAAAAACTGCATCAAAATCGGATCTCCTGTTGAAAAGATATAAAGCCACAAACAGACAGACAGACAGGCAGGCAGGCAGGCAGGCAGACGGACATACAGAAAAACATACAAACATACGAGTCAAACTTATAACTCTTTTTGGGTCGGGGTTTAAAAAATTGAAAATTCTTAAAAATCCCCGATCAATGTATCTAATCGTACCAATTTCATATGACCGAATCAAAATGAGGCCGAAATCATATTCGGCTACCATAATTGTCTGCACATTTTCAATTTTACTTCAATCTGACAATTTCTAGAGAAGTTCAACATGACGAATTCAAGATGGCGACCAATCATCAAAATCTGGCCTAAAACCTTCTCGACAAAATACTCTCTCAAATAAAAAAAAAGTGCATCAAAATCGGATCACCGTTGAGGAGATATGAAGCCACAAACAGACAGACAGACAAACATACGCGTCAAACTTATAACACCCCCTCTTTTTGGATCGGGGGTTAAAAATTAACTAGCTTCAAACTTTTGGTTAATTTTTGGTGGTGCGTTAATTTCTTGGAGAATTGTATATTCATTGCGTCGATATAAAACTTATAGTTTAAACCGAATCCTTCACCATTTCTTAGAATGCAACGTATGAGCGAATACACTATATTATGATCAAATTATAGTGTTAAAACTAAAAAAATTTGAATTTAGTGTGACGTCATTTTATTTTCGTATTCTTCTCAGCAAACCCTTTCATTTGATACCCATATCATGGGGGTGCATAAAAAATAACTGGTCCGCCATATTGGATTTGGAATGACGTCACTTAGCTAACCATGCATTGTCATCCAAACTAAACGTGTATGCAAAATTTCAGCTCAATTAGTTGGGGATAACTGTTTTAAAATTCAGTTGCGTCCTCCATATTGAATTTAGTGTGACGTCATTTTATTTTTGTATTCTTCTTTCATTTGATACCCATATCATGGGGGTGCATAAAAAATAACTGGTCCGCCATCTTTGGGAGTCCACCATATTGGATTTGGAATGACGTCACTTAGCTAACCATGCATTGTCATCCAAACTAAACGTGCATGCAAAATTTCAGCTCAATCCGTTGGGGATAACTATTTTAAAATTCAGTTGCAAGATTTGATCCACAAGAACAAGGCAAAGTAAACAAAAGTTTGTAATCAAGATGGCGACCAAACATCAAAATCTAATATGGCAAAAACCTTCTCGACAAAATACTCTTTCAAATAGAAAAAAGTGCATCAAAATCGGATCACCCGTTGAAGAGATATGACGCCACAGACAGACAGACATACAAACATACGCGTCAAACTTCCTCTTTTGGGATCGGGGGTTAAAAAATATAAGCAGAAGAACGTTTCAAGCAACAATTTATGACCTGAAACTGGAAAATCGTACACTTTGAACCTGGACCTCAGCCTTATTTTGTTAGAAGTTAGATGGATGAAGATATGTCTCCCTGTTTATCATTTTAAAGTCTAGGAATCTTTAAAATATTTAATTTTGCTTTATTTTAAAGTCTTTTATACCCCTACAAAAATTTTCGCAATTTTTTCACTACCTCTTTTTTATTAATGCCTCATGAGCAAACTGTATCAAATTTCATCCAAATCAGTAAGTTGAATTTTTAGCACTATTTTCATACCCTAAGCATACTTTTGGAAAAATCTTCAAGGCAAATTAATTCATCCAAAAGAAAGAAATCGCAAGGGTTTGGTGGCCGTATTTTCCCATATCTATTTATTAGAAAACGGTTGCTTTAAATAATTTCTTAGATTTCATACTTAATAAATTGGGGCAAGTCTTTTATTAAATTAGAAAAGCGTTTATAAGAAATTCCAAATAATTTTTAACATTCAAATGATTTGGCAAAATGAGTGGACCAACAGGAAACAATTCAAATTGAAAGTGTCGAAATGTTATTATATGGGGATTAACATCAAAATGAATGTCCATTGTGAATGTTTGTCGTACCTCTTCTTGTAAAACAATTTTATTGTAAAAATACTAAGCGGGAATTAAAATCAAGCGGTAAAAGTACAAACAGAAAAAAAGTTTCGTTCCATAAACTTTAATTGCATTACTTTCAAGAGTCTTTTTGACCCTAGCTTGGCTTCATGGTCAATGGTCATAAAGAAATTTGTTTATTATGTTAAGCAAACTCAAAACAAATTAAAAATCTAAACTTAGCTAAAGCAATTTACTACTGTAAACATCTCGATAGTGTAATCTTTATTCGAAAGGGTCAGTATTAGTAACTAGGTATTGTTTCTCTTTAAAAACAATAAACAGTCCGCTAAAGTCACAATGAGAAAGATATGCTGGCGTGCCCTCTATAATACTTATATAAGTTTTAAATCATATTAACTTCATAATGTGTATGATTATTGTTTATTTGTTTGTTTTGCCAACTATTTTCAGCAATCTTATTCTGAATTTGAAAATATCGCGCAGAATATTAAAAAATTTATTGAGACTAACCCAACACCCCACATTTAGATATAATCTGTTTTACAAAAGATGAAGTGTTGACTGTTACCTCTGGGTCTGGCCTGATAATGGTATTGCCTAATTCGTATTACGTGACTTTGCTGCTATTTTAGCTAGACCACTTACCATGTTTTTAACTTATCACTAAAGTCCTCCGAACCATTGCAGTAGAAATTACAAAAAAATATTCTAGTCTTTATGAAAGGCGATTGTAAAGTTACGCTTATCCTGCTACCCACATCAAGAATTGCCCTCAAGTTTATTTTCCTTAGATCGTCTAGAAATGCGTAGACACAAATCATACTCAATTTTCTGGAGAAAAATTTTACTTTATAATACTGACTATAGAGATGTTTTTAGCATGCTTAATTTTCAAATTCCAAGAGCTGCATTTAGATACAAAAATATATTTTACATGCCATTTCCAAGAAATACATTTTGTAATAGCAAAAAAATTGTTGCAAAAATTTGAACAAACCTTTGGATATATTCAGTTGCAATCTGCAAATCTAAAAAAAAATGTCTTTAATCTAGACATTTCCATATATCATATACTTTATCAAATGACCTTGGTATTGAAATGAATTATTACGTATGTACGTAGTTTACTTACCTACATAGTTGACTAGTTAACATTTCAGTGTTAAGGTATTATAATTAGCACTACAGACTGTGGCCGTTCTCTCTGTTTCTATTCCCTATGTTTAGGTAGAAAACAGGTTTGATATTTCAGTATGAAAGTGGACAATATGAGGATTTCGTAATTTGTCCTTTAAAATCTAAAACAAGGTGTTGGCAGTCATCACCTTTGGTCTATAATGAAACAAATACGCGATGTCACAAAATAATCAATGAATAAGACTATGGATTTGGAGTTATAGTGGGTGACTAACTAAACAAGCATTATCGCAGGTATTAATTGTTTTTAAAAAAACTGGTCTTTAATAAATCATATATTCTTTCGTTGCGCTATTAGGTGCAAGCTGTACTTTATTTCCTGATGACATAATTGGAATAAAACTTATTGCTAATAGATAATATTATGGTGGTCAACTAGACGTAATTTATACAGACTTGTAAAAAGCATTTGACATATTCGATCACGGATTTTACTAAAAATTGTCAAAATTCGGATTTATTTTAGATTTTCTGATGTATTTTTAATTCTATTTTGGTACCAAATAGAAAATTAAATGTGCGGTGTCAAGACTTTTCATCTATTGATGTGTCAGGAGTTCCACAGAGTTCCGATCTGGAGCCACTGTTATTATACTCTTCGCAAAAACGAAGAGTATATTGTTTTATCGCTCGTAGAGAAAAAAAATTCATATCATTATGTTAGTGAACTAATTCGGAACAACTATCAAAATGTCCGTCTGTTCGTCAGCCTGTCAGTCCGTCACGTTTCTTAAGAAACGTGAGCACGTAAGCACGATAACTTAAGAAGAAAAAGTCCGATTGTACTGAAATTTGGAAAGTGAGTTGGCGTTAGCTGGAGGAAGAAACTATTGTTATTGAAAAAAATCAATCTGTAAATAAAAAAGTTATTAATCATTTAATTTAAAAAAAAAATTCTTTATTTTTGTCACTTGTACTTACTTACCTGCTTAAATAGAAATCTTGCGAAACGTTATTCTCTATAATTTTTTTTTTGTTTATACATTTTACTAATATACATATTTCATAATAATATATCTAATCTGTTGAAATATAATTCTAGAATGATACACATTACAGACAATTTTTGTAGTAATGTGTGATGGTCCACTGGCTAAAGCTTTTCCAAAGATCTCGTATTCGAATCCTTGAGGTGGCTTTTTTTAATTTTTTTTTTCACAACAAAGTTAGTATCACAAAATTTAGAATGTCCAAAAATTAACATTATTTACAAGAAAATTGCGAAGAGTATCCTTTAGAATGTGTAACAATTATATAAAAAGTTCAGTAAATCGGCGAAGAGTATAATGCTTCCACTAGTTTATTTCATGTATGCATGTATACTTGCAGGAATATAAGTAATGTTCTTTTATATGCTGATTTTAAATCGCTTGTTAACTCTGACGAAGGGCACATTTCCGCATTTCATCTTCTGTTTAATGCTTTTATGAGTAGAATATGCTAGAATTGTTTGGAGTTCGCAATATGATATTCATATTTTTAATTTGGAACGAATTCAGAAAAGGAATGTTAAATATATTTCTTTTAAAGTTGACGATTTGTCCACATAATGTATTTTTTCTGAAATCGATCGGCAATGTCTACATTTTCGGCGCGATTTCAGATCGAAAAATGCACAATTCCAGTATTTTAGTCCGTTGCTAAGAAACTATCAGAAAACAGACCGGAAAAGATCCGTTGCCAAGCAACGATCAACAAAACCGTACAGGAATGTTAGTTTCCCGGCCTAGGCCGGGAAAGTAACATTCCCGTACGGTTTTTTATGTATATTTTAGAGAGTAAATAAATACACGCAGACAAACCAACACACATTAAAATTGCATTTATTAGTAAATAGTTAGATTGTAATGAAGAAATGTTATGCATTAATACAAATTCCTTAATTTATAATAATGTTGATTGTGATTTCAGAAAAAATAGTATGTGTACTTCGGCGTGAAAGCACATTCCCGGACTTCGATGCTTGTTGGCCTCGGGAATGTATTGCTTTCACACCTAAATACACAATATACTATACTCTACAAGCTGATTTGTTAGTTAGGTTTGACTTAAACGACTTAATATCACGGCAAGTTTATATTTCTGTAATATTTTTGCACTCGTCTAACAAACCAGACGCATTGCCCGCATATTCTCAGTTATATATATTTTAATGTTTAGTTTTTTTTCGCTCATATGCCATTCCCAGAACGGATTTATTAAAAGTTTCTCCTGTTTATAGTATTATCAGTCAAACCTTGATATTTTTAATTGTAGTGTTAATAATATAAAATAATTTATTTTCAGTCACCCTTGATACATTTTAGTACATCAAATCTCTACTATTTGCTTATTATTCTCTTCATTTAAATTTTTTCACCGAGTAATTATCTATTTGTTAACCATGGGGCTATAAAAGAGTGGTGATTTTCTATTTCTGTTGTATCCGTCAAGTAAATAAATATTTCTTATCAGTTCTTTACATGAAAACATTTTCTCTTAATTTTTGTGATAGCAAATTTATTTCAAATGGTTTATAAATCATCCTAACAATTTCTAAGGAGAAAAGTTGATCAATTATTTCCACATCCAGTGGAAGTATGTATAGTAACGGCAAAAAATTTTTAAAAAACGTTTATTGTTCAAATAGGCTTAGAATGTCACGGAACGTCGAGATTTTAAGTTTGAGCGAAAAAAAAAATTGTGTCTGTCGGTCTGTAGGTCTGTCGGTCTGTAACGGTTTTTGTGCGCACGTTTACTCTGGACTCATTTGAGATATTGACTTGAAATTTGGTACACATATGTACTTTAACGAGATCTAGAACTAGATTATATTTTCATCTTGTTCCGTCGAAGGGTTGGGGGGTAAATTGGGGTAAATTTGGGGTAAATAGGTAAATCAAGCAGGTAAGAGTCCATAAAATTGGTATTTAGTATATACAAGAGAAGCTAAAGGCTCAAAAAAAATTTTGGCATTAGCCACTCCCATTACCCCTCCTCCATTATTAAAGGGGATGACAAAAATATTGTAATTTAGTGTGCACAAGAACCAGAAACCTCAAAATATTTTACTTCATCCACTCCCACCACCACCCCCTATCACCACCCCCACCCCGCTACCGATGTGGGGTATCGTTTTATGGGTTTTTGGGGTAGAGGATTTCAAATATTATATTATTAAAGTTCCTTAAACAATTATTTCCACATACAAATTTTTTTTGTTGTGAGTGACTTGGATAAAAAATTTGGATGTGGAAGTAGTGATTCCTTGGGCAGCGGTTTTTTTAGATGGTTGAATCAGTTGAAAATAGAAGTAATATTTTATTTATCAAGACATGCATGCGGTGAGTGAAATTTCATACTTTTTTTTCATTGTGCTTCTTATACTTCTCGCAAGAAGTTGAAGAGGCGACTTCTTGTGCATATACTAACTTTTGATGAGACTTGTATCAATAGTACATGGAAAGAACGAATGATTTCTTTGAATGTTACCTGCGGAATACCCTAAACAATATTTTGGGTATTAGGTTTTTGCTAGTTTATCTCCAGTATTATGATATGTTCATATTTTGTAAAATTTCTTATTTCTTTTTATTTGTATCGTTAAGTTTGCATTGTGTATATTACATACATTTATTTCATGTCCTTTAATTGGATGATTATCTGCCTGGACAGCTATATTCTTAAATAAATAAGAAAACCGCTGCCCAAGGAATCACTACTTCCACATCCGGATTTTCTATCCAAGTCACACAACGAAAATATTTTTTATCTGGAAATAATTGTTTATGGAACTATAATATAATATTTGAAATCCTCTACCCCAAAAACCCATAAAACGATACCCCACATCGATAGTGGGGTGGGGGTGGTGACAGGGGGTGGAAGGGGGGGGGGGGTGAATAAAGTAAAAAAATATTTTGAGGTTTCTGGTTCTTGTACACACACTAAATCACATTTTTTTTTCATCCCCTTTAATAATGGGGTGGGGGTGGTAATAGGGGTGGCCAATTTACCCCCCAACCCTTCGACGGAACAAGATGAAAATATAATCTAGTTCTAGATCTCGTTAAAGTACATATGTGTACCAAATTTCAAGTCAATATCTCAAACGGTTCCAGAGTAAACGTGCGCTCAAAAAAAAGTTACAGACCGACAGACAGAAATTTTTTTTTTGCTCAAACTTGAAATCTCGACGTTTCATGACATTCTAAGCCTATTTGAACAACAAAAATTTTTTAAAATTTTTTTGTCGTTACTATACTTCCACTGGATGTGGAAGTAATTAAGAGATCTGACATGAAAATATATTGTTTACTGCCACTCAATTTCATCAATGTTTTTTAAACTTTGGCCAGCGATAGCAGAAGCGTAACCCTGCTTAAAATACGATGATACGCCGCTCTTGTGTTCTACATACTGTGTCATTTAAACAATGAAACGATAATAAACCGTTTGAGTGACACTAGTGGTTACTGACCACGTTTGACCGACTAAGAATACTAAGAATTACGCGGAAACCAGCTCAGAAATGACCATCACGGTTGAATCAATTGTATAAAGAAGTAGGCTTCTGTGAGAAAGAATAATAGGTACGTCTGTTCTCATTCAGTTTTAGACGTTTTACTTATTCTTTTTGCATTCGTCATCATTCTTATTGGTTTCGAAAGTCGATTTTCAATAGTTTTTTTTGTCAAAACATTAAATATTAAATTAGATAGAAATAATCAGAAGAATAATGTCATACAGGCTGTCTATTTCATCAGGGCCATCGAAGCCATTTCGCTTAATATCAAACGTACAAAAATATATTATTATTATTATATACAAAACATTTTTACAAGAATTGTGCTGATTTTTGTAAACTACAAAGTGGTTTAAAGAAATTTGAAATCCATGGCCTACTGGATTACCGAGAAATCACGCTAGAAAAGAATAATTGGTCTTTAGGGGCATTTCTAGTAAAGACTGGAACAACTTATTGGATTCATTACATATCTGTTTTATTTTATCATGCTTCTCTATAGCAAGTACGATGTTGGTTAAAACAATTTTTTACTTATTTAAAAAAAAAATAATTACTTGTATTAGTTTTAATGAATAAATATGATATATCGTTGAAAAGAGGGGGAAATACTATATATTTAATGTCACCCTCCGTCATCTGCTTCAGAATTTCTTTAACACCCTGTATCGTATCCCTTCAAATAACGGAGATATCTGACTTAGGCACATTCCGAATTTTAGAGATTTTCTGTCATAACTCTTAAAGTAGGCCACGAATTTCAAAGTTTTTTAAACCATCCTGTGGCTTATAAAAATCTCCACAATTTCTGTGATAATATTTTTTTCTACGATTG
The DNA here is from genome assembly GCA_936432065.2 of Rutpela maculata. Classification (NCBI taxonomy): domain Eukaryota; kingdom Metazoa; phylum Arthropoda; class Insecta; order Coleoptera; family Cerambycidae; genus Rutpela; species Rutpela maculata. The sequence goes on from OW386288.2 coordinate 162,025,352, forward strand.
GTATTAAGCGAGATATCTTCGATGGCCCTGATAAAATAGACAGCCTGTATACACTCGTTTTGGACAAAATCTATCCTTGCCATGTACACTTCCTGATATTAATCTGTATTTCTTTCCTTAGTTCAGTTTTTTAATACAGTTAACAAACGCATTAAATAAACTGGAAAATAATAGTTCTTTTGGTAATAATTTCCAGTTGATAAAAATAATTAAAAATTATATTATTTGCCCCTAAGGCATTTGATAAATAACTCAATTGGTTCTATTCAAAGTATTTCAAAAATTTCTCACGTAATTCCATTACTAAATTCGGGAGATCACTTAGATAGCTAATAGCATCAGTTAGCTCTCTGTCTACAGTAATTATCAGTGTTTATTGAAAAATAAGTTGAAACTACTAGCGCCCCCAATGTCGGTTTTAGGCCGGGCGTTATCGGACAAGGGGAGCCGGAAGCGCCCAAAATTGAATAAAAAATTTAAAAAAAACGCAAAAAATAATGATATTTACTTCGGTAAAAAAATGCTATCAACCACTGCCACCTACCTTACATTATGTCCTTGCATAATGATTTGTTTGTGTTTCTGTTTTTATTTCGGATAAAACTGAATGACCCACTTTTCAGGGAAGTATTTTTCTTCGAAGGGGCGCCATCAAAGGATCTCGTCCCTACGAAAAAATCCCTAGAACTGTCACTAAGCGCCCCTTTCCTTGATGACAGTGAATATGATTGCGGACAATAGAACTATAACTGTGGCAGACCAGAATATTGATATTCTGCATAAAAAAATCATCAATGTATTAGATGAATGTTCTGCTCTAGTGTGATTGTACTAAACTAATATCAAATCCATGCAAACCAACTCACGCGAATTTTTATAATAAGAAATTCTATATTTTAAATTTCAACAAAAGCAAATTTTTAGGAGTTGTCTTGGTAGCAAACTTATTTTGGAAATCCCAAATCAACATAGTAGAATGCAAAGGATTAAATCAAGCCTCTTTTGGTCCTACCTATCGGTTGTGAGACCTTTGGTTACCTATGCATCATGCATATGGTGGCCAAAAACAGAAGAAAAAGTAGCACTAGGAAAGTTGCAGAAATTGCAACTCCTTGCCTGTCTAGTGACTACAGGAGCAATGCGCTCGTGTCCCACAGCAGCTATGGAGGCAATGCTGGACTTCCTCTGCATTTGCATGTGAGGAAGGAGGCAGCACTTAGTGCGTTAAGGGTGCATCAGGTACTTAAATTCAGACCAGGTGACCTGGGTGGTCACTTAATGATTCTGAAGTTCATCCAATTCGAATCCATGACTCAATGCCAATCAAGCATGACTTTGACTGCCTGTTTGATGTGCTGATTGAAAGCCGTCAGGCGGGTAGGGTCGGAGCACTGCGGTTGGAGAAAGAGTCACACATCTGGTATACAGATGGATCCAAGATGGGCGTAGCAGGGCCTAAATGCAGGCTATCTAAAGCCCTTGGTAATGTTGTAGAACTCTCCAAAATCGTCCTAAGTTGAAGACATAATCAAAATTCGACTTAGGCAAAAATTTCATTTAAAGACATTTTTGGGAGTCTGCAGAGACGCAGATCAGTCCATAAGGACCGTTTTGGGTTCTATAAGGCGTTGGAAATGACCAGGTGAAAATTCGAAGAAACACCGAATTTTCACTTAGGAAAAATGTTTTTGGTTCAGAATATGAGAGTAGAAGTATATAATGACAAAGATTTATGAATAATATACTTTTTCAAAGGTACCATAAATTGGACTTTGAAAAATAATATTTTTGGAAGGGCGTCAAAATTTGGCCCAGGAATCGATTTATCGAAAGTACGCCAAAGTTTCACTTGCAGACTAATTTTTCAAAACTGCGTTGAAATTTGGCTTGAAGATCGATTTTTCAAAAGTACGCCAAAATTTCACCCGCAGATTAACTTTTCAAAAGTACCTTGAAATTTGGCTTGAAAATCAATTTTTCAAAAGTACGCCAAAATTTCACCCGCAGATTAACTTTTCAAAAGTACCTTGAAATTTGGCTTGAAAATCGATTTTTCAAAAGTACGCCAAAATTTCACCCGCAGATTAGTTTTTCAAAAGTACCTTGAAATTTGGTTCGAAAATCGATTTTTCAAAAGTACGCTAAAATTGGTCTTAAACTGGATTTTTCAAAAGTACCACGAAGTCAGTTTAAAAAGTACCACGAAAATATACTTTAAATTATTTTTTATTTTTTATTCCTCAACCAAAGACATTGACCTTTGAGGTACGATCATTGAAAGCACAATTCTAAAGTATGAGCATAAAATTTTAACGATGCACTGCATCCAAAAGGCAAAATAGAAGATTTTGTCAAAGCCGGCGTAGTGCCGATAAGCAAAAATTGATAAAAATCAATGCACATGTACAAGGCCGGTTTCTCGCATGGAAAGAGTTTGGATTGACTCAGCGGCTCGGAATTTGGTCGAGCGCGTTGAGCAGTCCAGACAAAGCGATGGTAGAAAAGCCAATAACGGGGCTTTTCAAATGACAAAGTTATAGAGGAAAACGCCTTGTGCATAAAAATCCAAAAATTCAATTTTGCCTAATAGTCGCTCGAAGGTGAGACGCTGCCAAATCGATATTATTAATCGACTGTGATAAGGGTTAGTAAGTCGTGGACTGATCGAACGCCACTCAACTTATGCAGTAATAAGTCCTCTGAATGTGTTTGAGTACGTGAATCTCCATGATACAAGAACTTTAAAGCTAAGTAGTCTCTAGCGAAACTAAATTCATTTAGTAAAACTTTTTTAAGTTAATTTCAGTCAGCCTTAATTATTCATTTACCCAGAGTCTGAAATGATTCAAAAAGCTCACATTTTGATTCTGAGAAGGTACGTATGAATCTTTTCTACCTAATCGATCGTTAGCGTGAGCGCTCTCGCTTGTATGGTCTGAAAGTCACTACCTTGATTGGGGAAGGCACGATTCTTATCTTGAGAATTTTGTATAACCAATTCTGTTAAATAAACGGATTCTTTGAACTAATATTTCTTAATTGATCTTGAGGCCTGTTGACGGTCTATAATCCCTGGAACTTTCGTATAGAAAACCGGATGTGTCGAGTTAATTCGTATTAACGTTCGACCTTCTGGTTGCTTTACGGAGGATTGAGAGGGATTTTTTTATGCGTTTTTTGAGAAATATATTCCGTTATTAATGGACCAAAACGTGATTTTCGCGTACCAAAACTAATCCCTCCGCAGAGAAATTCTTCGGTTGGGATTTTTTTATGCAAAAATTCAGGAAATTAAGAGGTGCCTAAACCCCTAACGAGGGAATTCAGGTCCAGAGAGAGCGTAGTTTCCGATCTGTGGTAGTGCCGCCTTGGTCCCATTACTCGGCTACCGAAGTGCATCTTATCTCGAACCCGCCTGGGAGGTAGAAGAACGGGGTAATACGCGACTGGCTCCCCCTGAGAAATAAATTGGTGTCGCGTCATTTTGACGCCCGGTAGTGCGTTCTTCTACATGGCGCCCAACGTGGGGCGTTGTTAGTCAGCAGGGCTTTCTGGAAAGGATATGGATGAATCAACGCCTTTCCAGTTTTACGACGAGCCGACATCTGTGATGGACAACGTCTCTAGAGGGTTAGAGAGGCCGTGCGCGGAGGATGTACTGGGTAGTTCGGGGGTAGGCCCGAGTACCACTGAAGGAGTCATACAGCCCTCCTCAGAACAAGTGTTCGCCCAAATGGCAGCAGGTCTTGCCAAAGCTCTAAGCGAAGCCACACACGAGCATAAGTATCGGTCGAAGCATCCAAATGCGGAATTTCATGGCTTCGAACACGAAGACCCTGAAACCTTCATTCATCATACGGAGGAATTTTTCGTCCGAGTACGAATTACGCAGGATAACGACCGTCTGTATAAAATATCAGAACAGCTCAAAGACGATGCTAGGAAATGGTTCGAACAATACCGAACCCTAATTACCACGTATCCTCTATTCCTCGAGCGGTTCAGAAGCCGTTACGATTCAGGTGAAGTACTCACCGAAGCAGTAGCTAATTTATATGGCAAGAAACAAGATGCCGAGGAAAATACGTCAGTATTTATTTCCAGGAAGGTATGCCTCTTCAAGAGGATCGATCCGTTTAAGCCGGAGGCGATGAAGGCGGCTACCATCTTCAATCAGTTGAGACCTGATATGAAAATGCTCCTAAAGAGTGCCGTCATACTAGATACAAATACACTAGTGACGATGACCGAACAAATGGCCAAAATCATGGATGAGAATAAAGAATTCGAGGCTCTGCAAAATGTCAAAAAAAGCAAGGACCAAGAAGCGTCCACCTCTACCGCTTCAGCTCAAGGGAATCAGCAATCGAGCAGTAACTGGAGAACGGAACCCTCCGCATTAGCGAAGCCGTCCTCCAGTTCCTTTGGTGCATCTAGGACACCATTCAATGGATCTCAAAGAAGAGATAATCCGCCAGCACCAAGGGTGCATTTTGCAAATAATATTTCCTCGCTGCCCAGAGGGGATATACCGAGAAGGGGTACTGGAGACGTAAGGAACTCCCGAGTCCCGTATCGCCCTTGCAGATATTGCCCAACGGAGCAGTGGCATTTTCATGCAGAATGCCCAAACAATCCCTATCGTAATATGAGTACGGGAAACCAAGCGGGGGTCAGAGGCGATGGCCCAGGCCGAACTGTACCAGCCCCGCCTACCAGGCCCCAGCAGGCTCGAAGCTACCCTCGGGGAAGCTCCGAAGTAAGAAGTTTAAATTAAAAAACTTCGATGACCTTCCTGACCTTAATTACCTGTTTAAGGATCAAGAAGTCAACCTATCTCTCCACCGATTCACTCCATTAGAATCTATCAATCAAACCAACGACGCTTTCCCTCTGCCTCGCATTAAGATTATAATTAATAATCGAGCGGTTAACGCTTTATTGGATACAGGTTCGACAAGGAATATTATCCAACCGAAATTTTTGAACGACATTGATCAACTTACAGCTCCCCAAACTTTTGTTATGGCTTGTGGCGATGGTTTAGTAGAATCCCTCGGGACTACGACCATAAACGTTAATGTACTAGATGTACCCTTTCAGACCACGTTTCAGGTCATTCAAAATTTAAACGAAGAGCTCATTCTGGGAGCCCCCTTTTTATATGCTCACAATGTCGTATTCGATTATCAACGTAAATGTGTCTACGTCGGCACTGAAGAGCGAATAACCGTCTTCTGGAATCAAGCGGCACATCAAGCAAGGAAGCAATGCCGGCTTCCCGAAGAACTGATCATCGGAAACGATAATTTAAAACCTCTATTCGAGGAATTCGCTGAATTGTTCACCGCGGTGCCTACCCAAGCTACCACGGTGACAACGAAACATAAAATAAAAGTTAAAGACGACCGCCCGTTCAATATCAAACCCTACCCTATGTCTCCTACTAAGAAAAAAGTTATGTACGATCAAATTGAAGAGATGCTGAAAGCCGGGGTCATAGAACCGAGTACCGCTCAGTACAGTTCGCCTCCCATTATAATTGAAAGGCCCGGCAAGAAGCCTCGCTTCTGCATTGATTATCGTCACTTAAATGAAGTAACGGAAGACGAAGCATCCGTCTTACCAAAGATATACGAGAGTATAAAGGATCTAGGAAACGCCAACATATTTACGGTGTTGGACCTCAAGAGCGGATATTGGCAAATCCCTCTTGAGGAGTCGTCAAAAAACTATTCTACGTTTACAACATTAGATGGAGCATCTTACCGATTTAACGTGATGCCTTTCGGATTGAAGACTGCTCCATGTACATTCCAAAAATTTATGGCAAGAGACGTATTGACCGGCTACTTGCATCATTTCTGCAAAGTATATCTCGATGATATTATCATCTACAGTGAAAATATAGAACAGCATGTAAACCATCTGAGAGCCGTCTTTGAACGCCTGCGTTTGCATAATTTAAAGGTGTCACCGGAAAAATGTGTGGTAGCCACGTCAAGCATAACCTATCTCGGGCATCAAATAAATGCCAACACCACTCAACCATTAGAAAAACACATATTACAGATACAAAATTATCCGGCCCCTACGACGAGGCGCCAGCTTCAGAGTTTCCTTGGTCTATGTAATTGGGTACGTGAATATATCCCTAATGTTGCAATAATTACAAAGCCCTTGACCCGACTACTCTCGAAAGACTGGCGCTTCAAGTGGAATCCGGAAGCCCAAGAAGCCTTTATTTTACTAAAAGAAGTATTGAATAAACCTCTAGGACTGCACCGGCCAGATTTCAATAAAATGTTCATACTGCAGACGGACGCATCCTTAATAGGATTATCGGCAGTATTATATCAGTTGGGGGATAATGACCAGAAGCACATCGTCTCTTATGCTAGTAATACGTTATCTCCGACGGAGAGAAAATACCATATCAATGAATTGGAATGTTTGAGCGTCGTTAATTATATAAGGAAATACAAAATATATTTGGCAGACCGTCCATTTATAGTCAAAACCGGCAATCGAGCTTTACTATGGTTAAATAAGCATAAGGACGAGAAAACGAAATTTACACGTTGGTCATTATTACTTCAGGAATACAGCTTCACCATAGAACATTGTCCCGGCAAGGAAAATATATTGGCAGACTATCTTAGCAGGAATCCTCAAGGCCCAAACGTCGAAGCAAACGACGAAGAGGAAAGGATGTATCCACCAAAATTCTCGTACAAGGAACGAATATCAGTGATTACCACATTGGAATTAAACGATCAGGTCAGAGAAGCGCAAACGCACTCCAGAGATATCCAAGACCAAATCGAACGATGGAATACTCTAGTGCGACAAGCAGATAAAACCGAGGCAGAGGTGAAATTCGTCAATACAAGACAAGTGATAGGCGGCACACTTTGGACGAGAGGCGAAAATGTTATAGAAAAATTATACGTACCAAAACGTATGGTCATGAGAGTAATATCTCATTTTCACGACCGACCGGAAGTAGGTCACCCAGGCCGCGATGAAACTGTTAGAATCATCTCGGGCCGCTATTATTTTAATAATTTGTCGAGACTAGTTAACAAATATTTAAATGAGTGCATTATTTGTAATTCCGTAAAAAGCAGACAATCACAACCGAAGGCTCCTCTCAGAAGCCATGCTCCATCGCATCCGTTCGAAGTTCTAAGCGTCGATGTAATCGGACCGCTTCAGCGAACCAAAGATGCAGATAACCGATATATATTAATGGTAGAGGATGTATTTAGTAAGTGGGTCGAAGCCAAGGCGTTCACCCAAGTCAGTGGAAAAACAATAGCACAATTTATCGAAGAGGAACTAGTGGCGAGATATGGCGTTCCGAGGGTCATCATTTCCGACCAGGGAGGCCACTTCAATTCCGGCTTTTACGATACGTTCTGTACACGTAACAATATTGAAAGATTCTTCACAGCAGCTTACCACCAACAGGCCAATCCAATAGAAAGGAGGGTGCAAGAAGCTAAGAAGATCTTAAAAACCTTATTATATGGTTCACCCAACGACGAGTGGGATCGACATGTTAGTCAGATGGCATATATCTTGAGAACAAGAAAAAACGCCGCTACGGGGCATACGCCCAGTTTCGTAGTACTCGGCTATGAATTACCGCAGATTGGTGATTGGAATATGTTCGCTTATAGACAAGAACGTCGTAATCAAGCGGACGTTCCCCGCCTTGAAAGAGTCAAGGAGATTCGTAAAAATCAAACAAATTACCAATGGCGTTACGCGCCCAAAGTGGCGGTAACGCCGGTCGTATATAAAGTGGGAGATATGGTAATGACTAAAAGGATCAGGAAGGATCATACCTTCACACCGTCGTGGAGTGGGCCACACAAGGTTTTAAAGAGATTGTCCAATGAAGTTTACCTCATTCACAAGGGGGTAACTTCGACGAGATTACATGTCGATGCCATCAGGCCGGCACCTAAGGGAGACCCCGATGTTGAATTGGAATTGTCTGAAGAATCAGAAGATAGTCCGGATGAAACTCATCTTAGTGACGACGCTTCCTCATCAGACAATGAGATCGCGCCCAGGTCAGAGCGACGTAGCGATACCACACTAGTTCAAATCAATGTTCCCGCAAGTGCTCAAGATGAGCAGGATGTAATAAGTCGAGATCCCGATGATGCTCGAGATGAGCCAGACATAGAAGAGTCACCTCTAGATATTTCTGAGGTCGACCACGGCTAATAGCCGTTTTCGCTTTTTTTTTTTTTATATTTTTTCTCAAAATTCTAAGTGGCGATTTTGACCTATATGCGGTCGAATCGAAAATTTAAAGTCTACTCCATGAGCAGACATGGAAAGACGGCGAACCCGACGCAAGAGCGCGATCCGGTAAGCCTAGCTTCTCAAGAGCGAGAGCCGCCAAGTTCGAGTAATGGACGTAGGCATAAGTACGAATCAGTACGAGTTTCGGAAGCTGTTTTTCTTATGCAAGAAGACAACTTCTATTTTAATCATTTTAAGTCAACAAAATTAACGTATACCCCAAATGGAAACTACGAGTTTCAGAAGCCGTTCTTCGCTCAAGAAGACGCTTCAATTTTTTTTTTATATTTTTTTTTTTTTACAAGTCGTGATGACCGCACGAGTATCGTAAGCCGATTTAATCTACCTTACGAAGTAGAAACTACGAGACGAGTTTCAGAAGTCGTTCTTCACTCAAGAAGACGCTTCAATTTTTTTTTTATACTTTTTTTTTTTACAAGTCGTGATGACCGCACGAGTATCGTAAGCCGATTTAATCTACCTTACGAAGTAGAAACTACGAGACGAGTTTCAGAAGTCGTTCTTCACTCAAGAAGACGCTTCAATTTTTTTTTTTTTTTTTTTTTTTATACTTTTTTCACAAGTCGTGATGATCGCACAAATATCGTAAGCCGATTTAATCTACCTTACGAAGTAGAAACTACGAGACGAGTTTCAGAAGTCGTTCTTCACTCAAGAAGACGCTTCAATTTTTTTTTTTTTTATACTTTTTTCACAAGTCGTGACGATCGCACGAATATCGTAAGCCGATTTAATCTACCTTACGAAGTAGAAACTACGAGACGAGTTTCAGAAGTCGTTCTTCACTCAAGAAGACGCTTCAATTTTTTTTTTTATACTTTTTTCACAAAGTAGTGATGACCGCACGAGTATCGTAAGCCGATTCAATCTACCTTACGAAGAACCAATTTCTAACCATTATAAGTTAACAAAATTCATGTTAGAAAAATATTTCATTAAAAACAACACATTGTGTTTGTTAGTCGACGCGTCCCAGTCGACGACTTGCTAAAAAGTCAATCTAGTTGAAGAACTGCATTTTCCATGTGCAGAAATGGAAAGATGACCCAGCCTGTCGCAAGGGCGCGGCATGGTGAAGTCTGGAACTCAAAGGCGAGGACCGTCCAAGCTGCGGCATGGAGATATAGACAGCCTCTTCTAGAAAGGGCCGAAGTTAAGCAAGAGCGAGACCAGGGCGAAAAAGCGAGTGCGACGAATTAGTGAGAGTGGACGCTAATCAAAATTGTGCTACGCTTCGCTTCGCTTCGCACCTCGACGCGGGTGTAATTAAGTTGATAAAAATGTTGTATCAACTTGGCGTATTGTTTAAAAAATGTATTTATTTTTAAGTTAGATAGGCGAATCAACCGTCTGCCCCAATTAAGGCCGTTATTTTTAAACATCTGTACCATAGGTCAGACCGTCAAATGAAGGCATACAGACATACAAGTGAATATGGAAATTAAAGGCAATCGATGAGTAGAAAAGATTCAACCAAAGGAGGGGAGTGTTGTAGAACTCTCCAAAATCGTCCTAAGTTGAAGACATAATCAAAATTCGACTTAGGCAAAAATTTCATTTAAAGACATTTTTGGGAGTCTGCAGAGACGCAGATCAGTCCATAAGGACCGTTTTGGGTTCTATAAGGCGTTGGAAATGACCAGGTGAAAATTCGAAGAAACACCGAATTTTCACTTAGGAAAAATGTTTTTGGTTCAGAATATGAGAGTAGAAGTATATAATGACAAAGATTTATGAATAATATACTTTTTCAAAGGTACCATAAATTGGACTTTGAAAAATAATATTTTTGGAAGGGCGTCAAAATTTGGCCCAGGAATCGATTTATCGAAAGTACGCCAAAGTTTCACTTGCAGACTAATTTTTCAAAACTGCGTTGAAATTTGGCTTGAAGATCGATTTTTCAAAAGTACCTTGAAATTTGGCTTGAAAATCAATTTTTCAAAAGTACGCCAAAATTTCACCCGCAGATTAACTTTTCAAAAGTACCTTGAAATTTGGCTTGAAAATCGATTTTTCAAAAGTACGCCAAAATTTCACCCGCAGATTAGTTTTTCAAAAGTACCTTGAAATTTGGTTCGAAAATCGATTTTTCAAAAGTACGCTAAAATTGGTCTTAAACTGGATTTTTCAAAAGTACCACGAAGTCAGTTTAAAAAGTACCACGAAAATATACTTTAAATTATTTTTTATTTTTTATTCCTCAACCAAAGACATTGACCTTTGAGGTACGATCATTGAAAGCACAATTCTAAAGTATGAGCATAAAATTTTAACGATGCACTGCATCCAAAAGGCAAAATAGAAGATTTTGTCAAAGCCGGCGTAGTGCCGATAAGCAAAAATTGATAAAAATCAATGCACATGTACAAGGCCGGTTTCTCGCATGGAAAGAGTTTGGATTGACTCAGCGGCTCGGAATTTGGTCGAGCGCGTTGAGCAGTCCAGACAAAGCGATGGTAGAAAAGCCAATAACGGGGCTTTTCAAATGACAAAGTTATAGAGGAAAACGCCTTGTGCATAAAAATCCAAAAATTCAATTTTGCCTAATAGTCGCTCGAAGGTGAGACGCTGCCAAATCGATATTATTAATCGACTGTGATAAGGGTTAGTAAGTCGTGGACTGATCGAACGCCACTCAACTTATGCAGTAATAAGTCCTCTGAATGTGTTTGAGTACGTGAATCTCCATGATACAAGAACTTTAAAGCTAAGTAGTCTCTAGCGAAACTAAATTCATTTAGTAAAACTTTTTTAAGTTAATTTCAGTCAGCCTTAATTATTCATTTACCCAGAGTCTGAAATGATTCAAAAAGCTCACATTTTGATTCTGAGAAGGTACGTATGAATCTTTTCTACCTAATCGATCGTTAGCGTGAGCGCTCTCGCTTGTATGGTCTGAAAGTCACTACCTTGATTGGGGAAGGCACGATTCTTATCTTGAGAATTTTGTATAACCAATTCTGTTAAATAAACGGATTCTTTGAACTAATATTTCTTAATTGATCTTGAGGCCTGTTGACGGTCTATAATCCCTGGAACTTTCGTATAGAAAACCGGATGTGTCGAGTTAATTCGTATTAACGTTCGACCTTCTGGTTGCTTTACGGAGGTTTGAGAGGGATTTTTTTATGCGTTTTTTGAGAAATATATTCCGTTATTAATGGACCAAAACGTGATTTTCGCGTACCAAAACTAATCCCTCCGCAGAGAAATTCTTCGGTTGGAATTTTTTTATGCAAAAATTCAGGAAATTAAGAGGTGCCTAAACCCCTAACGAGGGAATTCAGGTCCAGAGAGAGCGTAGTTTCCGATCTGTGGTAGTGCCGCCTTGGTCCCATTACTCGGCTACCGAAGTGCATCTTATCTCGAACCCGCCTGGGAGGTAGAAGAACGGGGTAATACGCGACTGGCGCCCCCTGAGAAATAAATTGGTGTCGCGTCATTTTGACGCCCGGTAGTGCGTTCTTCTACAGTAACACCCCAACCATCTTCCAAGCAGAAATTTATGCTATAGATCTATGTGCCCAGAAATGCCTAAATAGAGGCACCCGAAGGGCAAAGATCTATATACTTTCAGATAGTCAGGCAGCATTAAAGGCTCTCAGGTCATATACCTTCGAGTCAAAAATTTCCTGGGAATGCAAACAATCCCTGAAGCAACTGGCAAAAAACAACAAGGTTACCTTGATGTGGGTGCCAGGGCATGATGGGATAGAAGGCAACGAATTGGATGATAGCCTCGCAAGAAAAGGGGCTGAAGCTCCGTTCTTTGGACCCGAACCGTTCTGTGGCTTATCCAAGGGACACATAACGGAGGAGATCCTAAAATGGGAAAAGGAACAAAAGGAGTCCTACTGGAGGAACACTCCAGGCCAGACAAGCAAAAAAGTTTATAACCTATTCAACAAAGAATGCCACAAGGCTTCTCGAACTTGAAAAGTCCGACCTAAGGCTGATCACAGGCCTTCTAACTGGCCATTACCTCTTAAGATATCATCTCAAGAACATGGGCATGGCAGAAGATGACAAATGCAGATACTGTGAAGCTGCAACTGAAACTGCCTAACATATACTTTGTGAATGCAAGGTGCTAATCCGCATTAGGCTAAAGTACCTAGAACAGGCGGAATTAGCGCCTGAAGACATAGGGAAATTAGCTCCCAGGAGAATCGCAAGCTTTGCAAAAAGTCTTGGAATCCTAGGCAACAATTAGATGCAGGGTAATTCACAAAAGATCTTTTAGGTCGAGGTGAAGAAAGGACAACCCAGGGCCAAGTGAACAATCTACAATCGACATCTACAATCTACAAGCCTCTTTTACAGCTATTGAAGCCCAATATGAACTTTACTTCATCTTAAGCATTACTAAATATTTATTATTCACTTGCATATTCACATATAAATTTTAGTATATTTCCTGTTTACGGCTTATCTCTGTGCCCGACGTCAACACTTAAAAAAGGAAACGTAGAAGAAGTTTCCGACATAATGATAAAGCATTTCCCAATAATTAAGTTTAATGGATTTTACAGCTACTTAAAACAAATATTGAACTTCGAAAGAATGAGGTAATAATATTTTTTTTGGGTGACTTTTTTAGTCTTCTTCAGTTTCTATATAGGTGCAAGTATCTGAACTATTCCCGACACTTGCTCTTTCCCCAAGCAAACCAACTAATCCTAATTAGAAAAATTTTACGTTTGAAAAAAAAATGTTGCTGATTCATTTTTGGAATGTTAAAAAAATTAAAATGGTGACTCCAATTTGGCGAATGGACTCTATTTGCGATTTTTATTTGTTACCGGTATAATAACAGTAACAAAATGGCATTATTTTCATGAAAATAATGAGAAGATGCACATTGTTTCGGTCATAACTTATTTGTCTTTAAAATCTCGACGTTTCAATGACATTCTTAGCCTATTTGAACAATAAAAATTTTCAAAACTTTTTTGTCGTTACTATACTTCCACTGGATGTGGAAGTAATTGTTATTTTTTGGTTGTCACCTTCAAAAAAGGGGTGGCGTCCACCGCCTATAAAATGGTAAGCTTCTGCTTAATGTAAAAAAGTTTCTTTGAGGCATTTACTTAAGTTCTAAACAAAATTAAATTCGAAATATTCGAATATCAAAGGAGTGAAATATGAGAGTGGGACACACTGTATATCGAAGTGAAAAAACAGACGAAATGGTCTATTAATGGTCAAATTACTGAGTTCAAAATGTAGACGTATTCTAGTAATAAGTTTAAAACAATTATAAAATATATTTGAATATTGCAAAATGTGTGTCCATTTTAGGTAATCAATTAAAAGAACTGAGATATAGCCAGTCGCCAACTCTTTGTTATTTGATATCAGTATCGTGGTCAATAAATTAACTAACTGATTCGATTATTTGAAACATTAATATACTGACATTGAGGATTTCATTACATGACTTAACTACATAATATAACGATTATATTAGTTTTCATTTCAGTTAGGGAGATTCGTGGCCCCTTCATTATTATTTATTGTGATTAATGCATTTTGCTAATATAAATGCTAATTTAAACGCAAACGTGCATTTAAAGACACCGATAAAACGTGCCCAGTATTTATTTGCTAGTCTGTTATTGTTATAGTCTAGGAGATAGCCTACACATATGGTGCATGGGACATAACATGTTGGCATTGCTGTTATGTTTTAGCAAATATTTTTCAGAGTATTTTTTCTTATGTGAGTCAGATCTCCCCCCCTTGACTGTTTTGGCGCTAGCCGCACCAGAAAATATTCAATTGTGGAACAAAGTATAACATTTTGAGGCTTTTTGTTAGTTGAAGAGGGTATCTTGGCGATCAACATTCGATATATGCCAACATTTATTCTCCGTGCAATTGGCAGCACAGGCGACTCAATTATGGCCAAAATTAGAACGTAGTATAATATAACACTTTCTCACCCTGTCAATGTTCATTGCTGGAAAACCGCATGCCAACATTTTCTGCCTGCTCATTTTCCAGTTTTTTTGGCCAAAAATTAGACTTTTGGCCTAAAGCGGTACTTTTCAAGAAAAATGTTGGCACCTTCTCAAACTTGTAGTTTTTGTACCAAAGAATAGTCCCTTTCTTCTGTTAATTATTATCATTTTTATTATAGTAGGTGGTATTATTTCTGTTCCCTCGGGGTGCTTGTTTTAGGTGAGTCCCCTCGCCTCTCACTAAACACTACGAAGCAAGTAAAAATTGATGCCATAAGATGTTCAACTTAACCACCTTCTTGCGCTTGGCAGTGTGCCAAGCCGGTACCAAATTCACTGGCAGGCCCTCGCACTTTAATAATCGATGAGCGAGGGGAAGGGGAGAAATGTAAAAAAAAATTTTGTCAAAAAATCTCTGGCGAGCTCCCGTAGTACTATAATTGATGAGCGGGGGGGGGAAGGGAGATGTGAAAAATTTTTTTTGTCAAAATTCTCTGGCGGGTCCCTACACTTTAATAATTAATGAGCGCGAGGGAGAAATGAGAAAAAAATTTTGTCCAACTCTCATAATTAATGAGCGAGAATTGCGTTTACTAGTGTAACCGGGCCTCGGTACCACGGTACATACTGACCTCCCTTATGGGCCCTTTTGGGCCCGAGGGTAACCTTGTTGAGAAATATTTTCCAATATGTTTAGTGTTATTGAGTTTGAAAGATTGCGTATTCTTTCTTTCAGCTCATCAATATTGTCGGATATGATTTCGTAAACCTTACTTTTTAAATATCTCCAACAAGAGAAGTCGAAAGAGGTCAAGTTAGGGGACCTTGGTGGCCATTCTAATGCACTTCTTCGATTAATCCATCTCCCCGGGAAAATATTATTCAGCAAATTGCGTACAATTGAAGCATAGTGCACTTAAGCACCATCTTGCTGGTCAAATGCATGTCCAAAGATTTCTTGTGATGTAGGTATTATTTCATCATTTAATATGTTGACATACTTTTGAGCATTCAAATTGCCGTCAATAAAAAATAGTCCTATTGTCCTATTACACAAAATTCCAGCCCAGACATTAACTTTCTGCGGATATTGGGTATGAAAGGCCCTCATCCAGTGAAGATTTTCATCATGTTATGCCGATTTATAGAACCATTTAATGGAAAATTAGCTTCATCAGAAAAGTAAGTCCAGAAAAACCTATTGTCATCAACATATCGCGTCAGCATTTTATCGCAAAATTCAAGTCTACGATTAAAGTCATCTTCCATAAGCTCTTATACTAGTTTGATTTTATAAGGCTGGTAGTGATGCAACTTCATAACTTTTAGAGCTGAACTTATTCTTATACTCGATGTATGATAATTATCTTGAAAATGCAGTAACACTTCCAAAGACTTCTCTTCATTTCTAGCGTTTTTAGGTCTTCCAGATCTTGCTTCATCTTTAATAGCACCAGTTTGTTGAAAACGAGTAACTGTTCGAAATGCCACCATTAGTGGCATTGAATAAAGCTGCAAACTCCTGCAACCTTTATCTCTATATCCCCGTATCATAATGACTGTTATTCTTTCCCTTTCTGAAAGAGACATTACAAACAAATTTTGCAAAATAATTTGCGGATGAACTGAAAACGACAAATTGAAACAGACCCCACAAAATAGTGATGGGGAAACTCAGCAGATGGATCTTAGAATCAAGTGGAAGTAAAAATTCAGTTCTAGTCTCCCCGAAAGCTGGAAATGAAATAAACATTGGAAAATGAAACTAGTGAAACGGAATACCATATTGAATCCGATGTGTATTTCTCGAAGATTGCGAAAAATTTTATTTTTTGCGATTTCAACGCCATCTATCGCGAATCAAAAAAAGTTTCAGACAAAACCTACGTATTTTGTAGCGTAGAATCCGACTCTGCATTGAAAAATAGAGAAGAAAGTTCACATCTAAATCTATGACGATATCATTAATGAATATGTTGAAAAGCGGCGGATAGACCCATGGGGAACTCCTGAAGTTGCAAGGTATTCAACAGACCTGAAACCAAATCTGGAGAAAAAAAACACCACGTGTTTTAAATTAATAGATTTTAATATAAATTATCATGACTTACCGAATGCACAAAAATGTATCTAAATAATGGAATAACAGATATCTATTCATCTATCTAAAAACATTTATGGGTTTAATTAACTTTGTATTTTTGTGAATACGTCTTCTGAAGCGTAGACTAGCAAAATGATTCCAATTAAAATACGTATATAAATAAACATTTTTCCGATACCGTAAAAAGGTTAAAGTACCTAGCTACCGATTTAAAACTGCACATTTCACTTATCAAGTTGCACATGGATGTGTAATTTGAGTTAATATTATTTCAATCACAAACAAACGCATCTCGTGTTAAAAACAGGCAGTGAACGCTCAAGCAATAAATTTGTAGTTAATGTACATTTTAAGTACTTTGGACTTAAGTACCCATGGTATTAAAAATGCACTTTATTCAACATCTAAATAAATAATATTTTTTATAGGTACTCGCATATGTTTTATTTATTTTTATTTTCGGCGCTTCTGGTCATTACTCTCTTGTTTTACAAATACAGTTACAAAATAGAAAAAAATTAAGCCTAGATGTGTTTATGTTTAGTTTCAAACAGTTACAACAAAAAAGATAAAAAAGTTTTCCGCATGTTACATTTGAGAATGCAAATTTTCGACATAGCCTTAGAAAAAAAAAATGCTTTCTACACTTATTAAAAGACCTACATATTAACACATTATGTTAACAAATATATAGTGATAACACGATAAAAATTTGGGAGTAATCCATTGTGCGGTTTTTGAGTTAAAGCGAGTTAAGCGGAAAAATAATTGTTTTATATATCCAATACACATTAAAACTAGAGAAATGCGCCGCGAAAACTCGTGACGGTGTTAAATAATTATTTATAATAAGTTTAATATTTGATGGAGGGTAGACTGATAAAATATTAAGATGGAAAAAAGATTTATATGTCCGAATATTAAGCTCCGAAGTCCCTATCCCTTTTCCTTAACCCTTTATTCCCGCAAACGCATTATATCCCCTCCCTCCCTTCCTATTGCTTGGATTGCAATACTTTTTTTTTAAATTAAAGATAAAACAAATTCTCACTTCCCTGTAAAAAAAATTCTCTTCTGAGCCATTTCCTTCGTATTCAAAAACCCATTAAAAAAAATGCAAAAGGTTATTCCCCTCCCACAAGTTTGTTTATTTGAAAAAAATTTAAAAAAAATTATTCAGTCAAATATTAGACATAATAACGAACAAATTCCATTTTGGTTTTTGAAAATCGCAAGACAGGGAAAAAAGTTCGAGGGGGTTGAATAATTTTCCTTTCCCTACCTCCCTCCCCTCCCCTAATTGGCCCATCACCCCAATCCTCCGACTCCATCAATTCATATCTATTTTACCTACCCCAAAAAAATCTCATCCTCCTAACTTCTTTTTTTCGTAAAAAAATTAAGGAATTACTTTTTTGTGTATTAGTGTTAGGGCAAAAAAACGAGTATTTTCAAAAAAAAAAAAAATCACGAAAAGTTACCGTCCGATTTGAAAAGAAAATTACCAGATTATGCGCTTCCGCGAGATCTTCAATTTTTAATTTTACTTTTTTTTCGTCAGGTCAATAATAACAAAGTTATAGTGGAAAAACGTGTTTTTGCGAATTTTAAATGCGAATTCCTCCGCCACCCCGTGTGATTAAGCTGAACTAAGTTGATAACATGATAAAAGAGAACGCGTGTAACCGAATTGTCAAAAAAAAATTTTAAAAAGTTGATTCCATTTCAAAACCAGATCCGCTCCGCTACATCTTATACTAGACGTAGCTTGATGAAATCAATAAAGGGACCATCTAATCCAGGGAAATGAGGTTTTGGCCGGGACTGTGACTCATCCAGGCAGAGATCACGATTTTTAGGTAGTATAGGTGTCAATAAATGAAACCTATATAAAATCTGCGGTCGATTTTCTGCATATGTTTATTTACAGCCATTTTAATGCAAAAAAATGGAAAAAACGTGTTTTTTCACACTTTTTCACCTGCCAGTAAAAAGTAAACTATCTTACAGATAAATCAAATGAATCACCTTGTAGGAAATTAAAAAAACTTTAAAATGGCGGTTGTTAAATGTCGATATAGTTAATTGTTGTTAAGATAATTGCAAAATGCGGAATTTTATTCAATAAACAATATCTTGTGTAAAAAACAATCTACTGTTTTGTCCTTGCGTAAATAGTTGACTCTCATAGTGCTTAATATCTGGTAAAAATTTCAAATCGATTCGTCAAATAGTTTTTGCAAAATTGCATTAGTTTATCCCAGAGACCTTTTTTTTGCAACCCCACCACGTCCAGAGAAATCAAAATACAATGATTCTACGGCCTCCGCCTGAAAGGGAAAGACTTGATTTACCAAAATGTTTTGTTAGATATCGAAAAAATTAATTTTCAGACCTGCAAAATGACGTTGCAAAAGAACTCAGATTTTTACCTTATAAACAAAAAGAATATTTTTTTAACAATTGACTGTAGAGCATCGGTTTTTCGATATCTGAAAAGCTGATATTTTTACACGAATTTTGAAAAAAAAAAAAGAAGGTCCTAGGTCAATTTGGGGCAAAGTTAGCAATTTTTTTTCAAAAATTCATAGCTCCTTTGTTTATAATAATTAAGAAACGTAACAAGCCCCATTTTAAAGGGGAAGAGTTCAACTTTTAGTGTAAAAAATTTGAAAATGATTGCACTTTCTCAAAACTGTTGGCAAAGCTACTAAAATGAGGCTCGAATCAACTTAGCTCGGAGGTCAAAAATTGAAACAGCAACTTCAAACTGACCACATAAGTCATAACTTTGGTGTTTGTTAACCGATTTTGATGTTTCTTTTTTCAATTTGGGGTACCTTTTTGCGTACGTTAATAATATTCAATCTGTTAAACTATTAACATTAATATTAACAATGTAATTTGTTTAAACATTTAAAAAACATTTTTTTTTGCAAAATATCAAAATTTTTTGTTTTGTTCTTGTTGAAAGTTGTAGAAAACGCTTATGTACACGTAAATATATATCTTATTGTTATAAACAATTGAATTTTTCAAATTTATAAAATAAAAACACTCTATTCGATATAATTTACATTTTTAAGATATTTTTCAAATGCAAAATTACCATACAATTTATGAAAAGTGCTCTTATTAATTTGCGTATTATTAATTATTAATAAATAATAAAACAAACCATTACTTCCTTCGTAGAAGTATACAACACGTGAATGTACATGTAGTGACAGCGTTTGTCATGTATAATGGTTTGTATGATACAGTAGAAACTTTCTATGGTTCAACACATCTGCTCCAAAATAATAAGAGAGTAATAATTACCTGTAATTTGTTTAAACATTTTACAAAAAAATATTTTTATACATTATCAAAATTTTTGTATTATTCTTATTGAAAATTATAGGAAAGGTTTGTGTAAAATTAAATATATAAATTACTGTTATATTAAGTTATAAACAATAGAATTTGTAAAGTGTGAAAAGAAACACATTGTTCGATATAAATAACGCTGTAATTTATAATAATACAGAATATTTGTCGATTCACATATAAATTTACTTAATAATATACCTATACACATTCTAATAAGGTAAAATCAATCAACTCGTATTTTTTTTAGGATCGGCTCATTATCATCAACATTAGAATGATCAAAGTTATCTAACATTAAATTAATATTCTCAATATCATCATCGTCGTCATTACAATTAATTTCACAATCATTTTCAAATTTTTTTACACTAAAAGTTGAACTCTTCCCCTTTAAAATGGCGCTTGTTACGTTTCTTAATTATTATAAACAAAGGAGCTATGAATTTTTGAAAAAAAATTGCTAACTTTGCCCCAAATTGACCTAGGACCTTCTTTTTTTTTTCAAAATTCGTGTAAAAATATCAGCTTTTCAAATATCGAAAAACTGATGCTCTACAATGAATTGTTAAAAAATTATTCTATTTGTTTATAAGGTAAAAATCTGAGTTCTTTTGCAACGTCATTTTGCAGGTCTGAAAATTAATTTTTTCGATATCTAACAAAGCATTTTGGTAAATCAAGTCTTTCCCTTTGAGGCGGAGGCCGTAGAATCATTGTATTTTGATTTCTCTGGACGTGGTGGGGTTGCAAAAAAAAGGTCTCTGGGATAAATTAATGCAATTTTGCAAAAACTATTTGACGAATCGATTTGAAATTTTTACCAGATATTAAGCACTATGAGAGTCAACTATTTACGCAAGGACAAAACAGTAGATTGTTTTTTACACAAGATATTGTTTATTGAATAAAATTCCGCATTTTGCAATTATCTTAGCAACAATTAACTATATCGACATTAAACAACCGCCATTTTAAAGCTTTTTTAATTTCCTACAAGGTGATTCATTTGATTTATCTGTAAGATAGTTTACTTTTTACTGGCAGGTGAAAAAGTGTGAAAAAACACGTTTTTTCCATTTTTTTGCATTAAAATGGCTGTAAATAAACATATGCAGAAAATCGACCGCAGATTTTATATAGGTTTCATTTATTGACACCTATACTACCTAAAAATCGTGATCTCTGCCTGGATGAGTCACAGTCCCGAACATGGTACTTTTTTTACTCATTTCCCTGGACTAATCGCCGAGCCATATAAAGTCGATTAAAAAGAACATTTTGTTGACACGCTTAAACCCTCAGATACCTATTTCTTATTTAGGATAAATTGCAAAAAAGGGCCTAAATATGTTTTTCGCAAATTAAAAAAAAGATGATGCGAGATTTGGCAATTTCGACTTCAAATGCATGTTTAGTGCTTCAAAATATATGGGAATATGTATTCTGATTTCTGGAAATATTTTTTCTTTTAATTTTGTGTGCCTGTGTGCGTTGCCTTTTTAATAGTTGTTTTTTAATAAACAATGTTTCATAAATAATTTATAATTGCAAATAGATTTTCTAACTGAATGTCCTTAGAGTATTGATAATTCACAATTTTATCACAACTTCCTGAAGCACGTTGCTTTGAGGTAACGGCCCTCCGCCTACGGCACCGACGCGACGCGGCGTGGCGTCAAGCTGATACCAACTGACGTACTTTCGGAAACTGATAAAATTATTTTGTATTTATTATTATACCTATTTGATTTAATTAAATAGGTATAGACTACAAGCCCATCGTAATTTTAAAGGAGTCAAGTGACCCAGCATGAATTATATCCAGTACGATGCTTGTATATGAAACCAGAACTTTAGGCACTCTGCCGTCACTTTTGGGCGGTACAGGTGAGTACACAGGTAAATTGAATTTTCCATCTGAAAGTGCGCACTTCAGACAAAATATTTTTGTACAGCATTCCTCATGTTCGATAGTTCATAAAAAAATAATCACCTAGAACCTACTGCCGTACAAAAATAATGGGACCGGAAGCCAGAAGGATTTTTTTATTTTCCGAAAATTTTCCCAGGCAAATAGGTGATTTGATACTGTACGGCGTTTGTACAATTAGATTTGTATGCTTTCATAGATTCATTATTCAGCAACGCCGTACATATCTGGTGGTTCCAGGGTGAGAAATCCTGGGCGCAACCCCTTCCCCTAGACTCGTATGGTGCAAGTAAAGAAAAAACAACCCAGCAGTTACGTATATGTGTTTTTATAAAAAATAAAGCTTATACAGTGAAAACGAATTTATTTGTACTTAATGTTTATGTATGATTAGTAGATTCGGAGATATTTAAGTTTATAAATGGCACGTTTATACAATGAAGTATTTAGTTTAAATGTTGTATATCTTAGAAACTATGACACTTTCGTCAAAAATAGCATATTGCTTTTATTAAAGCATTTCTAAAATCGTCAATATAGCCCATAGACATGCTGTATATAAGAAAACGACAAAACGATAGGAGATAGTGTTGGATTTTTTGAGGTTGGTTAGAACTGGCTTTTGTCTTTAACCGGATAATTTTTGTGTTCAATAATTTTAATAACTCCTTTGGTTCTCTTTAATGCTGATTTACACATGTTTGAAGTTTTGTAACAAAATGATTCATATTTTATATTATTTACCTATAAAATTTGGATTATGCAAACATTATTCTATTTTTATTTGTCAAACCATCTATGTCTGAGTTTTAGCATTTGTTATTTATTACACAAATGTCAACAATGTACTGTTATTAATTTCTTTTATAGGCTTTCATTCTATTAATATTCTGTTTTCTAATTCTGAATTAATTCCGTCGTTATTTCTTCTTCAGCACTATTTTGACATAAACTTAACATTTAAATTTAAATAACATCATAAAAAATGAAACTGACTCAGTCTGAGTAGGAAGAAAATAATGCGGTTATACTATATTATTAGAATACGAACGGTAATAATAGTTCATAAAAAAATAATCACCTAGAACCTACTGCCGTACAAAAATAATGGGACCGGAAGCCAGAAGGATTTTTTTATTTTCCGAAAATTTTCCCAGGCAAATAGGTGATTTGATACTGTACGGCGTTTGTACAATTAGATTTGTATGCTTGGTTCTCTTTAATGCTGATTTACACATGTTTGAAGTTTTGTAACAAAATGATTCATATTTTATATTATTTACCTATAAAATTTGGATTATGCAAACATTATTCTATTTTTATTTGTCAAACCATCTATGTCTGAGTTTTAGCATTTGTTATTTATTACACAAATGTCAACAATGTACTGTTATTAATTTCTTTTATAGGCTTTCATTCTATTAATATTCTGTTTTCTAATTCTGAATTAATTCCGTCGTTATTTCTTCTTCAGCACTATTTTGACATAAACTTAACATTTAAATTTAAATAACATCATAAAAAATTAAACTGACTCAGTCTGAGTAGGAAGAAAATAATGCGGTTATTACTATATTATTAGAATACGAACGGTAATAATCATCGACAGTTGCAAGAAATATTTTTACAAATGACTCAACTCAACTAAATCAATAATTTTTGTTTAAACAATAAAATTTGCATTTTTGTTTTTATACAAGTTTCTCTGAATCGATTTAATTGAAAACTAATTTTTTGGTTAATATTGGCATTTTAGATAACAATTATCTAATCGTTATGTAAGCAGGCGTTGCTTCATAGCCATATAATTTACTTCCGAAATAAATAAAAACTGCTATTATAATATGCTGATGCTAATCCTAACAAAACGTTAATTTAACCTAGTTTTTCTCATAGGTGCGCTACCGCTACCGGTACCAATTTTTTGTTAACATTTACTTTACTCCTGACTCATATAGTGTTTGCTCTTTGCATATCATTCTGTTCTGGTTATAAATAAGGACAGTAAGTCAGTGGTGCGCAAACTATAGACTGCGGCCAAGCTTAAGGGAGTTGCAGAAGTTCATACTCGGGAGCATCATTAAATTGAAATATGAAGCAAACGTAACTGATATTTTTGATATTAAAAAAACCGCTGCCTAAGGAATCACTACTAAGAATCGGGGATTGAAGAATATAACTGATATTTAACTGATAGGTTGTTTGAAATATGTCCGGGTATTCAGAGACTTCAAAAATGTAGTAGATTCTTGTTTTTATCCATGCAAAAAGTCAGTTTAAAAAAAAAATTAAAAGTGAATTTTCTAGAAAACGGCCAAGGGAATGATTTCAGATTTTACGGGAATTGTTTCGGGACAGATAAAGCTACCATTTCCCGTAAGAATTGAGAGAGTGCATGCATACTTCATTTAAAGGTGGTTCTGGCCTACTGTGTACCCCAAATGTGGCAATGAACTTTAATCGGCTCTCCGGTAAAATAGAAGAGAAATAAGGTACGTCACTTTGTCAGATTGACGACGATCTGTTACTCTAGGTTCAACACCTACAATAAAGGCCGTGCCGTTACATTTAGGGGTGATTCATGTAACTAATACAAGAGTTAGAAATCTTAATTAAAAGAGGCGTGTTTCCGTTTATTTCTTATTTTAATCATGCTAGAACATACTTTATATAAGAGTAATGATGTTTTGTCTATTAAGTAATACATTATATTTATTACTTAATATGCTGTAGAAAAATAAAGCATGCTCCGCTATCTCATCAATTAGTAAGCGGAAAAGCTTTGAGGTTTTTTATTTGCACTAAACAAATGGAGTCAACTATATTAGGTATATTTGTGTTGATTCTTAATTTCTTTGAAGAAAAAACAGTGTTAAAGTTAATGAAAATAATTTGATAAAGCCGTTATATATTTCGTCTACTGATGAAACTAAGCTCAGGTTTATAGTCTCATAGTTTATTTGACTGAATATTCGTCTCATTTCATGTGTTTTTGCAATCAATAAAGATTTGCTTATTGAGTAAAATGATCATATGTTACATTTACACAAAATACTATAAATGCTCGAGATACGCTTGTTCTCTATTTACTCAATAAATCTGAACTTGTTCCAATCAGAATATCTGTTCACTGTTCATTAAATTGCCGATATAACGAAATCGTAAATAAAGAAACATTGTATATTGATGTTCAGGTTTTATCGCACCTATAAATGCTATGCTTAATGCTAATGAATGTTTTAATATGCAATAAACGAAGCCATCAGGTATCGATTATTTACTATATTCCCTTGATAGAATTTTCTCCTCCCTTTTAGAATCCACCATTTGAAGAAAGTGCTTTTACCCTTAACAAAAACCTATGGGATTTTTTCGTTTTCTTCATGATTTCCTTGCTGTTAGAAGCACTTATATAGTTAAAAGTTCCAGTTGCACATCACAACTTACACGCTTTTTTATTAATTATGAAATTACCTACTTTCTGTATACTGGTGCCTCAATCTGGACACACTAATATGCAGGGCCGTTCCTGGGTCTTTTGCCGCCCCGTGCAAAAAGAAATTTTGCCGCCCCATAAATTATGGAAATTATTTTTTCAAAATAATCTTTTTTGTGTGTAAATAGTAGTGTATATTTTAAATATTGTCTATATGTTATTTATGGCACTTTCTTAACTCTTCTACTTTTCTCGCCTGTCCACAAAATACTTTTAAGAAAACATTCATCTTTCAGATTAGCGTTCAACACAAAACGGAAAAAAGCAGTTCTCCGTATTGGGTCACCTTCTTCGAGTTTCTGACCCGGCGTGTAGTGGATTGGATGTTTTCCTTCAATCCTAAGAGTTGTCCAAACTTTCCATATGGACCAATTCAGTTGACGAACTACTTTTTGAATACTGCTGGTAGGATCTGCTTCGAAAGCCTCAAAAATTTGCTCATCTATTTCAGGAGCATGTTGCACAATATGCACCCGTTCCCTATGATGAAGGTTACTTGTTTCACGTATACGTCGATATGTGTTAGAAAACACCTGGACATTCTTTTTGTTGGAAATTGTTCCCGATAAAAATCTTTAGCTGCTGAGGCATTTCCGTCGACTATTCCGTACATAAAGAGAATATCGGCATATTCGGCATTAGAAAAAGATGCCATTGCAGAAAAATATGACAATACCATGAACAATTAAATAAAACGGCGTTTGACGCAAACGTTCAAATGTGTCACTGGTATCCAAGCAAAACAATTTTTTGCGTCTGACCGCCTGATATCTACCATTTTTATTTAATTTCTTGTTCACTGTAAGTATAAATACGTCTGATTTTATTTCAGTATGTCACAGACCGAAAATTGTGTTTAACTATTAGTAAATAAAATCACTAATTTGCTGCTGAAAGAATTTATTTGTATAAGGGTAAATATGGTCATATAGGTTTCAAACGACCTCAACTATCACACAATGAAATCTTTCTATCGATATACCAAACATCCTGTATATTTAAAAAAGGGGCACGGATGAACACAGTTAGTGCTCCACTGGTTTAAATAGTTTGGTAGAGAATTAATTTTTTGAGCAATAATGACATTCACTGTGCACAATTAATTATTTCGAACTGCTTGCTTTAAGTGAAGTTTTTTAACAGCGTTAAATCTCTTAAAAGTGAGGTATTTCCTAAATTATAGGACTAAAATGCCTATCTCGTTATTAGTGAGCATTACAGTTCAATCAGACATGTGCTAAGATCTGTAAAAGTTTGAGTTGGAATGTCTGTTACACTCCATCACGTATTGGGAACTTAAAATTTAATCTACTTTTAATGATCGTAGAAAGGCCTCAACTGTATCATTTAACCGACACCGTTGAATTCTTCAGATTCGTTGTGATGCAAGATTACTTATTGAGAAGAACGGTAGCATGTTCATTGTTTTAATATGAACGTATTCGTCATGTTTACTTCCACATCCAATGGAAGTATAGTAACGACAATTTTTTTTTTAATTTTCAAATAGGCTTAGAATTTCTTAGTTTGTTGGGTATTTTTCCACTGTAAAAATATTTAAAAAATTTTGATGAAATACACCTCTGCGCCAAAAGGATCAGACAGAGGCTGGTTTTTATACTTCTATTACAAAATGTCCCAACAAACTAAGAAATCATGAATATGCCACAAATAATAAATTATAAACAATATCAGGCTTAGAATGTCATGAAACGTCGAGATTTTAAGTTTGCATACGATTACTCTGGAACCGTTTAAGATATTGACTTGAAATTAGGTACACGGTACACGTATGTATTTTAACGAGATCTGGAACTAGATTATATTTTGATCTTATTCCGTTGAAGGGTTGGGGGGGTACATTGGAGTAAATGGGGGTAAGTAGGCAAATCAAGCAAGTAAGAGTTTATAAAATTGGTGTTTATTATATATATAAGAAAAGCTAAGGTCTCAAAACATTTTTGGTATTAGGCACCCCCATTATTAAAGGGGGTGGAAAAAATAAAATTG
The DNA here is from genome assembly GCA_936432065.2 of Rutpela maculata. Lineage (NCBI taxonomy): Eukaryota > Metazoa > Arthropoda > Insecta > Coleoptera > Cerambycidae > Rutpela > Rutpela maculata. The sequence goes on from OW386288.2 coordinate 162,052,573, forward strand.
TCACTTAGGGTGTACAAGAACCAAAGGCTTCAAAAAATTTTTTTTTACTTTATCCACCCCTACTACCGATGTGACATATCGTTTTATGGGTTTTTGGGGTAGACGATTTCAAATATTATATTACTAAAATTCCATAAGCAATTATTTCCACATACCATTTTTTTTCGTTGTGAGAGACTTGGATAGAAAATCTGGATGTGGAAGTAGTGATTCCTTGGGCAGCAGTTTTTCTTTATGCGTAGATATTTCGAATTTTTGTCAAATTATATGTGTAGGTCAGGCATCAATGGGAGCTGTCGTGCTATCAGACAAGTCCTCAGATAAGCCCTATATTTCTAATAAAAAAATTGTATGTGCTGATAATGCCCAATATACAAATAAATATGTAATTTTAGTGTTTATTTTGGACCTTAAAAGGTACTAACATGCATAATGTATTTAATCGTAAATAGACAAATAGTATGACATAAAAATCAATGATGAGAATAATATAAAGTAACAAATGGCACCAAAAAACCATCAGAAGATGGTAATATACGGGGTGCATCGCGGTTAGTGGCCTATTAGGCGTTTTAGAAAAACTCTAAATAATTTGAAGCTGCAAATTTAGGAAGAAGGGTTTTCTATTTAATGAAAATATCGTTACGTGATGGTTATACCGGAAGTTGACATCAACTTCTTTATTTTAAACGGCATGCCTTATTTTTCATGCCGAATTCGAATTCTATTCATTATTTTAAGGTAACTTTTAATATCATTCCCTATTTAAAAAACCAATGGTTTTTAAGATATTTCGATTTTAATTAAATCTTATGCGAAAACTACCCACCAGTTGGAAAATAATAACATTCGCTGTGGTAAATTCCAGGAACCAACTTTTCTCCCATAAGTCTACAAAAGATGTAGCTTATGTGAGCTCAAGCTACAAATCTCCCAAAATATACAGGATGCTCAAAAAATGAGGTCCAACTTCGACAACTTCGACCTCCATTAAATCGCTTATTTCAAATGCAACATACTGCGTTTTATAAGCCTATTTGCTTCCCTCTCTTATTAACTTTCAACCTATATCTACATTTCCTATAACTGAAATGTATGGTTATTGGGTTATTTAAAGTTATTTAGAAAAATGGTTAAAGTAACTTCAATATTGACAATAGTGTGCAATAAGAATACACAAAGGGCATAGCAGGATAAGCATGTGTTAGGTGCCCCCGCACCAATCGGGTCGAAATTTTTAGCACAAGTTGATAGTAGTGTTAGATGAAATTTCCCAAAATATTATTTTCGGAAAACCATTTTTACGGGAGTTATGGGGGTAAAAAGAAAAATGAAAAAAAATTTTTTTTTCGAGAACGGATAAACCGATTTTCATGAAAAAAATATAAGTTATGGCTTTTGATGGTGCAAATGTGGGAAAAAATTATTGAACCCATTTGTCGAAAAAAAGTGGTGAAAAAATTTTTTCAAAATAAAAAAATTTTTTTTTAGGGGATGTTCCAGAGGCACACCCACCATTTTCTTCCAAATAAATGCTTATATGCCCCTTTAAAACATATCCAATTTTCAAAGCGATCGGAAGGGTACAACATACTCAAAATTGATAATCATTGGCAGACTGCGGGCGGCGCGTAGTCTATGCAATGAAGCATTATAAGACGACTTTTTTGTAAATATTTCGTGCAAAGACGAGATTACCTCCCCCTTTCGTTTTCGAGGGTGCTGAACACGATGCAGGTGGTGGGAGAAGTTTTTGACCGCCGCAACCCCCTGAAACGGCCATCCCTCTTATGGATCCCTTTATGTTTCCATATATAAACGAGTTTGAGGAGTGATTTATCAACGGGTTTTACTTGAAATAATATGGAAGGGGGTTATAGAGCAAGTAGAGTCCAGACAGCAGGCCTAGGGGGTTGATTAAACCTTCCCGAGAGGTGTAGTTTTTTTTTTTTTTCAAATGATTCGGTCGATTTTTGGGGTCGCTGATCACGGAAAAAATATTTATTTTTAGCTCCAACCCCCTCAAACGGGCAGAAATCACCTCTCACTCACCGTTTAAGAGATGAAGAGGGGTTGGAGCTAAAAATGAATATTTTTCCCATGATCAGCCCAAAAACGGGGGAAACGCGTTTGAACCCGAATTATTTGATAAAAAATGATTTTCCACTCCTCGGAAGGGTTTAATTAACCCCCTAGACCTGCTGTCTGGACTCAACTTACTCTATAATCATCTTCCATGTTATTTCAAGTATAACCCGTTGATAAATGACTCTCCAGACCCATATAGAAAACATAAAGAGATCCATAAGAGGGGTGGCCGTTTTAGGAGGTTTTCGGCGGTCAAAAACTTCTCCCACCACTTGCATCGTGTTCAACACCCTCGAAAACGGACGGAGGAAGGTAATTTCATCTTTGCAAGAAATATTTACACTATTTCTGCCTTTATTACATAGACTAGCGGTTTATTACTACATCTTACTACAACGGTCACTGGCGGCCATTACAACCCTACCATTTAAATCAGTATCAAACTTCAAGAAGTGTGGTGCAAAAATTCTCTGACGTCAACTGTGGGGTCAAACAAAATCTAGTTTGAAAATCTGAAGATTTTGCAAGGATGACGTCCGCAGTCAGCCTACGAAAGAACTAGTTTTCAAAGTCCACTACGAAGAGGTTACAGTGCCTTTCACTGGTGAAGGTGCCTGTTTATTGTGAGTCCCCTTGCCTCTCACGAGTCGGGGTGTTTATTTATCGTGAGTCTCCTTGCCTCTAAATAATCGGGGCGCTTGTTGTAAGTTCCCTTGCTTCTCATTAGTCGAGGTGCTTGGTTATTATGAGTCCCCTTGCCTCTCACGAATCAGGTTACTCTGTATTGATGAGACTTTTCTTAGTCTTCATTCTTCGAGAACATCCCATAAAAAATTTTTATTTTGAAAACATTTTTCAAAAAAGTTGCGGCGGTCAAAAGCTTCTCTCACCACTTGCATCGTGTTCAGCACCCTCGAAAACGAGGGGGAGACGGTAATCTCGTCTTTGCACGAAATATTTACAAAAAAGTCGTGCTTCATTACATAGACTACGCGCCGCCCGCAGTCTGCCAATGATTATCAATTTTGAGTATGTTGTACCCTTCCGATCGCTTTGAAAATTGGATATGTTTTAAAGGGGCATATAAGCTATTATTTGGAAGAAAATGGTGGGTGTGCCTCTGGAACATCCCCTAAAAAAAAAATTTTTTTTATTTTGAAAAAAATTTTTCACCCCTTTTTTTCGACAAATGGACTCAATAATTTTTTCCCACATTTGCACCATCAAAAGCCATAACATATATTTTTTTCATGAAAATCGGTTTATCCGTTCTCGAGAAAATTTTTTTTTTCCATTTTTCTTTTTACCCCCATAACTCCCGTAAAAATGGTTTTCCAAAAATAATATTTTGGGAAATTTCATCTAACACTACTATCAACTTGTGCTAAAAATTTCGACCCGATTGGTGCGGGGGCACCTAACACATGCTTATCCTACTATGCCCTTTACAATAATTTTGTAAAAGAATCACAGTATATTCATTAAAGTTGCTTAAAATTCATCAGGGATTGTAAGAAGTTAGATTTATTTGTGTCTTGTACTCACTCTCTCTCTCTCTCTCTCTCTCTCTGAAAAAAAATTAATTGTGCAGAAAATACATGCATAATATCTAAATCATTTCCTATTGGGAAAAGATAATTCCATAACCTCTACTCAAAACCGTCCCATTTTTATCAACGTTATCAACGTTTTCAACGTTTTGTTGTATTTTTGTAGTTGTAGAAATGGTCTATGTTTCACAGAGAAACATGGATGGAGAAAACCTCTTATTCACAATGTCTACCAAAACGTGAATTTCTTATTCGCAACGTTTCTTCGAGAGATTCCTTGCAAAACCACTTAGGTTAATAAATACTTTTATTTGAACGTTAGGATTAATGGGTTATAAATACACTAGTTTACAAACCATTGCAGAATTAAAAAAGTGGTGAAACATCTTCAGGCAAAATTTCTGCACATCTTGTAAATGGTAAAGATGCAACAAATTTTCCACTAAGATTCGGTGGACTGTCATGAGGCTTACTTCTTCCATAGCCGAATACTAGATCCGGGATTCTCCACAATGTTTTCGTTCGTTCCTCCCTGGGAGTGCTATAGGTTTTAATGATCCTGTTTCTCGTAACCGAGAGCGAATTCCTCAAATTGTTTTTCTATTGGGAAGATGCTGACAGTGAACACAGCATTGTCGTTTGTAAGCTCATGCATAAAATGCATACAAACCATTTCTTCGGTTAAATAATTCATTTTTATCAAGTTTTACTTCCACATCCAATGGAAGTATAGTAACGACAATTTTTTTTTAAATTGTTATTATTCAAATAGGCTTAGAATGTCATGAAACGTCGAGATTTTACGTTTGAGCAAAAAAATTTTCTGTCTGTCTATCTGTTTGTAACTTTTTGTGTGCGCACGATTACTCTGGAACCGTTTAAGATATTGACTTGAAATTTGGTACACGTATATATTCTAATGAGATCTGGAACTAGATTATATTTTCATCCTATTCTGTTCAAGGGTTGGGGGTAAATGGAGTAAATGGTAAATAGGTAAATAAAGCGGATAAGGGTCCATAAAATTGGTATTTAGAACAAACAAGAGAAGCTAATGTCTTAAAAAAAAATTGGTATTAGCCACCCCCATTACTTCTCCACCCAATTACAAAAGGGGGGTGAAAACAAATTGTGATTTAGTGTGTGTACAAGAACCAAAGGCCTCAAAATATTCTTTTTACTTCATCCATCCCCACTACCACCCTCCTATCTCTACCCCCACCCCACTATCGATGTGGGATATCGTTTTATGGGTTCTTGAGGTAGACGATTTCAAATATTATATTATTAAAGTTCCATAAACAATTATTTCCAGATACAAAATTTTTTCGATGTGTGAGACTTAGGCAGCAAATCTGGATGTGGAAGTAGTGATTGGTTGGGCAGCGGTTTTTCTTAATATATAACCAACTGAAAGACTCAAAAGAAAGATCTCAGCGGCTTTCGTCGAATAACTCGAAAAGTATCACATTTAGCGAGAAAACACTAGATGAATTTTATTTTTTTTCCTATAATTTCCGTAAAATCAATAGTTCCGATGGTGTCCAAATGTTTATAAGACGAACTATTTAGTTTAAATGTTGAATATTTTAGAAATTATGACACGTACATAAAATAATACGTGACCAAGCGAGCAAAATAAAAAACTGTTAATTAAGCTTTTAAATGATTTTTTATCTGATTCTGTAGAATAAAAAAATAAAGAAATTATGACCGAAACAATGTGCGTCATCACATTTTCTTAATAAAAATGTCGCCATTTTGTTGCTGTAATTAGCCAGTAATTAGAAATTCTCATTCTTAAATACTATTTTTCGCTAATATATAGGTACCATGACCTACACTTGCGCTAGAAAAAAATGCACTTTAAACTATAAAGATATTTACAAAAAACTGTACAATGTTTTTTTTAAGCATCTCAATAAATATTGCTTTTAGAGTAAACGTGGTAAAAATAAATTGAGGATGAATTCGATTTTTTTTAATTAAGTAGGAATAATAGTTTCGGAGATATAGAGAAGTTTACATATGATGTCCGAACATTCATAACACTTGGATCAAAATGCTAAGGATCAGTATTAAAGAGCTCTCAAATGTTTCTTTGTTTGTTTCTGTATCATAATGAACAATGATGTTATGACCGAAACAATCAGCCTATCCTATGATAGAACGTTTATGCTATTTGGCATATACAGGTTATGTTGAGCACATACCAGAAAATATGAGTGCGAGGGACAATTTTTCCTAAGAATAAAACGTAGACTGAAAGAATTCCAACAGAAAATATTTTTCCAGTTTTAAAAATGAGTCCCTACAAAACCATACCTACGCCACTGGTTTTGCTGGTCAACTTTTCAGCTTAAACTGCTCGTAAAATTTTCATTTTATTAACTTTCTTTTTCAAAAATTATAAAACAAACTTTTTTTTTCGAAAACTTATAATGTTCTGTATCTTGAAATCGAAGATCTCTAGGGTATAATTATATATAAGGAAAACCCTTGAGTTCATCATTTATTACAAATCTTTATTTAGATGGTACCTTATATATGGGTATAGGTGTAACTTAAATTTTATTTTTTTTTTTTAAATACATAATCTTCCCCTGTATTATCTGTCTTGTATGTAAGATATTATTCTATAAAACTGCCTGTGTTTTGTAAATAAAATATATAAATAACTGCTAATAGATCGCCCAAATGGCCCGTTTTATAGTAAAATATAAACATCAAAGTGCTTCTTACATTTTTTAACATAACATTGTTTATTATGTTTATGTTTAATAAATAGAACATGCAGTTTGCTACTCATTATCACAGAAAACATAAAATAAATATTCTAAATTTATAGCCTGGCACATATTTTGGTAATTTATGGATTTAATTGTATTGCCTACACTTTTGCATCTAATTATAGTTTTTATGGGGAAGTACCGTTAAGATTATTAAAGTAGACAATTTAAAGGCATTATCACGTGCTTCACGATAGACCCTTACTGACTTTTAACAACGTAAATGCCAAACTTTGTGATAATAACCTAGTGGAAATTTTAAAAGAGCGTTCATGCAGTGGTTTAAACGAAATGTCGACCCAACTTGATTGATCTTTACATAATTAACAGTTAGAACAACCAGTTATAATTAAGTTTATAAAAAGTGAATCTTAAATCGAACCTAGCATAAACAAGATAAGAAAATATAAATCGAAGGCATAATTTGGAATTTATTGTTTATTTCTGTTCTTTGTGTTTTTATTGATTATTATGCTTTGCAAAAAAGGCTCTTGCATTCAATTCATTAATGAAAAAGCCAATCTAACGTTAAAGGTGCATTGGCAAATAATATGCGAAAGTTTGTTGTAACAAGCGAATTGCAGCAACAGGCAAAATTACATTGCCATTACGTATAGACAAAAATATCCTTAACAAAAACGTAAATATAATATACTTAATGGAATGTATTTAGAAAAAATGAAAAATGGAAATTATTAGGAATTCGATTGAACCTGAACGTATCTGCCTAAAAACTGCTTTAATGGCTTGTCACAGTCGATGCCGAGTTTTAAATAAAAAACTTAGATGCAGTGGGTATTAGAGGAAGCATATTAATTACAATGGATCTCGTCATATATTTCCAACAGGAAATTATTGATTAAATATGAAAATGTTAAATATTCAAATGGGAATTCCTTAGGGTTATGTATTGGAACCTCTGCTCTTCATTATTTAGGTAAATGACCTACCATCAAAAGGTAAAGCTACTATGTTTGCCGACGATACCACTGTAACTATAGCAGCCCTTAACCAAGAAGAACTCTCAGTAGCATTGAATTGTGTGCAAGACGAACTAGAGGCATGGGGTCAACCAATTAATCTAGTTCTTAATAACAAGAAAACAGTCCCATTAAATTTCTATATAAGAAAGCCATTATCCTCAAATTTTGAAATACTAAGTAATATTGAACTTTCTGAATCTGCAAAATTCTTAGAAACACACTTAGATAGTAAATTAATGTGGAACAAACCACATTGATTTTGTTTGTACTAAACTCAACTCAACATACTTTGTAATAATACAGATTAAATCATGTTTAAACGTAGAGGGTCTATTAAATATTTTCTATGGGCTGGCGTTCAGTCACCTAACAAACAATATTGTCTCCTGGGGAATTGCCAATAACATAAAAAGAGTGCATGTTAATAGGTCAAAAACGCATAACCAGGATAATTTTTAATATGGCACGAATGGACAGTTGCAAAAATGTTTTCAAGAGAAACAATATCCTAACGGTTCCCTCAATATTATTATGGAATTGCGTTCTTTATGTATTCAAACATAAGTCTGATTTTAATTACATAGGTGGATATCATATCGCTACAATACCAGACATGGCAGTTATCCACCTCATTACATAAAAGCAGCTTCTTCAAAAATTCACCAGACTACAATGGGCCTTTCCCTCGTTTTTTTTTATTGAATATTTGAAAAGTTCTCTTTAAAAAACTCACCCGTATTTTTTCTTTTTTACGAAATTTGCTTCTTTTCTACAGAAAAAATTATTATGTTATATGAATTTAAAATTGGCGGCAATATTTCTGCACTGATGACGAAATGGGCGGAATAACCAATCAGTATACTCTAGCACCTTTGGTAGAGGCTACATATGAGCAGATTGTTCGTATAAGTGTTTGCCTCTTTCTATCTTTACCGAATTGACAGACATGTCATCAAGCTTTGTTAATTCTAGTCTAGTGACGTGTGAAATTACAGAAACTTTTCTTTGATGCATTTACTATTAAGCTAAAAACTACAATTTGATATGTTTTTTATCCCTGTTGGGATAATTCAGTACCTTTTCAGCAGAGGGTCGTAGGATGACTCAGTACATTTTGACATGTTTTATTTTTCTTTTTTTTTTCTTTTTTTCTTTTTGCATTGACTAAAGTAAAGGCTAACTACATTTTGAAATACAGAAAGGGCATCGGTTATATTATTTAGTAAATGAAAATCGGTCAGATATTATTTATAGAGATAGAATTTTCCCCGGTATGACCTTCATTTTTTTTTTTTGTTTGGACACCTATAGATAATTTCGTGTATTACCAAAATAGAGACTTTTTCGAGAAGGCACGATATCAAAATCTGTTTCATAGTAAAGCCTGATTTGTTTTGCATTTATTTTTTTAAATAATATAGCAATAGAAAATTATAAAATGGAGAAACATCAGCGGAGTGATTTCCGACTTACGATTTTATTTTCGGGCGGACTTCCACTCGGATATACCGGACGTGGTTATGCATCTTTGTAAATAACTCGTTTATTTTAAATTTTTCGAAAACTATTTCAGATTTGTTGGCCAAAAAGGTCCGTGCGTTATACTGGTTATAGAGATTGATCGACGGAATTAGTAGTTTGTGCAACAAGAGTGGATATGATATCCATATCGCACGATAAAGAAGTTTGAGCACGACGCCGTAGGCGGAGTGTTTCAAATCTTTTGAGTGCGATATGGATAATCCGCTCGAGTTGTACAGTATACTTTTTCTACGACCAGCTTAAAAAAACTACAAAATTTGTTAAACATTAATATATTACACAAATACACACTGACAGTTACTTTGACAGCTTACGCACTAATTTGATTTTAAAACGAATAGTTGTCTATGTACTTAATACACGAACTGTGATTGGTCGGTTTCATTTCATATCCATCCTAGAACTGATATGATATATATCCGTTCAGTTAACTGGAATTGCCTACTTATCCATTCTACAGACTATACAGAAAACAGCAAATTTACATAAGGGAGTAGAAAAACTTAATTTTCGATTTTTATTAGGAAACTGTTCGGTATTTGTAGAATTTATCAAAAAAATCAAGTTTTCCAGGATTTGTAGATTCGCTTTTGTTTTGTCAAATTTCTCACAAACCTCACCTAATAGACTTAATCGAGCCCTACAATCGCCATTTTTGAAAATCAAAATCGGACCTTCGGTTCGGGAGTTATCAATTTCTTTGGAAAATCATACTCGGCTTTGGAAAAAATACTTGCGGTCAACGGATTCGGGCCGACAGCAATAGGCTTGATTTATGGCCTTAATCCCACTAAGTCTCATCGAAATCGATCAATATCCTGGACAGTTATCGTGCTTCCTAGTCCGATTTCGAGAAAACCAGTTTTTTGCAAAAAAAAATCAATTTCCATTTGTTTTTCGACATAGTCTCCGGTATACTTATCTGTAGATCGTTGCTAGCGGCACCATCTCTTTTTTGAAATATCTCGATCCGACTGCCCGTTACCGAGTTATTCAATTTTTCCCTAAAAACTTGAAACGTCTATATCGGGTACTTCCGGTTTCCGAACGGAGCCGAGCTTCCAGCGTTAAGGTTTTCTCAAGGCCTTCTATCAACCACCCAAGTTTCATCGAAATCCGAAAACGGATTAGGGGGTCTGAGCGTGACAGACAGACAGACCGACAGACAGGACTGACCGACGGACGAAATTTTCTAAATTCGCTCTCGAGTAGATAGATATGACTTTCAATTCGATCCGACGTTTTTTTCGGGTTTCGATGGTCCACTGGAAAAATGCAAAACCTATACGTTAAACATTCATATACATTAGACAACATGGAAATAGTCTCATCGGCAGGTTTCCAGATGAGATATAAAATTCAGAAACATCAAGAGGTTCGGTTAATGTTCGTATACGGCATCTGCATCATAACCTTAAATTTTAAGTTTTTCAAGTCTCATTTTTAATGTTTGTATACGCATTTTTAGCTTGGAGCCGTACTGGCTCCAAGCTAAAAACTATGCATTTTCTGTTACGACTTTGAGTATGACTGGAAGTCACTGTCTTTTACCTAACACCTCCATTATACTCTTCGCAAAAACAAAGAGTATATTGTATTTGATCGGCACATTGCTAAAATCGTAAATATCGCTCGTAGAGAAAAAATGTTCATTGTGTTAGTGAACGAATTCTGAACAACTTTCAGAATGTCCGTCTGTCCGTTCGTCACGTTTCTTGTAAGCACGATAACTTAAGAAAGAAAAGTTCCATTGTATTGAAATTTGCAAAGTAAGTTAGTATTAGCTAGAGGAAGAACCCTATTATTTTTGAAGAAAATCGATCAGTAAATAAAAAAGTTATTAATTATTTAATTAAAAAAAATATATTCTCTTACTTTTTGTCGCTTGTACTTAAATAGAAATTTTGCGAAATGTTATTTCCATAATATATTTTATGTTTATGCATTTTACTAATATATATTTCATAAAAATATATCTAATGAGTTGAAATATGTATGATTGTCGAAAGATATATATCACAGATAATCAATTTTCGTAGCAATATGTGGTGGTGCAGTGGCTAAAGTTTTGCCTTGCAATTCAAAGGTCCCGTGTTCGAATCCCACACAGGCTGGATTTTTTTTTCATTTTTTTCACAACAAAATCGAAGATGTCCAAAAACTGCGAAGAGTATCCTATAGAATGAGTAACAATTATATAAAAAGCTCAGTAAATTGGCGAATAGTACGTTTTTAGCTTGTTATTTTCTCAATATCTAGACTGGAAAGTATACACATTTGATTAAAATTAGGCTATTTGTGGGACAAAAAAATACGTTTTTTGTCCAAATTTGAATAGCTGTAACTCCGTCCAGAGACATTCACTCAAAATATACCAAAGAGCAAATTCAAGCAATTCTGTCAGATTGAATGAAGATTTAATAACCTGCATTCCCAAAATTTGTATTTTCAAGATATTCGCAAAAAAATTAAAATTTTGCAAAATATGGAGTCGCTAGATATGCAGTATTTGACTTTTATTTATTTTTTAGTTAACTAAATAGTAGTGATGCGTTATGACATATACAGGAGACATTTCCTCTAATGGGAAAATAAAAAGACGAACTAAACGAGATTATGAGGGACTTCAAAGAGTTTTTCTGACAACATCCCTTCTTGTTGCTTCTTTCGCCCTGAGTAACCTAACTTACTAAGAGTAGGTTTTAATTTAATATTTCAGTTTTTCACAATGTCGTCAATGGGGACATTATCTCATAGCATTGGCCAAAATGAAATTTAATGAAAGGCATAAGGAAGAAGAGGTGGGGTGCTTTTCTTTGTAACACAAAATTTATTGTTCCATTTTGATTTAGTGAATTAGTTGTAACATTCACTGTATATAAGGAATTTATTAAAACCAGCTTAAAATGGCCATGTCTTTCTCACATAATACAAGAAGCTTCTTTTTTTTATTTTTTTCTTTTAGTGCATTGATTTAACCTTGTCCCATTTAACCAACTTCGCGATTGACTCCATTTCCTGACGTTTATAATGTGTGTAGCACTCCTCTTGAGATAGTAGTCGTATCTATGTAATTTTATATGCAGATTAAAAATCAATAACTCACACAAAGATATTTTGGCAGTGTTTTAGTATATGTATGTATACAGAAAGAGATAGAATCGGGATATTTAGTTCGTTAAACAACTGCGAGCGTATCAAATTGTAATGTACAGATCGCTCCCTATTGCTAACTCAAATCAATGGATGGTATATTTACCATATTTTTATCAGTAAAAAAATACAAAAACCTTTCAAATTTCGCCAGTTGCTTGCGTAATTTAATGGGACATTCCTAGAAATATTATGAACAAGTTATTCCTAAATAAATAAAATCCCAAAATAATGGGTCTTATAACGTATTTTTGCTAAAATCTAGTTGTGTACATCTAACTTTAATTTTTGTGACATTGTCAGTTGTTTTTTTTTTTAACTATTTAACGTCGGCCTATTTCCGCTACCACGGCCTATCACCGCACCGACGCCAGGAGACGAGCTACCCCCAACCTGGAAATTTTGCCGAACCTCTTCCCTTAAGAAGAGTAGGGATCTTTTACTTGCTCAACATTTAATAGACAAGGGACCGCCTGCTTTACCCTCCGAAGGATGGTATATCCACTACGTAATCCTCGTCTGAAATTACGTAACTTCCGCGTATGCACTGATATACAAGCCGCTAGAAGGTGGGACGAGAACGCTGTATTTCCCAAGATGGGACCCCATCCAAGTACTAACCGCGCTCGACGTTGCTTCAACGGAATATCGACTGATATTCCACTGTCAGTTGTTATTTGTCAAAATTCATTGCAAGTGTGCAAATAGAGACAGATTTACATTAGAAAAAAATAGTTGTCCTATTTTTTTTGCTCATGACAGTACAAATTATAAAAAAAATATATATTTTTTCAAGGCATACGAAAAAAGTTAATATAGTATTTTTAAATATACTATTACAGCTCAACGACCACAAATGGATTTTCTCTTTTAAAATTTAATTTCTTTCCTACACGTGTTTTTTAAAACAATGATACAATAAATGTCTTATTGTTGTCTATCTTCCTGGTCGTTCTACCAAGCAGAATAATACTGCACAAGGTGTGTCGTAAATAGGTAGACATAGAGCAATTGCATGTAAATTAGTTCTAAGTATGACGTTTTCATCTAACATACCTCTATACCAAATTGCGCTCACGAAGAATTATGGCATTCTAAGTTCTCTGTTAAAATTTTGAGAAATATTTGACTTACAAGATTCCGGTTTGGTACACAATTAGGCACGTTACAAATTTTAATTAACACTTGTAGCGGGATAAACATTTTGTTAAGTTGTTACCTTTAATGATGATTGGTATTGTGCAAGAAGAAGAAGTAGAGTGGAGTATTTTGTGGTTTGAGGGGATTGACAGTTTAGTTTATGAGATGATGCAATGTTTTAATATTCTAGAAGCGTGTACGTGTTAAATTTTTGGATGTGTATTAGGAAAAATAAAAAGTTTTGTTTTGTTGAACTAGTTGTGTTAAACACTAAAATTAACCTAACTGGAGTACCACGATGTACCTGTTGGGAGAGGGTCACTCTTTAAGTTTCATAAAATCTTTTCATGTCTCCATTATCTAATCAAAAATTTTACCACAAGTTACGCAGAATTTAATTTAGAAACTGTTTTATTACTGCGAATTTTTATGACAATTTATTTTATTTATGAACAATGAAATTTTCATCGAATTACAGTCACAATTTCCACTAGTGTAACTTTCCCGACAATTTTTTTTTAGGATTTGTCCAAACACTATATGAAATGTTACATTTTTATAATCATTACCATTAAGGAACAAATATAATCATTTTATTAAAGTTCTAGTTGTAAAATAAAAAAGTCTATAATTGATCAAAGAAGAAGGGCTCATAAGGCCGGTTTTCGGCATAATTTATTTTTGGACAATAATAACCTCTCCTTTTTGTACTCCCCTAACCTAATAAATAACCAGCATTCAGTAACATCTTTATTAATTGTTATTCAATAAAATGTCCCCCGAATATCATTCGAATTCTGATTTACTGTAGACAATATTTGATTAAAAATAAAGACTCGTGCTTCGTTGCACTACACACGCATGCTATTTGCAAGCAAAATGGATGTTCGTGACGACACTGACGCAAAAATTGTCGACGTAAATTGGAGATCTCATGGTATTTATTATATAGTAAAATTGTCAATTTTTGAAAAAAAATAGTTGGTTTGCAATTGAATTCATTCTATTTTGATAGAGCAGTTAAAATTTTAACTTATTTTTCAAAAAAAAAATCCCAATAAAAGAAACCTCGAAAAAAACTTTCCAAATTAAATTTTGCAAAACCTGAAATAAAACATTCGCGAAGTAGTGGATGAATAAAAATGAAATTTTAAAAGGCCGATCCAACCATAAAAAAGGTTGCCTATCAAGGCTGCCACTTGATACAGAGGTAAATTATATTAAAAAATAGTGATATTTTAATCTGGTCTAACCCTGTACATAGCTTATAATGTCATCATGCCAAAATTATAACATAAAAACATTTTTTGGTCTCAGAAGCTAAGCGTTTTACCCAAAAAATACTTATATTTTCAAGTAGTCGTTTTGTAACGAAACAGAGTTATAATCACTTTCTCTACAATTATAATTAGGTAAACATGATCGAGTCGAAACTCGAAAGTTCATGTTTTTTAAGAAAAAAATTAATTTGTATAATATTGCAAAAGAACAACCGTAGCAATTTCATTTCTTCGGACAAATTAATTTTGCTATTGGAGATATGCAAATTATCGCGTTACGTTATTATTAACATTAATGATCATCATCAAACAACAAAATTCTCATTTTAAAAGATTTAATAAAGACCCTGTTTAACATGATAAAAATGAAAATGCATTCTGTAGTCACAACATCGGCCTATTCAACAAATAAACAGATTAGTCATACTTTTGCTTCAGTCAAATTCTTACATTAGACATTTTGAGAGTAGCCAAGAATTCTGTGAATTTTTCTGATGTTCATTTCTCTTTCTCCATTCACTCTATTCCAATTATTCGTTTAGTCGTTCAGCCTTGGATCATTCTCTAACCAAGGCAAGACAATTTTTTCATCATTCCTCATCGGTTAAGCTTTCCTCGATACATTTTTGTTAGTTTTGTCAGTTACAGTTCTGCAACACCCACGGTATTGGTTTGAGGGGAGGACAAAATCCCGCAGTTTTGAACCGACTTCATAAAATTTAAAAAAGGAGGAGGTTTTCAATTCGACCCATGTGTATGTTTTTTTTTTATATTTGTTCAATTTTACTTCCACATCCAGTGGAAGTATAGTAACGACAAAAAAATTTTTAAAATTTTTTATTGTTTAAATAGGCTTAGCATGTCATGAAACGTCGAGATTTCAAGTTTGAGCGAAAAAAAAATTTCTGTCTGTCTGTCGGTCTGTCTGTCGGTCTGTCTGTCGGTCTGTAACTTTTTTTTTGTGCGCACGTTTACTCTGGAACCGTTTGAGATATTGACTTGAAATTTGGTACACATTTGGTACTTTAACGAGATCTAGAACTAGATTATATTTTCATCTTGTTCGGTCGAAGGGTTGGGGGGTAAATTGGGGTAAATTTGGAGTAAATAGGTAAATCAAGCAGGTAAGAGTTCATAAAATTGATATTTAGTATAGACAAGAGAAGCTAAGGTCTCAAAAAAAAATTTGGCATTATCCACCTCCATTACCACCCCCACCCCATTATTAAAGGGGATGACAAAAAATGTGATTTAGTGTGTGTACAAGAACCAGAAATCTCAAAATATTTTTTTACTTTATCCACCCCCTACTCCCACTCCCTGTCACCACCCCCACCCCACTACCGATGTGGGGTATCGTTTTATGGGTTTTTGGGGCAGAGGATTTCAAATATTATATTATTAAAGTTCTATAAACAATTATTTCCAGATACAAAATTTTTTCGTTGTGTGACTTGGAGGGAAAATCCGGATGTGGAAGTAGTGATTCCTTGGGCAGCGGTTTTTACTTATAGCTTTGCTTACGCGATTTATATGAAATCTTCCCAATCTTGTAGCTGGTCCCATATTAATTTCAGCAAAGTTCTAGTGCAAAGTGAGCAAAAATAGAAAACAGGATTTTTTTTAATTGAAAATTTTGCTATATCTGGCGAAGGCGCTAGTCATAATTTCATTAAATTTAATTTTGTGATATAAAATTCAAATTCAGTCACATTTCAATTAGAATTATTTACTTTCTACTAAATACGGGAAAAGTCAAAATACAAATTAGTCCAGTCAACGGAGCGGAGCGACTCTAATTTGGGTGCTAATTAATGGATTTTGATGAAACCTTGTCCAATGTGCTTGTAATGACGTTAATAAAAAAATTGAAAAAAATATTAGGGTAGGAAATAATCGGAAGCGGTAGAAAACATCCCTTTTATCACGGGTTCCATAACTTGTAGAATTAGATCAAAAATTAAAAAACAAACAATATGTTTACCTTTTTTGGCCCAATATAAGATGTTTTTACTATTTTTCGAGATATGGCCACTCGAAAATTCCTAAAAGTGGAGTAAGGGAAACTTTTCTGTAAAGTGCGTTTTCAGCGAGTTTCTCCGGAAAAGCCTGAAAAATTACCCCTTTCTTTGAAATTGTAGCGCTTTAAAAATATGTAATTTAAAAATATGAAAATTCAGACGTATGCATTGAGGCCTTCTAAACATTTTTTGTCTCTTGGAATTTTTTTGTAACTTGCTAATTTTTTGAGTTACAGGCTGTTTTTCGCGATAAATAATATACTACATATTTTGCACATTATTAATACATGAAAATTCGAAAAATGAGCGTGAT